>CAXHUL010000421.1:0-375687 GCA_964019695.1 Loripinus fragilis
TGTTACATGTAGATATTTGCAAAAAAAGATGACCAATTACCGATCTAACTGGGGCCGCCTTTTACCAATTTGTTGCCATCGAGAACTACCCAGTTGGACATGTACAAACTGTGTCCGAGGAGTTCTTAATGGCAATGGATGGGATCCTTTTCTGTGCATACAGGTTGAATTTTATGGTGACCTCTCTCACCATTTGTAATAGGTTTTCTTTTAATATCTTGATGAATGTCAAAGAATAAAGGTCAATCTTCAACCTAGTATGCAAATTTTTCACCCTGGTTCTGTATTCCGACGGATGTCACTGGATTGAAAATTGACTATTTTCAGATAAGGAACTCCACTTCCGCTAACAGGAAATACATAGAAAAAAATCCAAATGGTTTTGCATATTCAAACAATGACATCATTATACAATTCTAATCATAAACCATTGCGCACATGTTCAAAAAGAAGGTCAAAACACCTAATGTCTCTATATAAGATTCACGTGGCGCCTTAAAAACGATGGGTACCAACTGTGTGTATTGACTGATAGCCTATTGTTGTTGTTGTTGTTGTTGGTAAATTCCTCCACTGTCTGGAGAACTTCACATAAGTGAATAAGTCCTTAATTGCACCCCACCAATTACGAATGTTTATTTGTTCACACTGATTCAGTTGTTCACATTATTAAGCAGACTGAAGCGCCTACAGTGCAGTGCATAGCACAATCCTCTGGAGACTGATTCAAACTTGTGTAGAAAGTCTTCCCTATGGGTTTCACTGGCTTTCAGATTTATTGTTGTACAATCCAAAATAAGTGCTACTAGTAAGTCAACATCTTTAAAAATTTCTTTTTGTTCTTCTGTCCCTTGGTATTCAATCAAAATATTACTGATCTTTTCCATGAACTGGTCTCGGGGCTCCGACAAACATCGACACTTCAACAGGAAGTGAATCATATCCTCAGCGTCATCACCACACAGTAGACACATTGGGTTGACAGAATACTGATTGAATTTGGCACGATTTGACTGCAGAACATATGTGCCTGTCATAAGTTTTGCTTTGAAGCCTGCTTTCTTAATTGCCATAAGGTTAAAGCCTGCATTTTTCCAAAGATAATGTACCACACCAATTTTGTAATTTTGAGTATTCAAAAATTTGAGTGACGATTTTTCACTTGCCTCAAGTTTTATTTTATCAACCCAATATGCACTGACATGTTTATCCACGGTCTGCTTCCATGCTTCTTTGGAAATTTCAGTATTTAAAAGATCAATGGTACTTGGCAAATTGTACTGAGATAGAATTGGACCGACATAGACAAACCAACTCTTTTAGACACTTCCCAAAGTGCCCAAGACACGCTTATGTAGATCTGCCACCAGAGGCAGCTGACCTGACAGTATATATACTGCCGCGTCAGCTGTTCTCTCGTGGAGATGCATGACCTGCTTAAGAAATTTTTTGTGAAATTGATTGAGTTTTTGAATTTCTGAATTTGATAATGTCAAAACATCTAATCCATATGTGAGACGTGGTAAAACATAGGTATTCCAAAGAGACAGTGAAACCCTGGGATTACCCCCATTTTCACCATGAAGACCAGCCCCCATTAGTGAGTATGCACACCCGCGAGCAGACTTAATTCTGTCCTCGACAGTAGTTGAGTGGCCAGAGTTGGATACAGAGTCCCTCTTAATCCCCAGATGAGTACACTCTTCCACGACCTCAATGAGTTTACCATTTATTAAGAAAATTCCAGCCTGATTCCAAGTGTCTGTGTCCAGTGGGCTGTTGACAATGAAAACCTTTGTTTTTGTATCACTGATAATGTACCTTTCAAGTCCAGCAAAGTATCCCTGTGTAATTAGCATCGCATGAAGCTCGATAATAGAGCGAGACAAGTATAGCAAGTCATCGGCCACAGTGGGAACCCCACAGTACACTGTCCCTATAGTAAGCCCAACCCGCATTCTCTGCAGCAAGTTCAAGAGAGGATCAATATGAATCTTATAACCTGTTGGCGAAATGATACCACCCTGTCTGACACCCTGCCTTTCAATGAACGACCTTGAGTGTTTACCACACCAGTTAACCACCGAAGACATTTCCTGATAACTGTCTTGCAGAATGTTCCAACACTTCCCAGTCAAGCCGAGATTGTAAAACTTTCTCAGAAATGACTTGTGCCACACAACATCAAAGGCCTTGGAGGCATCAATGCAAGCGGCATACAGTGGAGTTTTTGTGTCTCTGGCTTCAGCAATAGCCTCTGTAAACAGTAATGCAGCAACAGTGGCAGAAGTTCCTTTCGTGAACCCCTTCTGTAGCGGGTTCTGAAAGGCCTCAAATTCGGAGAAAGCAGACTCAAGTAGGTATTTTTCAAGCACCTTTTTGAACATAAGCGTGTGATTCAGCGCGCAGCAAGATTAGCCATGAAATAAAAAATATTTTCTTTCACTAATATCTTACTGATCACTGTGCAAAAGTAATTTGATTCTGATCTTTCCAATCCATCGCTTCTTGTCGTAAACAAGCTGACCCTCTCTCGGTTCAGAGGTCAATGTACTCTTGCGATAGCCTGCTACTTTTGGCCGGAAACTTGTCATGTGAGCACATGATCAGAATAACAATTGTCGGCCTTGTTCGAAAAGTCCATTTTCGGTATGATTATGACATTTTGGGACATGACAAACAGGTCCCCTAGCAGACTCTCATGAAATTAAAGGTTTTTTATAAAGGCTATTTTAGGCAAAATAAAGGTTGTTTCATTGAAATTCTAACAAAAATAAAGAGCAAATAAACATCAAATTTTCTAGTATTTTAATCGGTTCCTGATCTTTAAATCTATGTTATGATAGATGATGGTATGAAAGGGATGCAGCAAACCCTTAGCCAATGAATTTATAGCCCATCAATCACAAATCAACAGGAAAAAATAATCTTGTTGTATACTCCCTAGTTGAAAGCCTGACTTTTTTACAAAATGCTTGTGTTGAGCAGTGTTGGATTGAAAAATAAATCACATACTTTTCTAAGCTTGAAGGGGGGTACGGGGTCCTCCCCCGAAAATTTTTGAAAATCAAGAAAGCAGGAGAAGCTATCTCTAGTCATTTTGTAAGGACAATTTTACCTTCAGTAAATGAACAATTTCAGAGGATATTGCTCCCATTTATTGTATGCCCTTTTTTAAAAACATAGACTTAGGCAGATATGCATATTGCCTGTTTTAGTCTTGGGGTGTACATCGTTTAGATTTGACAACCTTAGACAATGACATTAAAATTCAGAACATTATTCAAAAGTCAATAAACCCAATAGATGCTATCCATTAATATTTGTTCGCACAGTTATTGCAGTTGGTAGGGTGTCCAACCTAATGTCTGGAGTTTTGCAGGTTCTTTTCCCAGGTCGGGCACATTGTTTCATTAGTTGTCAGTTACTAGTGAAGGATGAGCACAGAGTACTAGTGAAAGTATTTGTGTTAAGCCTGCCTAGGAAAAGGGTTATTAGAATCAACTAGTCATTCTGACATAACCTCAGCTGTTTGGATGGATGTAAAGCAAAAAAAAAATCAACCTAAAAGCATTTATATTTACCTTACCTCAGTCTTTTTTATTGATGCCTTATCTGAAGCCACAGAAAAATTGACTATAAGAGTCACCTTGGTGCAAGAGGTAGATATAGACACAATGGTCTGAGAATGAATACAGCTCAAGATGTCAAAGACATTACTTGTCAACATATGTATGGTCTATTTCTTACGTTCATACTGATCTTGCAAAATTTAAAGGTTTATTAATCAAAATAAAGGTTATTAAAGGTTTTTCAGCCAAATTAAAGGTTTTAAAGGATTGTAACCAAATTAAAGGTTTCTAAAGGTTTTAAAGGTTCCACTAGGGGGCCTGGACAAAGCTTCCTTTCCGAAAATTAGATTTATACGGGTGGGGTATGTGATTGTTAAGGATTTCTGTCAAGTAAGTATCTCATTTTCTTTGGCATGCTATATTAAATTGAAATCAAACCATTCTTGGAAATCGACTTTCATTTTCTGAAATAGGTCATTACTCGTTATAATTTAATAGAAAATAGGGGGCGCTACAATGCACAATAATACAGAAACGTGACTGCTGCGAGCGTACCAACATTGAGTGAGTTAACAGAATCAATAGCTTGAACAATTTTGCCCTGATTTTCAAAATTCAAACACCTACTTGTTTCTTATAATGCCCAAAATCCACTGTTAATCTTATTATGATAATGTACTGAGTTTTTGAAAAAGCGCTGACATACCTTACCTAGTCATGGGGAGTATAACCAGTACCGGGTTTTATCATAATATTTATCAACGTTTTATTAAGTTCGTCTCATCAATTCAACATCCGAATTTTTATCGCAAAGACGTCATCACCCCTAGCTCGTGACAAGCATGCAAAATGGCTGCGATGAGCCGAAAAACAACAACAAGAACATGATATTACAGATTGCATTGATCGTGTCATAATAACGAAGTCAATGGTAACATTTTTATAACTTTGGTTGTGTATGTAAAACACATGAAGAAGTCTAAATGGTTGGATTGTCAAGGAAACGAGTTTTTCTCAAAACAAAAGGGGACTCCATCACTGGTCAAGATAGAGCACAAAAACACTGCGACTTTAGATTCAGCCAGATCGAAAAAAAAATCTAAAGTCGCAGTTCTGCAACTAGGGAACTGTGAGTGTAGACCTCCCCATTCGTAGGCCGTGCACCCATCACACGATTACAATCAGACTTCACAGAAAAAACAAAATGACAATAAAACCATGAATGTGGTAAACTTCTGATATCAGGCGGAGGATAGAGCATGCAATTCTTCTTCTTCTGTATATACTGCCTGGCGCTCGCTTTCGAGCATTATCGGCAGGTGTACATTGTACACTCCGGGTTGCAGGATGACAGCCTAAAAGTAGCCATATCGAAATTACCGTAGGGTTCTTTAACCTGCACAAGGGGTGACTTTCCCTGCACAGGGGACATCCAGTTAACGTCCCGATCCGAAGGACGATGCACTTATCTGGTGTCATCCCTACAAATGACACTAGTGAAAGCGTGTTTGGACTCCGAAATTTTCCTCGCCGCGAGCGGGGAACGAACCTGGGACCTCTAGCACCAGAGGCAAGTGCGCTAACCACTGAGCTACCACGCTTTCTCAATTGTTTATTCAAAGGGCATACACACAAGATTGTAACCTGAATAATAATGGTGTAAATCACCCAGAAACAACTTGTGCAGCAGGGGAGTGTCCTACCTTCCCTCTACTACGTAAAGGTATACAAGTATAGAAAAAATCAACGTCAAGCTCCTGTTCACCGGCCTATACCCCACCCATTTCCTCCAACAAAGAAGTCGGAGGTATGGCGATGCAGACGGCATGTAAATCGAACGCAAGTGGTTACACTTTATACCTTTGGTGATACAGTGTCCTTAGAACTGCCATGTTTCTTTGAGTCCTTCGTCATAGTTTCAGTTAAAATGCTTTAAAATTCAAAAATATTATGCTGCGCCAAAAATCACTTCTTTTCCCGTGGACTGTTCCCGGCTTTGCCTTGTCTATTCACAAGAATAGGGAACCAATGCACGTGAAAACATTCCGAAAGTTATCTAAAAGCAAGGATGGAAGTATAATGAACCGAATCGTACTCAACCAGTACATAGATCAACCTAAAGTCATTGGGACTTACAGATGAAAATAAATATTTTCAGCGTCAAAGTGTGAGACAAGTGACGTCATAAATGTTTGATGACGTTACGTAACATATGGTACAAGCATTGTCTCACTCACTGAAGCGGGAGGTGCTGAAAATGCAAATCGAAAAAAATCAGCAAATCTGGTTTTTTTTGGTATCTGAATGTTCCTCATGTTCTAACTAAGAAAATGCCTACCCACACTTAATAGGCCATGAGCTGCAAAGGGTTTTGTCCCCCCAGGGGGAACTTTGTAGACTGACTATGTTTTTCTTAATGCATAACATCTAACGAGCTTTTTGCAACACGTTGGCCATCTGGCAGTGGGGGCTTTTGGGTGCTACAGCGTGTTAGATACGTTACCCCTCATTTTTTTTGAAACCAAATATAAACTTAAGGTCATTAAAGTGGTATTTGAACTATTCAAATTGGCTAAACAGTCATGTAATATGTAAGAACCGTTCATTTCCTGGAGATACTGATGTTTGGTAGAGTAATTTAGGCCCAATATGGCGTCATTTACGTTACATTTTCAACTACACCCTATAAAATCATTGATATTTTGTTATATAGTTTCTTTTTTATAAACTTCTCAATAAATATTTTGGATTAAAAACATGTCTCTAAAAGACAATTAACTGACCATTTCAAATTTGCAAACAGCTTGTCTCTATCACAAATTCTTCTGGAGTAATATGTTGTTGAAAATGACAACCACTTAGAAAACGCTATGTACTGTAAGAACCTCTTCATTAAAAACAAAGCATGTAATCATATTTGTAAGCTTTTAAACACCATATATGAGCATTATGTTGATAGAGAAGAGTGAAAGGCAGTGATTCATTTACAATTTTTGGCATATGGGTCCTGGGACTCGCTGTTTCCAATATCAATGAGTCCCAACTGCAAACTTATGAGTCCAAAACACTATTTTTAATGACAAGTCTGCAATACTATTGCATCCCGGGACTCGCCAGGACTGGCTAAAATAAAAACTTATGCGCAAAAGATGCAGGATGCGCAGGTAATAAAATCACTGTTTCTGGTGTAAAGTATCAGTTTTTGTTTGTTTGGCAATATGTAACGTATGTTATTAACTTTAAGGCTTTCTATATATTGCTTAATTCGCTAAATGATACATCAAAGGGTATTAATTTCATTTTCGAAACTGATTTTGAGTGTTTAATAGATATAAAGAGCTTAGTTTGTCCACAATAGAATGTATTGGATCTTGTAAAAAAAAAATAACAAATGCCAAATTGTCACAGCATATTTACTTTTGTGAAACAGTTTATTTAGAACTTTAAAAAAATGTCGAATTAGCCAAAGCTATAGGTTTTAAACCACATTATCAAAGAAAGACAATTTTGCTCTCAAGTACCAGCTGAATTAGGATATGTTTCCATGTTTTTTTTGTTTTTTTTTTCAAAATTGTTAAAGTTACATATATAACCACATTAAATATATCATAAGGTACTATGTGTGTCTAAAATGCTGTGAAAGACAGTATTGAATTGAGTATAAAATGTTTGGTGGAATTAGATTTTTGTTTTACTTATCTGAAGAACACTAAGTTTAATCTAGTCACTAATTAAACAGCAACCAAAATATTTTAGCGTACCCAGTTAAATGCTGCTCAAGTTATACAATCATAGTCAGTAGAACAATACACGCTGGTACTCCTTGTATAATTTGGTTCATCCACAAAAACAAAAAACTTTTTTACTTAATGTTGTATGGTAGGTTGTAGCATACAAAACATTTGTGCTATTACAACCCATATAGAATCACGTAATTGTAAGTTGGTAGAGCAAAACTTGATATATGTTACATAGATAGTTATTACTATGCATTATAAGTGTATGTAATCATATACTGTTTGAAGAGACTGTCTCCAAATCATATTTTATACTGACATTGTTGTATTTGCGTATACATATACTGATGCAGTACTTTTGGCTTTTAAATAGACTTTAGTTTATCTTCAGCATAGCTTTCATTGTTTAATGGATGAAACTCATAATTCAATCAACATAGATCTTCTGCACATTCGCTTAAGCAATGTAAATTTTATAAGTTAATGGTTTATTTAGAAGTACTATTTCTTGAAATGGCAAAACTAAGTCATAATGGTGGAGTCTACATAACAATAATCTCAAATGATATGGTCATATCCAAGAAAACAAGTCAATTGTTACTTACGATACCAATTTAAATCTATAGGACTTTATTTGCCATAATAAAGCCAGACCAAATTTGACATTAAAGTTGATGTATAAAGCAAAAGATTTCACAATGTTCGTTCAGAATGTTGGATGGAAAAGTAAAATGTTTACAGTAAAAATGTTCAGTCATGAAATCTTACTTACATGTATAGGTAGTTTTAGCAATCAATGCTAAAATAGCTGATGCTTATTTCCACTATACAGAATGTGACATGACCAAATTATAGGAAAGCGTTATACGGATATTAACAATAAGAATGAGTTGCAAACACACCAGGGTATGGATTCAAGACATATGCAAAACGTCAACTGTTCTAACAAAAAAATATTGGGAGAACACTACTCAGTATGAACATTGTTATCGATGACAGACTTACATGCAATGTTAACAAAGTACATGTACATGAGTTTGGTGGTAAGTATCTATTGATTTCTAATAACCAGGGATTATTTAATTTAATCATCTCCAAAACAATACTATAAAGTTCAGATATTGACAGCAGTGTAACTTTAAAGACTCTATTGTCATTTATGTTACATGTGTGTATGTATAGTATACCAAAGTGTGAAACCTTATATCAGATTTGTTTTTGACAGTATTGCCTTTAGATGAAAAATAATTGTTGATCTCATTTATTGTAATTTATAAAGCGCTGAAATGAAGATTTGACCAATACGTGAGATTTTGGAACTTATCACATATTAGCAAATATCTGGGATCCATTGATTGCTCATGCTGATGCAGTCGAGCTAGCCATATTAATTCTGGCCTGAGTCTGCATCTATACTTTGTGGATGCAGACAGCAAAGGCTCTGGTGAGGCTGCACATTTACAATGCTTGTCTGAGCCCTCATTTCTTGACGCTGCAGTGAGTACCAGTACTAAAACAAATGTGCTGGCTCATTTGATTTATTCTTTGTTACTAGTAATAATCTATTTAGCTTGATTTGAATTATCCAAAGGATTAATAGGATGCAACTTCAGTTCAATGATCATGTTTCCATGTGGCATGCTTAGTGCCAAATTTAATATAACACAAAATTACACTATTAATCATATTTTATACTGACATTGTTGTATTTGTGCATACATATGTTGATGCATTACTTTACTTTTGGCTTTTAAATAAACTTAAGTTTATCTTGGCTCTGTTGTTGTTGACTTTTTTTATTGTTACTCCCATTATGGGAGTCTGTAATTGTTCTACGTTTTGTTGTACGTTACTTTATGTCCATTCTAGTATTGCAATCATCTTGATGGGGAAGAGACAGCTGGTTGCTTTGCTTAATTTGTCTTCCTGGTGTCTCGTGATGGTTGAGCGGCTCTTCCTCGCCGTGGTATGGGGTTGTCTGTGGTTTGTGATTGTGGTATTTCCTGATCATACTCACTTACTATTTTAGTCTTATTGACAGATATAATTCTATTAAAAAATCCCAATTCACTGCTGAAGTCCTTTCATTTAGACATGTCTATAATACAATACTAACAATGCAAGGGATCTTTACTAAGCATTAACTTATCTCTTTTAAATATAAGATTAGATTGAGCATTTCGAACAAATGCTGCCTTAGCTACCTGTTTAAACGCTTCACAAGATTGTAGAAACAGGCAAAACAGATGATAAGTGTAACAATCTCCTTAAATATTCTTGTTATGCATGTTACCAAGATTATTGTTTTCTTTCTTCGTCAAACTAAACATGCTGATTACAACCATAGGTATTATATCCATAGGGACATGCATGTTGCGTACCATATTTGGGATAGATAATGTTATGATTAAAAAGAACTTCAGGTTTCATTGAAAGGACCAGAGATAACACCTATATACATTCTTCATTTCTCAATGCTAACCATACCTGAAATGACTTAAATTTTACAAATTGTGAGCTAGCTCTTGACCTAAGTTGTTTTCATTATAGTTGATAAGCTGTATATTTATTAGGCTGACTCACACTTTTCGCAATGGACAGACATGGGGCGAATTAATCGTTAATGCTAATGCATTATTAATTCAATATAATGATTAATTCACCATTTTTTAATTACTTTAATGCTAATTCAATGCATTACTTTTGTCAAAAATAGTAAATGAGTATGATCAGGAAATACCACAATCACAAACTGCAGACAACCCCAAGGCACCGCGAGTAAGAGCCGCTCAACCATCACGAGACACCAGGAAGACAAATTAAGCAAAGCAATCAGCTCTCTCTTCCCCATCAAGATGATTGCAATACTAGAATAGACATAAAGTAACGTACAACAAAACATAGAACAACCACAGACCCCCACAACGGGAGCAACAACAAACAAAAAGTCAACAACAACAGAACCACCGCCTTAGAACGGACAGCAGCCTAAGCCACCGGGGGGCTTAAATGCATTTTACTGGTACCAAATCTTCGCCCTAGATTCACTGCATTACTTGCACTACTTTGAATTTCTGTCTATCAGAAACTTTGCCATCAATAGTATACAGACTGTACAGTAGAGAACTGAAATACACAACAAAAGGACCAAGATTATGGATATGCAAAATGAACTATGGAACATGTAAGTAAAGGTGTTCATTATATATCAATAATGTGAAACAGTATACAGTTACTAGCAACCAGGTGATCCCAGGAGAACCACTATTTAAGTACTAGAATAGTGAAAATGTTGAAATATAAGATATCTGATCGCACTTTGTTTAAGTCAAATGTTTTCATCTATAAATCATTTTAAAGCTAATCAAATGAGCTTTAAATGGTGTAAATTTTGTTACAATCCAATATCAAAGAAACAAGTGTTTAGTCACAATAAGGGTAATTATCACGTAATTGTTCTGTTCATACATTTTGACACTTGACCACTGACAGTGTGTCCATTTGGCCAGTTTTGCTACAGGGTAAATATATTTGAGTCAAAAATATAAGAGCTTGGACATTATGATACAGCCTGTGCTTTGTTGATTGGATAATCCAGTCAACAGATGCAAGTATAAGGCAGGAAACTCCAAATGTTTTTATAATTTTCCTCCCAAAAATATGCTTCCAAATAAGAAACGGTTTGCTATTTCCTCCAATTTTCAAAAAATTATAAAATTTCAACAAATGTAACTGACAAGAATACGAAATCTACTACAAAAAGCATACATATATTGTAATGCAAGGCTCATGTGAAATATTTAGACATATATGAAATATTTATATGTAAAATTTACATGTTAACGGTATGCGCACATTTTGTTCAATGTATCAAAAATATTCAGAGTTTACAGTTTTCCAGGAGGAGTCATTTTGTACACCTACCCCAATTTTACTATAAAAACAAAATGGCAACATTTGAATAAAAAATGGTATCCAGAATGTACCCAGATGGTGCATACGGTCTTTATTTACTGCCAAAACCTCGATAAGGACCTTAACCATTATGAAAATAAATTGTTTGCATCCAGAATAACAACTTTTATGTTATAACTGTCATTTACGTTATATCCCCAATTACGCCTTAAATCAATTAAGTTTGGTCAAAGTTTAATTTTATAAGTTCTATAATGGGTATATACGTTTTACATAACATGTTTGGATAAGAAAAAAATCCTGACTGTTTCAAAACTGCAAACACCTTGTTTCTATCATAATTACCGTAAAAATTTTAAGCTGTTGAATATGATTACCCCAAACAAAATGGTAAATATGGGTAGAACATTTCACTTTGCAAGTAAGCATGCAATGTCATCTGCTGAAGTTTTAAACCATATTTGAGCACTCTATCGATACACGATAGTAAAAAGCTATACTTATCTGCGTTTCTGTTGTAAAGTTCCATATTTTAATGCTTTTATGACAATATGTAACGTACATAACCAACTTTAAAACTTCCTATATATATTGCTAAATACCTTATATTATATGTCATGTGGTATTCGATTCAATTTCAAACCTTTTTTGTATTAGATTTATAACAAGACAGTAATTTGTTCTAAAATATTTATCAGTTTTTATTAAGTTACTATATCTATAAACATTTACATTTGCAACAAAGAATTTTTTGAAGTTTTCATCTCCACGAAATATCATTTTGATTTGTCCAAAGTTAAAGATTCTAAGACACATAAACAAAGACGTACACAGCTCTTTATAAGTAGTAGAATACATTCCATTTCTGTCAAATTTATAAAAGTAACATATATAACCATATCAAATATCATAAGGTCATATGTTTGTTCTAAATATTATCAAAGACAGTATACGATTGGGCCCTGAAAAGATAAAATTTTAAGGATGTAGAACTTTGTAATATTTATCACAGGAGAAAAACACTACAACTAAGTTTTATTGAATGAAGTTTCATCAGCCATTTGAAAATATTTTTATATACCCAGTTTACTATTGTACACATTGTGCAAATAAAGTCAGTAACATAATATAGGTTAGCTCCTTGTGTAATACCTAGGTTAATTTCCCATAGAAAAAATACAAATTCCTAATATTTAGAGAGATGGTAATAAAATTATTCTATTTTTCTTTGCTTACATTACAGACAAAATCAATCATCTAAGAACTGGTAGGATAAAACTTACATATATATAGAGGTTATGCATTATACGTGTCTGAAATCAGTTATTTTTTTTAAAGATAATCTCTAAAAATTAAATTGCTCACTGACATTTATATGCATATGCAGATGATGACACATTACTTGTTTTAGCTTTTAAATAGATTTTAGTTTATTTTAAGCATACCTTTTATAGTTTATTTAATGAAACTGTTAGTACCTTTGATCATTTGCTTAACTAATATCACTTTATAAGGAGAGGTTATTTATTGAAGAAACATTTCCCTGAACATGGGTAAAATCAGTTATAATGGATGACAACGATCTTATCTGATATGATCATATCCAAGGAACACATGCTAATTGCTGCTTAAGAAACTATTTTAACACATATTACATTATCAGTCAAAAGTTTGTCAGGCTGAATAGGACATTGTGACACTCAGGTAATGTAAAATATACTTTAAAATCGTCTTTAAGATATTGAATGGAATAATAAAACATTATAAACATGCAGTCATGAGATCTTACTCAGTTTTAGCAATCAATGCTTAAATAACAGATGATAGTTTTCACTGTACAGAATGTGGCATGGCTAAATTATTACAGGAGTATTGTAGATATAATTCTTAATATAAAAAAAACGCTATATTTATATTAACATAAGAATGAATAAGTGATATAAAATCAAAATCAACACAGCTTTTTTCTAAAAAAAACTTGCTTCTTCAGACAGAAAGCAAATGCATTACACATAAATAGGAAATTATATAAAAGCACAAAACATGTTGAGGGTAGTGATTTTGGAGACACAAAAAGAGTCAATTGTTCTTACAAACACTTTGTGCAGTAGTATTTGACATCAATGAAAGACTTAAATGCAATGTCAAGAAAGGATGCATGAAAGTATTATGCAAGTCATATTTGCAATGCTTCCTTCCAAAAGAAATCATACTTCTATTACTTTTAAAGGTAAGTATAAATCTTATGGGCGATAAAGCAGTACCTCTATTGTTTATATGTTATGTGGTATAATATACAAAATTTTGAATATCTTATCTTCAATATGACCTTTGAGAGAAGCATAAATGTGAATTTCGTTGCAATAAAATAAACAACAAACACTTGCTGACCTATCTTATGTAATTTATACATGCTCAATACAAGATTTGAACCATCATATGTGATTTTGGTACCTACCTCAAATGGGCAAATGCACCGTTTAATCCATCCATACTGATGCTGTTGAGTTAGCGTTAGTCTTCATCTACATATACAAGCAGTAAATGCTCTGATGTGTCTTATGACATATTTTTACAGGCTCACATGAGCCTTCATTGCCGAACTAAAATCAAATATGCTTACTAATATGATATTTTATTTACGTTACTATTTATCATCAATTTAATTTAATTTGGAACTTACAAAGGATTTATGGGATGCCATTCTTGCATCAATAATTATGTCCTAATTTGATATGCTGAATATCGTAACGATTTTATATGAACACATTCCACGTTTAGACTAAGTAAGTAAGGGTGCGAAGATCAGGAATCGATACATCAAGTACCACACCTGACCCAGGATACCAGT
Organism: Loripinus fragilis; assembly: GCA_964019695.1. Lineage (NCBI taxonomy): Eukaryota > Metazoa > Mollusca > Bivalvia > Lucinida > Lucinidae > Loripinus > Loripinus fragilis. The sequence goes on from CAXHUL010000421.1 coordinate 14,076, forward strand.
GGAAAAGTGACAAACTCACATTTAGACACCACAAACGAGAGCCAAGAGGTCAGCCCTTTCCCAGCAGGTGACCACAAAGCACATATAAACAGACGCGCACAAAGACATAGCAAACACAAGACAGAAGAAAAACATAAAAGATCCACAAAAAAGTACCGCCTTGGAACGGTCAGTAAAATATTTTACTGGAGGGCTTAAACCGGTTTAACGGCGCCAACCTCACCCTTAATTCAGAAGTGGGTCAAGACACATAGATATTTGGTTTGCATGAAAGACCCCTAACTTATCAATGCATCATCTCCTAAAACATATAAATCAAGATGTAACAAGGAGATAAAGCAAAGATAAGGACTCAACAGTAAATAAAACTGAATACCAGAGCAAAAGAAATCCAAAAAGCAAACCCCGGTGGGCCCGACAAACAGCCAAAGCATCAGGCCCCTACCATCTCATCAATAGATAAGTCTTTAAGTCGGAACCATCATAGAGTCTGAAGTCCGACCCACCGGCGTGCAATTAAAGAGGAAAGCAAAGTTGCCAACCGTGATTGGGTTGACCACCAAGCATGTAGTCTGTTGCAATACATTAATGTTAAAGCCAATCTTTTTATAATGGGAAATTATTTTAATGAACTGCGCTGAAAAATTATTAGAACCAACAATCTTCTTCATTTTATACACCAAGTCACCATAGAAATCATAGAATAAAGAAAGCTAATTGATAGAAATAATGCAAAACAAAATTTCCAAAAATTTGATTGAGTCCATTCATTTTGCAAAAGCTACAATATAATCTTTACAATGCAAGAGAGTTGTTCTAAGTGATAAACCTTGACATCTAAAATGTGTACACGTGTAACCATAAAGAACCTTGGAAAAATATCTTTTTTAATACTCTATAACATTGCAGAATCAGAAAAAGCGTATGATAAATGTCACCGCCTCCTTAACCCTTTTAAGTCGAATTAAACTTCCAACTTTCATCAAATTGACCAGCCCATTCTGGTCTTCAGGGCTGTTGGGTGTTGTTTTTCATTCTAATTGAAACTTTAATAGAACATCCTGTAAGCAAACAGTAGAGAATCTGATCGACATTGCAGTCTGTGACGTCTGATCTTGGCCTGTACCATTTGTCTATGTCCCACTAAAAGAGCGCTAGTCTAATATGGGTTAAATACTTATGCTGTATATGTTACTCACATCAGTTATCAGTTGTATTGTTTCTTCATCGAACTGGATAATGATTGGATATAGAGCGGTTTAGCCATATGAATAGGTATGGTGTTTGCCATATGTTGGGCAGAAACCGTTACGATTAAAACAGTTTTTGTTATGGCAAGGATAATGGTTTGCTTTAATGTTTCATTTCTTGATTTCAACCAATATTGTAAATGAAAAAGGTAATTTTAGGAATTAAGTGTACGTTTTCCCCCAAATCATAGCTATCAATATAGTTATTGTAGTCAATAGCTGACAAGTTATAATTGTATGTATTTTGGTGACTTACTCAATTGGTGATATAGTGCTGTAATTTCATTAGATATTGTATTTAGCAGAAAGTAACATATAGAACTTTAATAACAGGTGCCAAAATTAGTTTAAATCATAATGCTTGTAATTTTCTTTCAAATAAAAGTTTACGAGGGTCATCTTTTATGTTCGTAGAATTAGGCTGTATCTCTACAAATATAGGATTTACGGTACAATAAGTATATATATTTTGAAAGGTCTAGCTTTTGTTTATCAACTGATGTAAATTTTACATCATTAGCACTTAGTTCGGTCAAGATATATAGCTTTGAATAGGCATAGAAAATGACACTGGTCAAAATCCATGCCATTTTAACCACACAACAATCAGGAAATTAGACGCTGTTAAGTTCCATTCGCTATGGTGATATAAGCATTTTTCAAGCTGATTTTTCTTTTGCACCATCAAAATTAATTATCCCAACGCTAATCGTAGACAAGTGCAGCAAAACTTTAAGCATGTTGTTTGCTCTTCTATAACAATTTTAAAACACCCATCAATAAACCAAAATAATCACAGTCAAGTGCTAGTTATTATATCTGTTAAAATTACAATTATAAACAAATTTTAAAATTTCTTCTGGTTTTGCATAGCACATGATAAACTCAATCATTCGTCAGCAGTTATATTGATGTATCGATTTAAGACTGTAACTGGCAACTTCCGGTACTGGCATACCCCCATATAATAAAAAGTGGGTGGGGTAAATCAGACCCGCGTAGAAAACACAATAACAATCGGATCTGCATAATTTTCTTATTGCAGTGAGTTCAACACCTGCTTAGAGGCACAAAAACAGTTTTTATGTATTTTTTCTAAATATAATAACGCTCCATGACGTCATTTATGTACAAAATGAGGGATTTTAGCACCCCCTAGGCCATTTATTTTGCAGTTAATTTCTAATAAAACAAAAGCATTAACTTTGTTTTGGGATGAAAGTTACCATAACACTCCCATCTACCATATAAACAAGAAAAAATATAATACTACTATGCAGCTAACATATTAAGCCACATTCAAAAGCCCGTATCCAACTTCCACTTGAGTCAACTTTTTACAATAAAGTTCACATGCCTACTGTTCAATTTGCTGAGGTTCTAAACAAATCTTCCATATCCAATAATTGCTGCGTATTTGCTATAATGTTTATATAATATTGTAGCACGTGGTGTCCTTGATCTGCAGCCAAATTTTCAGAAGCTGTGTATGGCTATGGACCCATTTTCATGCAATTATTACAAACGTTCTATCAGAGACTAAGTCCATAAATGTCATATTTCTACAGTATTTCCAGTGTGCGTTATATAGGCATGTCTTTGACCCGTAGAAGACATTAAAGTAATGCATTTTGAAATAATTTTAGGTTGCATGTATAGATAAAAGCTCAGTCTTTCCAAATATATGCATGATGTATGCATTTACTTTCGCCGTTTTCATTAAATCTACCTCTCTACGAACATAAAAAATGACCCTCGTATATTGATACGTAAGAATAGGAAATAACTCAATATCAACACTATAGGAATTCCCATTATTTTAGGGTAACGTAGAGTGAAATTGGCTATTGCAGGGTAACGCTTTATCCACTGAAAAGCTAACGCACTTCATTATGTGGCTAATATAATTTGGTTTTAGAAATTTACTGTCTACAAACCTCATTTTGTAGAGGTCGTTTGGTAGCGCATATTCTTATAATATTACTGCATCAAATAGTAATACATTTGAATGTAAGTAACGTATATAAATGTAATATCATGTTGTATACTGGTTAAACGCATACTTGTTGTTTGCTGCATTTCATTTATTGATTTTAAGGCTTTCGTCATGTACATATATAAGAATTTAGTATCAGTCACAGATACAATATATTGCAGCATAGAATGTACACTGAAAATTGTGTAATACACGCATTCCTGAATTGTCAGTTCAGGTGGTATGTTCTTTCTTTGATTTGTAACAAATGTAAAACATAACAAACATACTATAAGAATAATGTTTAAATATGATTATAAATATGCTATTTTACTTGATAAATTAAGAAATGGGGAAGATTTAATTTCTTTTTGAATTTGGATACATTATATTCAGGGGGGTGGGGTAAATCACCCCTTCCGTTGGACATTTTCACGGCTAATATACCATATATAAAAAAATTGTATATTGCTTTATTGTCGTATGCCATTGCATACATGTAATGTATAAATTTAAAGGGAAATATGCTGAATAGGAAGCAATGGTTGAACGTGAGGAGTGCTTTCCCCTCAATCTACCTAAGCCTCATTTAGCGTACGGTACGCTCAAAGATGACGTCCTACAGCAAAACTGCTACCACAATTCGACTATACGACGTACCTAGGAGTATTGCAGAAGGCCCCAGGATTGCATTTCTACAGTCAAACCTTTTCTGGCAGGTAAGTTGTGCCAAGTCAAAAGCTAAGGCCTCTACAGAAATCAGCGCCTGGACTATAAGTGATGTTTACATATTCGATAAAAAAAGCCCTCTTAATTGAAATAGCATTTATGTGCTTTAAGTTCAAGTTGCTTCCTTGTCATCACCTGTGCTTTTGTCAGAAATAAATTTCACTTTTATTTTATGTTAAAAAAGACACTTGTCATTACTTCTCTCATTATTGAACCCTAAAGTGGCAGTAATTCACGCCCAATAGGGGTTTAAACTCATATAATGCTATTTTTGCATTAAATTAATGTATTCAAAAGAAAGTAACGTATGTAACAGTAATATAAGGTTACCTAAATAAGTTAAAATTGTACTTCTAGTCATTTCCTTTTAATTCCAAGATAATTTTGATTTGTAAAAATAAGGAATAACTTTGATATTTACACTAAAGGAGTTCCTATTTTTAGGGTAACATAGTACACTCTGCAATAGCAGGGTAACGTCCGAACCCATAAAGAGCTAACATGCATTAGTTTGTGGCTTATATAACCTGGTTTTAGAAAATCGTAGAGTACAAAACTCCTCTTAGGAGGTATTTTGACAGCACATTGTCTAGTGATTGCACAGGGCTAAATAGTAGTTTATTTGAAATAAAGTAACGTATATAACTGCAATATAGTATGCATATGTCGTTTTAACGCACACTGGCAATTTGTTACATTTAATCAAGTGATTTTAAGACAATCAGCATGTGGATAAATAAAAATCATGCATAGCTTTGTATTTGGACAATAGGATTTGGTGAGATTACAGGGTAACGTAGTAAAAATGGCTGTTACACGGTAACATCCCCACTGTCAGATGGCCAACATTTGTCATTTTGCTTGTTTTATAATGTAGTTTTAGAAAATCATAGTGTACAAAATTCACACCCCCCCCCCCCCCGGGGGGGCGGGGGGATGGGGTCTATTAGCAGCTCACGGTCTAATTAGGTACTAACTGGAAAATGTTATGGGATTTAATACTGGTTAACCGTATGGTTGATACAACAAGTAAGTAACAACCATGAAGCCTTCTACAAGGACTGTTAATCTGGCAGAACCACACAAATATTAAAAGTATACTTCTCTTGAAATTAGAAGAATAAACGATGAACATTCTTTTAGTTAAAGAGACTAAGTTTGCAACTATGAACATTTTTCGATTCTTTTTATTTTCTTTTTAAATCATTTGTAAAAGTAGAATTAAGTTATGTATTCACAATAAATCTGTTCACTATAGCTGAAAACTGCACGGAAAAGTGAATTATCTTATAAAACAGGTGTGTTTTTCTCTTGTTGGTAATTATTTGCGTCCCTCCAATAATTATAGACATTTAATTTTAACATAAATGCTGTTGTTTTGATACTGATAATTTGTTAAGATTTACGAAAGTGGTAAAATGTATATCTGAATTTTATTTTTTTACTGTGTTCTTGAAAATAGAAATATTAGTTCTAAAATTAAAAGATCAAAAGTTACAGACTATGCAGCTTTACTTTTATCATGACTATATTTATAGAGTACAACAAGGCGCCATTATCTCGGAAAATATCTTTTATCATCGAAACAAAACTTCTTATGTGGCGTGACAATGCAAAACATAATAGAAATCATAAAACTGACCTAATATTGAAACACAAAGATACCAAAACAAATTTATATCAATAATGTGGATTTTACACTTTTCAAAATTTTGACTGTTAACATAAAAGCTTTAAAAAAATAATCTTACCGGTTTTACTTTTTCTTGATTTTTTAATACCATTACCTACACATGTGTGGCCAATTTTGATGTGAATTTCATAGGTTGACAAGCTGTAACAAACTACAATCAACATTTTAATTTATTTTATCATATGACGTCGCGTCTGAGAGTGAAATAACACCATGCAATAAAATCGATAAACCACTAGTGGTCTATAGATTTACGGGAAACGTTATGACGGCCATAACAATGTTGCGTACATAATGACAAAAGTATAACGTTTTTACGGCAGAAATGCGATTTCAAAGTAATCTTAATTTCATATGATAAATAGAATCTAACATTCGTGCTCTTGTTTTATTGAACTTATTAAACTCGTTGCCCAACTCGTGTAAGATCCTCTATGAAAATCTGAAATATGGGAATAACTTCAGTCGAAATTTTGGATGGATATTTTCATTTGATGCATTTATCTACAATTACGTTACACACATACTCACAAGTTACGAGGCATCGTTTTGGTACAAAATTAGGTATGAAAATCTAAAATCTCATAGCTTTTGGCTGCTCTAAACAAAGGCACCCATTTTTTCTTCGAAAAATACAAAAAGTGCTGTAATCCAAATGCTGAAATATACTTAAGGACTTTGAAAACGCATCATCCAGATTAAATCCTTTATTTCACAAACCCTGAGAATGTCAGCGAGATAATTGTTATTGCATATCATAGTCTTACCAGCTTGTAGTGTGTCCTAGAAAATTCATGGTTGTTAATTTACTTAAAGGTATTGAAAAAGTATCCGTTTTAAGACAGGGGAGGTCGATTTTGAAGGACACCAATTCAGCTGCAAGTTAACACGCGTTAGTTTTGATTCCTGACTCAACAGATTTGCATCCTGTGCTTCTTTCACGATTGCACATTCATCATCGAACGAATCGAAAAGAATTGACAAGTTGGTATGCTCAAATGTCCACCCATGGCCATTAAAAGATACCCACATACCCACCCACCCTGATTACTATAGTCAAGTAATAAAATTCAACATCTTTGGCCCTTCAAAGTTTCGATGTTTTACGTCCGTTTTTTTGGAAGGTGCTGATTATTAGGGCGTACACAAATGACATTATTCATAAATTACGCTTGTATTACGTATCTTTTGTATTGTGCATGTGACGTTAACGTAAACTTTTAAGGGGCGTTCTCGATCACATTACAGCAGATCTTCTGTCATGATTTACCTCAAAACGTCTTCCCCACATGATTGTCAGTGTATGATTTCAATATCGGTAATGAAAGCGTGCATAAAAGTAACTTATGGAGATGTTTCTGAAAATGAACTGTTAATTGATGTTCAATTGAAGTTATCAATTAGCCTACTTTTAATAAGAAAAAGTCTATAAACTCTGATGCTGATATGCTATCATATACACGCCGCAGTTTAAGTACAAAAATAATCAAAAAGCTTCAGCTGACTGTGCAGAAAGGTGCTGGATGCTGTATGTACCCATGTGACGTCATCAGCAGCGTCGCGTAATATTGCAGTCAAATTAACGACTGATTCATACTTGCGAGTAACTTTTCAATCGTATGTACGGTTTGCAAGTAAATTGCAAAAATATGGTGATGCGTTTTCAAAGTCCTCTAGTATAGATCAATTGATAAAATCACAAATGCAATACTCATGTGCGTGACAATCTTTATGCACATTATGAATAAATTCCGAGTGTGGGCAGAACCCTATGTGAATTTCCTACAGGGTGAGAACACCCCTTTGTAGACATATTTATGCTACAAAAAATAAAATACATGAATGATATTAAAGCTCTGAGCCTTGTTTTGGGGGAAGGGAAACCCCTTCTGCCTGTCGCAATTTATTTCTATATAAAGAAATTTGTACCCCGATCGGGGGAGGGCGGGACGGGGTAAAGGGGTCGTTTTTGGGGTATGTTGTAAAAATGGACCTGCAAGTGTAAACATATACACTAACGGTTGCAACTGCAACCGTTATTGTACACTGTCGACTATAAGTGGCGCACGTGTCGATAATATGTGCATAATCAACGTTATTGCCCATAATGTCCGATTTTATTTCTTGACATTAGACACTGGGTTTATTGATCCCTTGATTGACTTCTTGTCAAAAAGTAGGAAAACTGAATCTTTTAACTGCTAGATTCTACTTCTTATGGGTATATAGATATTGTCTTTCCGTCGTTAGGCCAGTGTATTATTCAATTTCGTGATTAAGGTTATGCATCAGGGTTTACGTGATAACTCAGCATTTTTAAAATACTCTTAGTATATGTCATCTTCACAATCCATTGTCTTTATTATCTTTACTTGTTTAGAAACATATAGTTAACATGAATGGGCAGAAATTAACCAAATTTTGTATACACATTATCATTGGCAAGATCTACGTTTGGGATAGTAAATTGTCATTTTTTCGCAAATTTGCAACAGAGTAACGGGCCTTGATTGACATCAGAGATAAGTTTTTTTTTAATATCTTGATGACGAATTGACTGATTGAGATCAATTTTTGTATACACATTATCATAAACAAGATCTACGTTTAGATTGTAAATCGTCATCCTCCACAAATTTGCAACAGAGTTATGGCCCTTGTTTGATGCCAGAATTCACTTTTTTCCTTCAATATCTTGAAAAGATTGGTTCCCCTCGTTGATAAAGCTCTACTTCCGTTACGCATATAACGACTGGTAACGTCTATTTATTTACAAGTAGAGAATCCAACTCATGCTACTGTGCATTCTCCAGAAAAGATTCTTCAACACAAACTTCAGATTTTTTTCAGTTGCCATAATTTGATAATTAAGTCAAAGAAAAAATATACAAACTCCCAGAACAAAATAAACTTGATAAAACGGCTTGTTTAAAAAATGCACTTTATGTCAAGGGTATTTTCCAATACCACTACACTCATGACGTCAGTGTATATGCTATACGTAGGCGCAATGGCGGCTAGTAGTTACCTGTCTTAATATGCTGACAAGCTATTAAAGGAAGAGAACCAGTCTATATCTTGAAAACGAATAGCTTAACTCATTCTTGCTGATGTTCATAAAGACAGAAACTTTCAATAACTATAACAATACAGTCTTAAAGATAATATAATGAACCATTGCTTTTTGAAGAAAAATCATAGATCTGCAGAGATATAATGGAGATATAATTATTTAATTTTCAACATACGCCAGTTTTGAAAGCTGAGAACAAATTTTGTTTTCATATTATCTTTGACAAGATCTACTTTGGGATTGTAAAACGTTATTTTTCGCAACTTTGCAGCAAAATTACAGCCCTTGATAGACGTCAGTATTCGGTTTTTGTTCATTATCTTGAGAACACAGACAGACAGACGGACGAACGGACGGACGCACAGGGGAAACAATAAGTCTCCCAGCTCTAAAGGGAGAGATATAATTATGGTCAGAACGACAATCAAATGCTGATTAATTTGAAACATTGAGTTACAAAAACAACTATATGGGCCCTGTGCGCATCCATCCAGCTTTCTTTATGGGGTCACCCAAGACGCTGATCAGACTAGGCGGATGTCCAGAATGTCCTGAGTCTTCACTCAGTGAGAACTCAAAATGGTTTGTAATGTCATGTATGTGAAAGTATTATGGTCATATTTCTTAATTTTCATTTTTTCATTAAATGTAGACAATAATGGTTGATAATGTACATTATCGCCGCTTAGTGTACACATGGCCCTGTAGACACTAACGGTTGCAGTTGCAACCGTTAGTGTCGATGTAGAAACCAACGGGCGTGTAGACACTAACGGGTCCTACAAAGCCTAACTTTGAAGGCAATCTCTATGAAAGTTCAGTGAATGAATCCTTAACCAAAGCTTTAATTCAATTTATATGTATGATTGAGTATGGATCAGACATAAAATCCCAACTTAGGTTTTGGAGCTACCACAACTGATCTTGCTTTGGCTCAACTTCTAAAATATAACTGCTTTGCAAACTACACAGAAGGTACCACCACACAGAGGCATTCCCGCGACATAGAAACCCCTTTATTGTCTATATAGGGACCAGAAAGAAACATCGTGTTTAAATGCTGAACGAGCTTAGTAGCCCATGCAATAGAGTATTTCTAGAGTGTCAGATCAGGACAAACTAGAAGAACCAGTCATAAACAGATATACCGACGAAAATGTTGGGTGCGTTTCTTTGGCTTCGCCGGGCGTAAGCCGGTCGTAGTCTGTAACCGGCGGAGCACTCGATTGATTTAGATCACGTGGTGGCTGACCCGATAGACGCACTACCGGCGTACGCCGATCTCGCCGAATTTCAACCAAGGCGTGGAAGCGGCGAGGCCTGTCTGCCTCTTAACGGTTCATATCACAGAGTAAGTACTGTTGCGTCGTTTTTGGTCGATTGCAACGGCTTACTACCCTTACCCGGTCATGTGATCGGCGTAAGCTGGGGGCACATTCGAGGCAGTGGCGTACGCCGTTTGGTGCCAAAGAAACACAGCCGTTGTCTGACCCCACCCCACCTCCACCCCCACCCCTAAATCTAAGGAAAGATTACAATGGATAACATCGATCACAATTCGTCATCAGCAACCACAACATCTTCATTGCAAGGAACAAGTTTATCAATCTTCCAGCATACAACACCTTAAAAGCAATGCCAAGAACAAGAATCAATTCTTATTCTAAACAGCAAGACTACGAGAGTCCCTGAGCTTCCCAGAGTCCTATACGAATGTCCAACCAGTTTTGTTTGCAAAAAAGAATCCATACCGCTACACATACGTCTTAACAAGACTCCAACTGACCAATGAATATGAGTGGTTGCTTAAGGTTAGCCCCAGACACACGTAAATTGATACTGCTGTAGGCATCACTTGGTCTACTCACCACGCTGAAAAGAAAAGCGGTCTTGAATTTGAAGTAAGCCTTAGCGCTCTCTTGCCACTTCTACGAGATGAAGCTCATTCTGTTACCACAGTAAGACATTCTATGTGCCAGGAAAGCTATTGCGTATCTTAACCCAGGTCAGGTTCCTGTGATTACCGTAGACCAGCCTATCAATGCTCTTGCCAAGCAAGTTCAGTGGCATTGGCTTGCCCTATATGGTGACAACAAATGCGTTGTCATGTTTGGTGGTCTGCACATAGAGATGGCAGCTATGACAGGTGTTCTGACGGAAGCTGGTGTGGCTTCATCTAAAATGGCTGATCCTTTTTTGTCTGCACAGTGTCACAAAACACACCATATGTATGAAAACTACAGCATGTTGTCTCTATATGCATAAGCAGGAAGCATATATGACTATTATTGTGCAGGGAGAAAGACATACCCCGGCATCCAATGTAGGTTACCTTACACCTCCGGGACAATTTTTCATGGGTGCCAAATTGTTCATTGGGACCCACTGAATGCGAAACGAATGTGTCCTCAAAATAATTGTGGTATAGCTATGTGAAAGTGCATGGTTTCCGTGGCAACCCTTAGCGGATTTGACCACACATACAAAGAAAATTAAGTCTTTTGATGGCAAGAGAGGAGGATCGCACGAAATGCTTATAAGTGATGTTTGTCACAATTACCAATTTTAAAAAGTAATCTTAATTAATGTAACACATATTACACCATAGGAAGCTGTATATTTGTTAAAAAACACTTTCTTGTATTCTTAAATTGATATGGTAACATACGTAACATACCATTACAGGCTAACCCCCTGGTTAATAGAGTGCAAACATCTCTTAATTGATGCAGTTTAAATTGTTCTTCAAGGTAGGATATGTCTGCACAATTCCCAAAGGGGTGGAGAGGAACAGCATTGTACTCAGTTTGCAGTCCTAATACTATGCCATGATTCTACTGGTTGTGATGAAATGGGTGATTTTTTGCAATAGAAGCAGACACAATGAAAGACATTGTGAGGGTGACTTGAATAAAGATTGTTTTTGATAGGAATATTTATTAAATTATGTCGTTTAAATGATAACTATTATTTTCTATCTATATGTCTATATACTTTAATATTATATGCATTAGGAAATATGTGATAAAAAAGATTATATATAACATCTGTAACACAATTCCATTGGCTTGTTATCAGCAATGACTATAATTACCAAGACTAAGGCACCAGAGGCTAGAGATTTATAGGAAAACATGTGAAAATAGTATTTTTTCTGAAATATCATCTCTTTCTTCAAAGACAGTTTCCTTGCTCATTCATTATGCCATGTAATATACGTTACATACTTTAATGAGTGCTCTGATCTTGATGTCAAACTTGCAAATGTATGATTCTTTGTTGCATTTGTAAGACAGTGCCAAAAATGTAAGATATCCACGAGCGTCAAATATTTTCATATGTTTTCTTCAATAATAGATACCAAAATTAGATACTTAAAATTGGGGGTAGGGTTGTTTAATAGCTCATATAAAACAATGTATATGAGATAGAAAAGCAAACTTTGTTTTTCTATTAGTCGAATAAGTATTTTAGCGAACTAAGATTAAAAACACTGGTAAAAATGCACAAATCGTCGTAAGATTAAATGATGTTAGTCACGATTTCAACTTTCAAAGGGGAAATTTAATCTATGTAACGCATATAACACCATTGAAGGCTGTAATTTTGTTTAAAATGCTGCTTTTATGTAGCTTATGCATCCAGCTTGCAAAATACATAAGAAATATGAATAATTAAATGGTTTAATGTCTTCTTTCTGTAGCTTAAACTTTCATTTTGATTTTTCCATAGTTTGTTACAGTAACATATGCTACATGCTGTCAGAGACAAACATCTCTTAAAAGATGCGGCTTGAAATTTTCTGTAAGATAGGATATGTCTGCAAAATTCCCTAGGGGGGAGCAGGACCTTTTTTAGCTCGAAGTCTAAAAGGTTTTTTTGGTATTTGCTTGTGCAGATATCTAATTCTTATTTCAGTAATCCCAACACCTATTAAGAGGCCCAAAAACAGTTTTAATGTATTGTCTAAATATAATAACGCTCAATGACGTCATTTATGCACAAAGTAAGGGATTTTAGCACTCTCTAGGCTATTTATTTTGTAGTTCATTTCTAATAAGACACAAGTATTAACTTTGTTTTAAGATGAAAGTTACCATAACACTTCCATCTACCATATAAACAAGAAATAAATATAATAGTTCTTTACAGCTCTCACATTAAGCAACATTCAAAAGCCTGCATCCAACTTCCACTTTTGTCAACTTTTTACAATAAACGTTTATGCGCCTACAGTACTATTTGCTGAGGTTCCAAATAAATCTTCCATATCCAATAATTGTTGCGTATATGCTATAATGGTCATGTAATATTGTAGCACTTTGTGTCCTTTATCTGCAGCAAAATTTACAGAAACTGTGTATGGCTATGGACCATGTCTTTGCCTCTTGGAAATCATTTAAGTAATGCGTTTTGAAATAATTTTAGGTTGCATGTATAGATAAAAGCTCAATCTTTCCAAATATATACATGATGTATGCATTTACTTTTTCTGTTTTCATTTAATCCACCATTCTACGAACATAAAAAACGCCCATCGTATATGCATACAATGGAGTATGACTCTGGTATATGTCACTTCCTGTGAAGTGGCAAGAGCAATCTTACTGCAGCTGCCTCTGCATCCGTGCTAATCAAATGATAACTTTGCTCTGATTTTGCAGAAGCTGTGTTTCTACCATGTACCTCTAAGAATACTTTAAGATTTCTGACATTGGTCAAACAGAAATTTGATAGGCTGTTATTTGCATCATTTGCCATGGAACCTTTCCAGTCCTTTGGTGCTTAAGTCCTCAGGTCTTAGATCGACAGTATTTTGCTGCGCCCAAAGAACTTTATAAAATGTTTCTTTAGTTACAATGTTGACTCTTGATGGTTTTGGCAGACCGTCTGAAACAATTTCTGTTACACCTTGAAAGTTCTGTGGTATATGAGAAAGAACATGAAGTTGGACATTGCCATCAATTATGTTTGCAGCTGGTTGTTTTTTGATGTCAGTACATTAAAGCAAGCCTTATAATAATGTAAAACCTTTGATTTCTCAGTTTTTGCAGCCATATCATTAGCTGTTGCATTCAAAAGAAGGAAAGTGGGCTATGGGTAGAATAGGATAACCAGTAGTTCTATATTATGCTCTATGGAAGATTTAGACAGAGTAAACAAGTTGATAAGGTTGCCCCATTTCATGATCCATTGAAAACACTGAAATTGAAAACACTTGCCTCTGACTGTGTAATCCAAAAGGATGTCACGACAATGTCCTTGCTCATTTATTATGACGAGTGATATATGTTACATCCTTTAATAAGCGCTCTTATCTTAGAAACTTAGTGAATCATTGAAGTGAAAGGGTATAATTTGCGCACTGTTTATCCTGCATTTCATTACTTTACCTGCTGTGATACATGTAGTTTGTTTATCTGAAGGGAAAGAGTTACCTCAGTTTCAGCACTTCAGAAGTACTAAGACTTCAAATAAGTTTTTGAATGCTTGGGGAAAGATAATAAGTGCAAAGACATTATTAGATGAAAATACGTTTGTTGCATGTATGGAAAGGCTATATTCATAAAAGTTAACCAGCTTAGATATGATTCTTTATTACAGAAATATCAAGGTACATCAGTCCAGGTACTCATTGCTTTTAATGGCATAGCTTCCCTCCTTGTAAAGCTTTAGTCTTTCTACTACTTGCAGATTATCAATTGAAACACATGCTCAAAGAGCCAACTATTAAGAATTCATATCAGTTTTGGAATGTTCCAAGCAATGAATGGCAAAACTGTATAACAGTAAATGATTGAAATTTCGTGTGATGATTCTACTAGTTGCAAGGAGGCGTGTGATAATAATGACTACCACAGAAGCAGACAACGACAAACGTTTAATATGAGTGTTAAATCGATGAGAATTAGTTTGGACCATTTCATTTATTGCATTATCTTGTATAAATGTAAAACTATCTTTTCTATTTGTGGCTCTATATTTAGCATTATATGCACAGTATTAGGAAATGTGTCCAAAGGTCATTGATAACATCTGTAACAACAGTCCATGGGCTTGATAATCAGAAATGAATATAATTTCTAGTGTTTTCGCACCAAAGACTTATAAGTACACATTAAGTGTCCTGATCTTAAACTTAATGACATCTTGCAGATATATGAGCAAGACAGACTTAGAAAATGTAAAATATCCACACACTGCAATCGCTTTCATGTGTTTTACTTAAACGGTAATAACAAAAAGTGCTTCTCGGTAAAACTGGGAGTAGGGCTGTGTATTAGCTCCTATAAGACAATATATTTAAGGTAGAAAAGCAAACTTGGTTTTTCCTATTAATCAATTGAGTATATGTTTGTAAAATCTAATAAAACAGTTTGAAAGCAAGTCATAGTAGTTGTTTAACTAAATGACGATAGCCACAATTATGGCTTTTCAATAATAATTAGGTATATGTAACGCACATAACACCACAGTTAGCCGTATTAATGTTAAACAGCTTCCATATGTAGTAAAGACATCCAGTATGCAGATTATAAGAATGTCAATTTATGAGATAATTTTAATGTCTCCTTTCTGTAGCTCAAACATTCAACTTTCTTATTCTCAAATTGATATAGTAACATATGTAACCAGCTGTTACAGGCTAACGCCCTGACTTACAGAGTGCAAACATTTCTTATTAAATGCACCTTGAATGGGTAAATAAGATGTTATATGTCTGAAGAATTCATAAGGGGATTAGGATGGAGCAGGCCCTTACTCAGCTTGATGTCAAAATACTGTTTGATGATTTTACTTATCACGCTAACATATGTAACACTCTCTGATCTTTCAAACTTGGTGCCAACTAACAGATCTATAAGTCTTTATCATGCGAGCCAGCTTAAAATCCATAAACAATGTAAGATATCCAGCAGCTTTGAGTTTTTTTCCACAATTTTAGCTCAAACTTTCAAACTACAATTCCTTTATTTGATATAGTAACGCATGTAACATGCTGTTTCAGACTAACGCCCCAACTTAGAGAGTGCAAACGTCCCTTATTTGATGCAGCTTGAGTTGTACTTTAAGAAGGAATATGTCTGCAAAATTACCTCGAGGAGATTAAAACATTTTAGGCATATCCTATGTAAAGACAATGAGCTTGCCCATTTATTACATCAGGTAACATATGTTACATCCTCTGATAATTGATAATATTGACGTTTTATGTTGTCAAAATCAATGTACTTCAATGGTGCCTGTCATTAACGTGTTTGCTTTGCAGAGAACATACTTTAAAAGTACAATAAATAAGCTAAAACAATCCAAATGCAAAGAATTTCCTTGATGCCAAGAAAGGCCTGTCATATGTTTTAAGTTTAATATAAAATTTTGCTAAACGATTTTTGATGTTTTCTGACTCACTTTTCTGACTCACACAGTCAGGAATAGTGGACGAAATCCTTTTAGACATTTGACGTATGAATTCCATTGGAATCTAGGATATATAGTGGTTTAAAATAGATGCATTTCTTTTTTTAATACTAGAGTTTTCCCAGTATAGCCAAGCATGTGGGCGGCTAGGCTGGACCCAGTCCTACATACATCGAATGGTCTCGATGTCTCTAAATCACTTTTGGCTCACAGGAACCCAGCAGGAAAGCCTACCTCACCCATAAAATGCTAATTTTTTTTATGAAAAGGGGCGTTTTTTTTCGACAATGTTCAGTACCCCATTTCTCAATAACCAGAGTTTTCCCACTACAGCCGCTTATACAGTTATGTAGGACGGGAAAGGGCCTACCTTACCCACTAGGTCTCCCTCTCTCTAAATCACCTTTGCACCCACAGGAACCCAGCAGGAACAGGTAGGACACCCGGCTGAAATAGCGCGAGTAAGGGCCCTTTCGCCATTTTCCAAAACAAGTAATTCACCATCGCTGACGCGATGGTGATACGTTAGTACGCATCCCTCGATACCAGCTTGCTTCTGAAAAAAAAGGTCGTAAAGAGATCTATTCCTCTGAGCCGGAACCCAAATTCCCCACTGGAGCAAATTAGGATATTCTTGGCGTGACAAAATCAAACTCCCCACAGAGGTTCTGCCATCAGTCCATGTGTACTTCAAAAACGTCCCCAAGTCACAGAAATGGCTATAGAAAATGCAAAATTAAAAACTATTAAAAGTGTTAACAATGATGCGCTATGCGATACTTTTTTTACAACAATTAACCTTGCAGACATGGGGCCTTTGGATATTTTCCGCAAAATGTGACGTAATTCTCAGATTTAGACAGATCAGTTTCAATATGCCCAAGGGTTTTATGCGCATGTCTCGTTAATTAGATTTAGATTTGGGAATAGGGATACATACATGTACTGCTAAAATGTCTGCTTGGGGAGGTTGGGTGAACTCTACCACTATTCAGTGTATGCACTATTAGAGTTTTATTGGAATGTGCATATTTCCATTTTTTAATTGCTTCCAAAGGATCACCTATTCAGAACTTAGTGAATACAAATAGTTAACTAAAACAAAAAATACTCAGAATTTGAAATGCATGAAAAAATGAAAAAGAGTGGTCTCTGCAAATGCAAGATTAAAACTCTAAAATGTTTTCGAGTCTTGTATCTTTTATACGCTATGGGATGGTTTTAAGCTTTTTTAAAAGCTAACCTTGTGTATGTATTTATAGTATTTAAATTATGTCCCAAAATTTTTGTGTGCACAGAAAATGATGACGTACAGGTATTCATTCAGAATATATCAATGCACGGCGCGTAGACTAATTAAAGCTATGCTCAGACTGCCTTAACTTGTATACATCTAACTACATGTATTCTGGTATTACTGAGTCCTGGTATTGATCCTTCGAGCTTGACTTGTATTACAAACATCCAATGCGTTGGACACCCAGCCATTGATAGTAGCAGAGAGCCCATAAGTCAAAACACCCAGAATGGGTCATTACAAAGAAAATCTGTGGAGGTGATTTGGGCCACCTGCTTGTGGTCAGCTCAGGTGTTTAAAGCTACTTACCAGTGTTCCGAGAGCTATGGGTGACAAACAAACGTGTTCCACATCACCATTATTATCGTAGTATTCATTCCGAGTTAAATCAGTTAGGGTCAAAAATGTCTAAGAATGAGCAACACAATTACTGTTGGTTCAAAGGTTATATTTTTTCCATGCTCAACTCAACTGAGTATGCATTTCAATTGTTTATAAAACCAAATTGCTTAAAATGAAGCTTTTTTCTTGCTTTTAAGCATTCAGATATAGTATTCATTACTCTGCCAACAAGTATTAGCTTTTCAAAAAAGCTGGCGGTCGTTTAGCCCTATCATTGTATGTATTCTTGCCCACTGCATTCTTCCATTTTGAACTTCTGGAGCTTGTCCATGTAGATTTATTCTAAGCTCTGATTATTAACATCTGAACTGTGATTTGTTACTGTTCACAAACCAAATTTGGGATTCTGAGAATTTAAGCTCGTGGCATGATTTTTCTAGATCTGATGGCAGTGGTAAAAGTGTGAGACGCTCCATGACCCTAAATGCATTAAGACACGAATTTTGGCATTCCTACCTAAAATAATATAGGAGATATACTCCAGATATGATATGAACACTCAAACACTTAGGACACTAAGGACAGGCAGTTTGATTACTACATGCCTCCGTTTGGGGGCATAAAATCTGTTTGTCATGACCGTCATAAAACAGTGCCTGAATTCATAGTAATTCTATGTGATCAGATGTGGAAGACAATCACATAAGTAAGTTTTCTGATGTGAAGTTCGCTTGCACTCTTTGCCAATCAAAGACGTTTTGACTTTGGGACGTTTTAATTTTGCCAGCTTTTTGAAAAGCTAATACTTATTGCGTTTATATAAGCGTCTGGGCAAATTGACGCCTTCTTCGTGAAAACTAAATTCGTAAACAAGCTTGCCTCGCGCTATAGGTAGCCCTACAGATTTCACGGACAGTTTACTTCGCACTGTGGGTCAACCCACGATATTTGGTACCCCGCTCGTTGTTCGGCAGCGAATAAAATATAGCATGAGCACGGCATAAAGGTTAAGTCAAAACCTGAATTTGATGTGTGTTTTGAATCATGTCTATATAAGCGGCCGACCATGGCCGACCGCAATAATGATAAAATTCTAACAAATGTTAGTGGCATTTTAATATTTATGAGTTCATGCGCAGTTGCGTTGAGCTTAAAAAAGTTTTACAATACTACTATTTCAGTTTGAATGTCGGCGTATCAAGGTGCCTCGCATCAATGGCATATTGAAAACGCACGCTACTCCCAGTTATACATGTATGCACTAAAGTTATCTTATGATAATTTACATATTCGTGTATAGATTTAGTCATTAGCTCATTGTTTATAGTCCGTTTTCATAGTATTTTGATTGTGTATTATTATGATGGTTATCTATCAGAAGGTATTTTATTTTCTAATTTTCTAATTTACAAGCTATCGTTTTTAAATAGATCTGAATATGTCAAGGGAAGGAACTCATGTATGAAAGGCCGAGATCAGCCAGAAGGATCAGGCTACACTACATCGAAGATCTGCCAGCCACGTCGCTCAACTTTAAAAAGCGGGTCCTGCAAAAAAGACACACAGGCTGCAATTCGACAGCTCAAATGCCGCCCCTCCTATGGGGGGGAGGTTTAAACTCGCTATATATTAAATAGTACAGATGTGAGAACCGTATAGCCCCTTTTCAGCGCCGCCAGGTATATGATAGAAGTTGCTACGCCGAACGGTTTTTACACAAGAAATGTGATGGACGGACGGACGCATGGACAGGTGGAGAGACGGACGACGGACTAACTTTGGTATGCAATTGATGCACTCTTTTGTTCCAAAGAAAAAGGCGTGTATAATTTTTGCTCATAAAATCAATCATTTGTGTGACGTTTGTGTGCCTACACAGTGTTGAGCTACTCCGGCCGTTCCTGCTGGCAAGATGAAACGTTCCAGCCTGACCCGGCTGTCCTGCTAACTTCACGGACGTATGGCGGGCGACAGCCAGAACTCCTTTTTAAAACCCCCAGTGGGTGCATAAAAGGCCTCGGTACACCGACACAAAACCGAAAAATCGCAACGGAAATTCACTTTTTTCTTAACGACGTGTGAAGAGCATTAGACGCTAGTAGGTAAAGATGAGCATGTGCATCCAACACTGTTGACTTTACAGTAGTATCATGCGCGGATCCAGGAATTTTTGTCATGGGGAGGGTAGGGGGTCCAGGCTCAACTGACAGAAAAAAAACTCTGATAACGTTTTCTTAGGCATCAGCTTTTTTACAATTTTACAGAGGGGTCCAATAGTTTATCTTAAGGAAAACTATAACTTTTTAAGGTTCCAGTGGGGGTCTATCATTTTCCAGGGGAGGGGGTCCAAATTTTTCCAGAGGGTGTTGGGTCCAAATGCTAATTTCTTTAGAAACCTATAGAATTTGTGATTTTCCAGGTGGTCCAGGCCCCCCATACCCCTCTGGATCCGCGCATGCGTATGATAGATCCACTTGCGATATCCAAATTTTCAAGTCTTCAGTAAAGCCAATCCCGAAGGACATGTTTTCTCATGCAATGGTTCATTTTCCATTCCTGGAGCGTCTAGTGACACCTCAAATCATGGTGAGGTATATGATTCGGCAATATTTTAGTGGAAAACAAATTTGTTGAGACCTCGGACCCTGGTCCGAGTTGAGACACAGTGATTATCGCGACTTTTAGTCAACTATTCACGGTTTCAGTCTTTCATCAAGTATATAAGAAAAGGCCTTGTTTTCTGGCATCAGTTTTAGAAAAAACGGGCTGTCCAATGTTGTCAAATAACGTTCATGCTAAGTGCATTACCATAACATACCATGCATAAGCCGGGTGCTTAAGATCAAGCAACATACTCGCTGGAAGAATGTGTTTAATGGTAGAAAATTATAGTTCAAACGTTTATAATCAGAGCTTAGAACAAATCTACATGGATATGCTCGAGAAGCTCAAAATGGAGCATGCAGTGTGCAAGAACACAAACAATGATATGGCTAAATAAATTTTCCTTTTTAAAGGAGGGCTTGCCTAGTCTAAAAACAGCATGTGCACCTTGTATGTTGGGAACACCTCCGAATTGGTTATTTTTACACTGCACTAAAACCACGTCATAGACGAACATCAACAATAGTTATTGATTCGGTCGGTAAGATACTCTTCTGGTAAGATACTCTTCTGGCAAAAGAAAAACACAAACAGTTATCTAAAGCGGCACCAAGCGCCAAAAACTGAAGGACATTAAAAATGCAAAAAAATAAAATTGATAAAATTTACTTATTTTTAATATCATTTTTTTTTTGAATTTTTACAACAATGAACAGCAACATGTCAGCAAAACATGTTTTTAATGTCATGTCAAAATAATAAATAATGTTAGGACAACAGTTTATCGAATAGCAATACCCTTAGATTTTAAAGTTTCAATTTGAAATCTGTCTAGAAATCAGACGTGATTTAAAGTAATTGTATTAAAATATTTTTTATTAAAACTCTGGATACAAATTACCATCAAAGCACTATTATTTGTGTGGAATTGACGATAGCCAGCCAGAGCGCATATCGTCGATGCACACTCGACGTAAGTTGCCGCCTTAACGTCGGGTTGTCATTTTTGCTTAACCAGACCTGCGTCGATATTTAACTGTCCCTGTAGCCTGATAACGATCTCTTAGACGTTATATAGTTGATAGCCTTTCCCAAAGGCCTAGAACTTTTCAAAAAGTCATTTTATTTTTTTCCATATAAACATATTCCTCCTTTGTCGCTAATCTATTAGCTGTCGCTGGTGCTAAGTTCTAATAATCATACAACTCCACTGAAGACAATTACATTTATAGACTAGCCATGAACATAACCATTTGGAAAAGAAAAAAAAAACATATTATTACAATATTTTACGTGTATTAATGACCACTTTTATTATCAGACTGGTAGCTATTCTATATAGTTGATTGATGGCAATTAGAATGGCCCACTTCGAAACGAACTGTAGTTCCTACTATAGTAACTAAAGTTCGATTCAAACATCGATAGTCGCTACTATAGTGACGTCACGAACCTACTATAGATCAACGGAGGGTCAGAGCACCGTTACTCTAGTAGCTTGTCTGGTTCCGTCCTCTAGACCTATTTAGCAAGATGGGTTTAAGATCTATCAACAGCCTGAAAATGTTTAACGTTGCAAAATAAATCCTTGATGTGTTTTATTTGTGGTCCTTCTTATTCCTAATTATTAATTAGAGTAGGCTGTACAGTTTATGCACACCCTTTTGTCTACCATGAAGAATTGAAGGGGGCATACAGGGCTATTCACTTTGTTTACTTGACAACTAATTAAAAGGTTGCAACTGTAGCCGTTCGGGTGTAAACGTACATACACATCTATTACACGAGAACTTTAGTAGCAACTTTAGTTCGATTCGTGGGCCAATATCATTCCAATTGCGCCAGATCGTTCATGTTCGGACAATCGTGATATGATTAATAAAGTTATAAAACTAAAGCTACATGTCAAAGAGACCCAGAAGTGTATGCGACATGTCATGATCCCAAAGTATATCGTCACGCCAAATTTGGGATTCCTGCCTCATATTATATGCAGATATGTTCTGGGCTCGACCTTGCTAGAACTGAAACCAGAGGTCAAGGTCACAGTGACCTGGAACCAGGTGGTGACTCACCAGGGCCCAAGATGTAGCCTATCTACATACCAAATATCGGACTGCTACCATAAATAATATAGGCGATCTGCTGTGGGTGCATTTTTTCAAGACCTGACTCCTGAGATCAAGGTCACAGTGGCTGAAAACAGTGAGTGACATTCCATGACCCCAACATATATCCACAAATTGAATTTGGGGGTCAAAATGTCATATAATATGAGACATGCTCTTAACACTATGTTTTGCTTGCTGTCGGTGAGTTGTCATGTCAGTGAATGTTTTTGCTCACACACGACTGTTATGCTTCTGTATGTTATATAAATAGACAACCAGGTAGAGAGGGTATCACTATACCGAGTCAAATGCTTGCAGCGAGAGCCAGCTTTTTTGAAAAGCTAATACTTGTGTAAATCTACTCGATGATGATATTATTGCGCGAAACGAAACGAAAAGTTAAGGTGTATTTTTTCATTATTCTTATTTGTTTCTGTCTATCGACACTGTCTATTCATGCAATTGACTTAATTTCAAACGCCACTGCTATCATTCTGTCCATAAAAGCTAATACCTAACGCGCTATATTTGTAGAACTATTTTAGTGGCGATCAGGTTCATAAAGGGCGGGAAAACATGAGCAATCCACAAGAAAACGTGTCTTCTTCACGTTTTTGACAAAAGGGCAGGGCTGCGTTTATTGTCCGTCTCGTAATGTTTAAAAGCAAAGAAAAATATGATGATAAAAAAACGATTGCAAGATATTGTGCTTTTAACTGCAATATCTGGCTGCACCATATATATTGCAAACGATTTATCGTCGTACAAGAGCAGGTTTTCTCATGCTAAGGCATTGTTTTTCTGACGCTCGTTTCAAGAGGCATCCAATGGGGTTTACTGATTTGCGAATTTGTCCCAAATTTTTACCAATTAGCGTCTTCATAAAACTAATTTTTACCAGTTAGCACATTCATCATTACAAAATGATTTTTTTATCACTGATTTCTCTTAAATTAAACTGATTAAAGCGTAATTTTAACAAACAAAATACTGATTTTTAAAATACCCCGTTGAGACCCTCTCCGTTTGATGAACAAATAAGCTTATAATTCTGTTTCAATCATATTTAAGCTTTCAATTATCAAGTTTTCAAGCTCAACCATATTTTTTGATCATTGGGTTTACATTTCAGGCCGGAAAACCGCAACAAACTAATAAAATAGCAATTTTGATTTGTCTAGCAGCAGGACTAGGGTCGTTTGCAATAAGGTCATTTGGTTCCCGGTGCCTTACACAGGCTGTAGCGGTCTAGAGATGCGGACTGGGTAGCAATGTTGAACGGGGGGGGGGGGGGGGGTTCGATGGTATGGGGATTTAGTGTGTATTTTGTATATATGATACCATTGGAAACAGATGTAAACATCGTTTCCAAAAAACAACATGATTTTGTAGCAAAAAGTATTGCAATTTAGCAAAGAATAATGAAACTGGTCGAAATATTTTATGTGCAAATATATTTTGATATGTCAAACCGGCGATATTGCATCCCAGGATACCACAGGATCCCTCAAAATGCTATCATAATTATTTTTCATTTTAATGCATGAAAGCTCAAAACAGGATTATACATGTTGTACACATGCCAAGGACGTCGCATTTCTTATGATTGACCTTATATGTCTGCATGTGACTTGCGGCAGGCAACATGCGGGAAATTACGTTGATTTTGTTAGAACAATTGTTTATCTCGCTTTAAGGTCATTTGTTAAATCTCTTAAAAAAGACGCGTTTGGGATCACATCACTCAGAGAAACGGAATTCTTAAGACAGATATAAAGGGAAAAGCCAATATATAGACTATATGTAATAGGCCGTTCCAATCAGCCTTCACGCGCGAAGGTGACTCTGATCCGCCCTCTAAAGGGGCTAGTCCTTTCTCCCCCATGGGGGACATAACAGTTGACCCGAAAGGGGTCGCCAAGCTGTTGGACGGGCTAAACGTACATAAAGCACCTGACCCGGATAGACTGAATGCCAGAGTGCTAAAAGAGTGTACCAATGAGATCTCTCCAATACTGGCACTTATCTTTAATTAGCAATGAGATCCGTCTCCACTACTGGTACTTATCTTTAATGAGTCCTTAGCTCAGGGGCAGCCGAGTTATGTGGCATTTAATAAGGGTCTACGAGTTCATGGCACGCGACATTCAATAAACACTCAGTCAATCGATAATCGATACTATCAATAATCGATAATTGATAATCGTTCACATACTTTGATAATCCAATTATCGCTGTTGTTGTTGTTAGGGCATTTGCTGGTTTGAGTCAAATACCAAACTGAACATCCACTTTATGCATTTCCAATATGTACCTTTTCATATGTGCTGGTCCATTTTTTTTTATTCGGAGAAAATGCTATTTTCTGTATATAAAGTTTGAAGAAACTATTTGCTTTACTTCATTTTCCCTTTATGATACTTTTTGCCTGCCATTGTCATCTGCTGATTAGTGTTACGAGCAAATAAAATGCTTTTGGATCAAAATTGGGCCCAGTAAGATGTCGGGCCTGGTCTCAATCAAAACTGTTTGACACTTATCAGGGGCATTCTTACTGTTATTATTGCCAACTTATAACATCAACATACAGTTTGGACCCAGATCAGGCTGGACAAATAATATCTGGTCTGGACTGGATTGAAGCTGTTTGATTTTTTTATTTTGATTTCTTCTTGAAAAAAAAAAAATATTTTTCAAAAAAAAAAACACAAAAAAAAAAACACAAAAAAAAAAAAAAATAAAGTAAAATAAATACATCAGCAGACGACAAAAATGCATGAAAAAGTTCCCGACATGCAACCAAGGCCTTTTCACATCAGACAGAAAAAAACTTACTGTTACTTTCGCAATAAAAAAGGATAATATTTACCTGAAACATCCTGGCGGGACAAGCAGTACAGACCCAGATCAGACACTGTGGAGTGTGGCATCTGATCAGGGTCTCTACTGATCGCTTTCAGGCTGCTCTGTCAATTTTTTTAAATGATAAATATCACCCAACTGCACTCAAATTGAAAATGGACTTATCCAATTGATAAAGATGGAAAAATCCATTTGCACAAATTGATTAATATGATACAATTATTTTATGGGGCAAAGATGATGCACCAGTATCTAACATCTATTGTTTTTTTCCTTTATTTCTTATTTCATCTTTTCAAGAGAAATATTCAAAATATTCTTTTCTTCTTTTTTTCTTTTTAAAATGTTCAAAAAATTCTTTTTTTTTCTAATGTCCAATATTATTGTAAACATCACCTGTTTGGTTCAACTAGATCGATCATTTTATTCTTTCTTTATAAGCAATTACCTAAACCCTTCAAGGGGCCTCTTTATCACCCATGCAGTGAATTCATAATCACCTCATTATAGCTGTCCTTTGATCTTCCCAGTATGACCCCTGGAGAGAGTCATAATGAGTGGTACCACTATTATTGCTCAAATTTCTATCCCTTTAAAGTCAGCACCCTAGAGATTAAAACGGCTGTTAATTGTCACACCTAGCCATAAAATAATTTTGAGCAAATCAGCTGACCGACTGCGTAACCAGGCAACCTGAGTTACCCTCTAAATTTGGATAGCCTTATCTTCAAGTCAGCGTGAAAAAGAGAATTTCTAAACTCTGATTATAAATTTTGTATAACTTTGATAACAAGTCTTGAGAACCCTCAACTTATTTGTTCATTATTGAGTATGATATTCCTGCAAACTGCTGAAAGGGAAGGATGTGCTTAGTGGTCATTTATTTGGAGTTTGACAATTTTTCATATGTACGAGGGGCGATCAGAAAATTCGCGGAGAGTGCAATGAAATCGCATTGCTTTTATCGATTGCAATGAAAATCCACAGATATGAACTACCATTCATAGCAAGTTGACTGATATTGAAATTTAGAAAATGAGACGTCAGACGTATGAGCACGAGGCGCCGCTGTGACGTCACTTCGCTTGAACCGGCCCAAATGTATCCCTGGGTTGCTTCTCAGGGCTAAAACTCGTAGTTGTGTTTGAATTGATTGGTATTTAAACCGTAAGTAATGTTCCATCATTTTTGGACAAAATATGAGGTTTTTATGTTATTCCCCTGCGCTATGTATTCAATTTAATAGGTTTCAGTCCGAAGGAAGGGTAAAATGCGTCAATTTTTTCGAGTTTTTGTAAATTTTAAATAAAAAGCTTATTTTCTTGTCAGTGTTCATCACAATGATTATAATATTTGGCTTAACTATCAATATTAGATCTACTGTCCTGAAAATGAGTGTTTTTCGAACAGTGTAAATAGTTTAGTTTAAAGAATTGACATGCCAAAACAGGCAATAGGTTCATAGAATTTGAATTCTTTGCCTTTTGACAGCACTGTTATTCGTTTCGACTGTTTAGAATACCATCCATTAGATATAAATCTTTGAAAGTTTGCTTAGAAGAGGGGTAAATATGCCGCTAAATACACATGGAACGCCATATGGGCTATTACAGCACAATATAATTTTACAAAACGTTGAAGTTTCATTTGTTGTGTAGTAAAACGTCAAAATGCAACTTAAAATGGGCCCTTTCGCGCTATATAGCGTTGCCTTGACGACAACTGTAATGCACGTAGAGGACTAACATCAAGCATGCTGTAACCGATCAACTGCATATGTGTTGCAGTATTATGTGCTGTAATTCCAGCTCTATTGATCAAACGATGTAGAAATGGCAACTATTTTCCGCGAACTTTCTGATCACCCCTCGTAATGTATATTTTCACGCGTCATGCCCACCGACACGACGCGTGCGACCTGATAGAATACCAGTGGCTGTTTTGAAATTGCAGATCTGTTTGATCATGATCACCACTGGTGGTAATACCACTGATAACATTAGCAAACAGTCTGGACTCAGATCAGGCCTGAAATTTTGATAAGGTTTCAAACTGCTTGAAATTATGAAGTATGTATACATGAACTCGGACCCGGTCCGAGACAAGAAATATATTTTTAAAAGAAGTTAATATAAAAGTCTGCAGATAACAAACACCGAAAAATATCACTCAGCATGCAGAATTAATCCACAAGCATGTTGACATAAATACTGGGTTTGCGACCAGGTAAGGGACAATTCAGTTTGCACAGCTACAGAGACTACCTGTGTTATAGAAATCTTGCCTGAGATAGGTTTCTTTGTTACAATTTCAACAGACAAATTACATCGCAGTCCGATCTGTGCCTTTGTTGTTCGCTAGCAGTAGGGACTTTCTATACCAACGGGACTGGGATCAAGTTTTCTTGCAGCTGTCTCCCATAATATGAATTTTTCAAAGGATATAGTTTTAAAATCGGACGGTATAATTAGCTTTTTCCCCAATCACTTTTTTCTTTTAAAAAATTGCCGCAGACATTTGCCTTGCTGCTCTTTCCATGACCTGTTAGCAGTCTTGCTGTGGTCTTCATGATGCGCTGACATACGCGGACGTGTGTTCTAATTTGGGTCACCCAAGCGAGAGCCTTCCCTGGGCAACATTGCGTGGGATAAGACGCTTTTATAAAAAAAAAATACCTAGCACTCGAGATTTTGATACTTATCGTATCAGCAATGCGAGTCTGTGCATATCGTGCGTGCGTGACACTGCAGCAAAATCAGGTTCCCTCGCCACAATCTGTATAATTAGTCATACGCACTTCTTGATGCTTTTTTTCCAAACACATTTTTCTTTTAAAAAATCGCCGCAAACATTCGCCGTGGTGCTCTTTCCATGACCTGTTCAGTCTTCATTTTTGCTGACACACACGGATGTGCACTCTGATTCAGATCATCAAAGTTTCAGCCTTCTCTGGGCAACATTGCGTGCGATAAGACGTTTTTCTAATTAATTTAAACTAGCACATCAGATTTTGACACTATTGTATCAGCGATGCCAGTCTTGCATTTCGTGCGTGTGTGTGTGTCAACTCTGTGGGATGTGGGTCTGACTAGCTATCAGGCTGTCATGGGTTCGCTCTTCCTGTCTGTTGAAATTGGTCATGAACAATTTTCTACAGTCATTCCCATTCCTTCTTATTGAAAGAAGGACAGTTGTCAGTTACTGGCAAAACCCCACTCAAGGCCCTTTTGTATCTATTGGATGGGAGCATTTACGAATTATTTCACTACCTTCGCCTCCAATCCACAGGGCAATAATCTAAATGTGGACCCAGTTGAGTAACTTTATGGTTAGCTCACATGAGCCCGAAAACGCATGTGAGGTTTTAGTATACCAATGGTCCAACGTTCGTCACGGCATCTTCCGGCATATCAGCGGACCAAGTTTAGTCATATCAAATATAAAGCTTCATCAGGTACGGAAGGGGAAAGGATGCATGTGGTTTTTGGGCTGATTGGATTGGAACTCTGGCATATATAGATGTATAATGGGGAAAAAACTTTAAAAATCTACTTCTCTAAAACGGCGAGACCCACTGCTTATAGATTTATGTCTTGTGGTCGCCTACATAATGCCTGCCATCCACGCTCCTGGTGTCTATACTAGCCATGGAGTCATAAGCTTCTATTGATTTAAAATGAGGAAAAACTTTTAAAAAATCTTCTCTGAAACCATGAGACCCACAGCTTGTAGTCCCATAAATTCTGCCAACCATGCATCTTGGGTCTACATTAACCAAATACATACGATCATTAGGTTTTAATAGCTACCATAATCATAATTGGGAAAACTTTTTTAAACAAATCTTCTGTCCACAGCTCAGGGAGTGGTATATAGGCTAATTGAGTCTTTTGCTTCTATGGGACACAGTTCTATATGATAACTGATTTGTGCCATAAGTGTCTGTAATACATTGACTGTCGGTGTCCACCTATCAAGCACCCCCAGCATCAGTGGTCCTGGATCCGCCACTGGGGGATATACCAGATGAGTTGCCACAAGCTAATGTTTCTCCGTCTTTAAAAAAGGTGAAAATATGATGCTGCTAATTATAGAATGCATCTGCTGCAAAACTCAAGAGCATATATTAGTCAGTAACATCAACAAGCACTTAGCCTTAGAAAGCATACTTGCTGACTGTCAGCATGGTTTCTGAAGTCAGGTCCTGCGAGACCCAGTTGGTCCAGTTTGTGCACGATATCATCAGCAACCTGGATGGGGCTGTGAATCGTGGACACAAGCAGACAGATTTGATCATAATGGATTTCGCAAAGACCTTTGAGAAGGTACCACACAGGAGGCTATTACACAAATTGGACTATTATGGGATAAGAGGGTCCACCCACAAGTTGATCAGCTAATGGCTCTCTGGGCGCCCTCTAAAGGGGCTAGTCCGTTTTCCCCCATGGGAGACATAACAGTTGACCCGAAAGGGGTCGCCAAGCTGTTGGACGGGCTAAATGTACATAAAGCACTTGACCCGGATGGACTGAATGCCAGAGTGCTAAAAGAGTGTAGCAATGAGATCTCTCCAATACTGGCACTTATCTTTAATTAGCAATGAGATCCGTCTCCAATACTGGCACTTATCTTTAATGAGTCCTTAGCTCGGGGCGATGTACCAGATGGTCTTTAAAAAGGTGAAAATATGATGCTGCTAATTATAGACCGTTGTCGCTCACATGCATCTGCTGCAAAACTCTAGAGCATATATTAGTGAGTAACATCAACAAGCACTTAGCCTTAGATAGCATACTTGCTGACTGTCATCATGGTTTCCAAAGTCAGAGGTCCTGCGAGACCCAGTTGGTCCAGTTTGTGCACGATATCATCAGCAACCTGGATGGGGCTTTGAATCGTGGACACAAGCAGACAGATTCGATCATAATGGATTTCGCAAAGGCATTTGACAAGGTTCCACACAGGAGGCTATTTCACAAATTGGACTATTATGGGATAAGATGGTCTACCCACAAGTGGATCAGCTCATGGCTCTCTGGGCGCACGCAACATGTAGTATTAGATGGTCATTCTCAGATCCAGTCCCAGTGATATCCGGTGTACCCAAAGGATCAGTTTTAGGACCGATCCTGTTCCTTATTTTTATAAATGACCTGCCGGATAACATCAGGTCTTCGCGGACGACTGTGTCCTGTATAGAAACATATATTCGATTCCGGGAAGCCGATTGTCAAATGAAGTTCAATGTGGCCAAATGTCACTCTATGAGGGTGTCTCGGCATCAGCATCACAAACAGATTCTCTTTGATTATTTACTTTACAACAAAACTTTGGAAAACGTTCAGCCAGATAAATACCTTGGTATAGCCACCTCTGATAATATGGATTGGGGTCAACACATTTCAGATATTTATTCCAAAGCAACTAAGACACTCGGTTTCCTTCGCAGGAATTTGGCTTTTGCACCTAGGAGTACAAAGGAAGTTGCATACAAAACTTTGGTAAAGCCTAAACTAGAGTATGCAGCACCCATTTGGAGCCCTTACTCAAAACTTCAGATTTATCAGGTAGAGAAAGTTCAGAGGACAGCCGCCCGTTGGACCTGCAGGAGATGATGAAACACAAGTAGTGTCGGCGAGATGCTTGATGAGCTTGAGTGGACATCTCTTGAGGCCCGTAGGGATCGGTCCTCATCGCTTCTCTTTCATAAGATGCATTCTGGTGCTGTGTCTATAGAAAAAGGCAAGTACCTGACCCCTGCTTAAAGTTTGAAATCTACCAGGTCATCACATAGCGCCCAATATTGTAGATACCAGACATACAGTGATACCCTGAAGAATTCTTTTTTCCCCAGACTATACTTCAGTGGAATAGTCTTTCTCCTTCGGTGGCCAATTCCCAGACTACTGAGGAGTTTAGGGCACTCCCCATTCAGTCAAAAACACAACCGAAAGATTTTTCTTGTTTTTTTTTTTGTTTTTTTTTTTTGTTTTTTTTTCTTCAAAATTCCAAATTCGCACTCCCTGGCGTAATGATCAAAATTTGATCGAATCAGTAGCAATAGATAGATAGATAGATGGATAAATAAATAGATAGATAGATAGATAGATAGATAGATAGATAGATAGATAGATAGATAGGTAGGTAGGTAGGTAGGTAGGTAGGTAGGTAAGGTAAGGTAAGGTAGATAGATAGATAGATAGATAGATAGATAGATAGATAGATAGATAGATAGATAGATAGATAGATAGATAGATAGATAGATAGATAGATAGAAGGCTTTATATACTAATGCGCATCATCACAGGGAAACAATCTAATCAAACTAACACACTATGATGAAACAAAGAAAGGGGCTCATGACTCACAGATAGTCAGAGCTAAAGAAAACATCAAATTGACCTACGGTGGGCCCAGACAAAGACAAGCATCAGGCATCAACCAACAGAATAAATCTTTATGTCTAGGCATGCAGACTGTCACATGGTATTCATGTTGTATACCACTCTTTTATAACGCTTCATTATCTTTTTTAATTGATCACTAAGAGAGCATACTCTTGCAAAACAAATAAACCAAGTTGTGAAATGCATACACCATAGGAAGGGGAGCGAGGGACATCTCAATCAAGAAATGGAAAAATAAACTATTTCAAAATTAAAATCGTCCCATTTATCATACATTTTAGATAAAACTATGCCATTTGTTATGGACAAGTCCAAGTCCAGAAAGGGGACTCAGTATCTGAAGAATTTGCCTTATTTAACTGAAGTTCAGTGGGGGGTATATCTGACTTGTAAACCATTTGTTCAAAATAAGGATTATCAATATTAAGCACTTGAGGTAGAGTTAAATGCTTCAAGAACAGCTGCTTGATTATTGTCAGAAAGAGACAACATGAAGTCAAGTCGATCCCTTGGATTTATAAAGCGCAACATTAGGACTAAACCCACAGCCATACAAGACGCTGGTGCACCCATTAGTAGAATACTCGTCATCTGTTTGGAGTCCCTACACCCAAAGCAACATTTATAAAATTGAAATGGTCCAACGTCAGGCGGCTAGGTGGACAACTATTCCAGACAGACAAGTGTTACAGAAATGATGACCCATCTAGACCGGCGTTCTCTAAATAGAGAAGAAATGATTGTCTTTTTTCCAAAAGAACTCTCACTCACTGGTTTATTGCCAGATCCATACAAGAGTAGACTACTACAAATACTCGGGAGATCTACCCCTTCGCAATCGTGCATTGGAAAAGGCTGCCATCCAAAATAGCATTACTGCCCGCTTTCGAGACCTTTAAATCATCAGCCACCCGCAATGCCACAGTTAATGCCAGTGCGTTGTTTTTTTTTTTATCTTTTATCTTTCATTGTCAGCTTGTCTTCTGACTTTTAAAATATTTTAACACTATCATCGTTTATTCAATCTCCCTAACAATTATTATGGATTTTTTTTTATTATTTCTATTTCTATAATTCTTCTTCTAACACCGCACTGACGCGCTCTCGGGAGGGGTGATGCAGTTTTGTTTGTTTGTTTGATTTGATTCTGTACGTCCCATCACCAATCTTTCAGTTAAACAGGGACGGGTCTTCCTGGGTTGAATCAGTACGTAGCTAAATGTGTCTAACTCAAGGACCACAACGCAGTGACGCCGATGAGGCCTGAACCCGCGGCCCCTCGCTCTCGAGTCAAGCACTCTATAACTTAGCCACTGCGCTCCCTAGGGGGTGATGCAGTATGCATATAATTCCTTCTTTTGCTCGAGATCATATTTAATTTGGTGAATTGAATCTATACACTATAAGCAATTCTTGTACTAACTATGAACACCTTTCATAATCAAAGCACTGAGAGTACTGATGGGGACGGCTGTATTTAAGCGTGCAAGCCTTCAAATAGGGAGATTTTTAGTTTGATACCTTTTGTACAACCTGCGATTTAGCTAACAAGAACGGTTGACTAAAACCTTACAACAAAAAAGCCAAACAAGGACCAAGAAAAAAATGGAAGAAACAATAAACAATTAATCAACATCAAAACCACTTCCTTAAAAATGGCAGCATAAGAATTTGAAACCACTTGGTTCCTATATAAATTGTCATTTCTTATTAGTATCTACATCACACGGAATTAAATATGAATTGATGTACTGCCATATAACGGACACGGTAAACAGTTTAACTATAGACTATTAATGGTTATGCATAAGTATTTACAATATAAGAGTATACTTAATTGCTGAAGGAACAGGACTTACTCTCATACTTGAGTATCACCGTCCATTTGCATGTACATATGGTCAAATTAACATACTTTTCTTTCCCAGCTTTTGACTTCAGCAGAATCAAGAGTGAAGATCTGTCCAGTAAAATTAATTTAGGCACCAAGTGGTTTCTGCTGCTGTCAGTTCTGAGACAGTGTTTCAGTGTTGATATAATGTTGGGATCATATCTACTGTATTATTTGAAGTAGGAATGCCAAAATTCGTGAATTCATGCATCTTGGGGTCATGGAGCGTCGCGTACACTACCTTAACATATGCCCTCAGATCTAGAAAAATCGTGTCACGAGCATAAATCCTATATTATTTGATATAGGAATCCCAAATTTGGTTTGTGGACACATCATGGGGGTCACGGAGTGTCGAATATCATTCAGTGTCACTGTTACCTTGCTTTCTGGCCTCAGTTTTAGAAAAAAATATCGTAAAAATGGGCTGTCCAGTGTTGTCAAATAACGTTCCATAAATGTGTCGCATGCTAGATCCATTATCATAACATATCTTGTTCACTATAGACTATAAATTGCCATGCATAAGCTGGGTACTTAAAATCCAGCCACATAAAATGAGTAGACCTATACGCGATGGAAGCACTTTTAAATGGTAAACAATTACAGCTCTGACGGTTATATCTCAGAGCTTGGAACCATTGTAAATGGACAGGCTCGAGAAGTTCAAAATTGAAGCATGCAGTGTGCATGAATACATATTATGATCAGGTTAAACGACCGCCAGCTTTTTTGAAAGCTAATACTTGTTTCATAATTATTATTACCTGCGTGGCTTCAGCAAAAGCAGGTCTAGTAGTAGGTCCACTACGTCCGTTCGTACTCACAAATGGACTCTCATTGGGTACTTTAAATTTCCGAAATTTCTTGGTACTTTAAATTTCCAAAATCAATTATGGAATAAAAGTAAGTAATGGTGCAAAGATCAGGAATCGATACAATCAAGTACCACACCTGACCCAGGATACCAATGGGAAAGTGACAAACTCACAGAAGACACCACAAACGAAAGCCAAGAGGTCAGCCCTTTCTCAGCAGGTGACCACAAAGCACATATAAACAGACGCGCACAAAACATAGCAAACACAAGACAGAACAAAAACATAAAAGATCCACAAAAGAAGTACCGCCTTGGAACGGTCAGTAAAATATTTTACTGGAGGGCTTAAACCAGTTTTACGGCGCCAACCTCGCCCTTAATTCTGATGTGGACCAGGACACATTTGGGAAAGTGACAAAACTCAACAAGCACGACAGCCAAGAGATCAGCTCTTTCCCAGCAGGTGACCACAAGGCTACAAGGAACAGACACAACAGCATAACACACACAAACATGAAGCATAACTAACAAAAACGATCCACAAAAGAAGCACCGCCTTGGAACGGTCAGTAAAAATACTTCTACTGGAGGGCTTAAACCGGGTTAACGGCGCCAACCTCACCCTTAATTCAGATGTGGATCAAGACACATAGATATTTGGTTTGCATGAAAGACCCCTAACTTATCAATGCATCATCTCCTAAAACATATAAATCAAGATATAACAAGGAGATAAAGCAAGGATAAGGACTCAACAGTAAATTAAACTGAATACCGGAGCAAAAGAAATCCAACAGGTAAACCCCGGTGGGCCCGACAAACAGCCAAAGCATCAGGCCTCTACCATCTCATCAATAGATAAGTCTTTAAGTCGGAACCATCATAGAGTCTGAATTCCGACCCACCGGCGTGCAATTAAAGAGGAAAGCAAAGTTGCCAACCGTGATTGGGTTGACTACCAAGCATGCAGTCTGTTGCAATACATTAATGTTATTAATTATCTTTTTAAACCTCATTTGCATATAAAGGGAGCTAATAAATTCAAAATGAGGTTTATTCCGTTAAACTTTTCTGGGATTTGTTGGGTACTTACACTTTATTGCCTACCAAGAAGAATCCATTTGTAAGAGAGTCCGTCTGTCCGTCCATCCATCCATCTGCAATACTTTTGGGGCGCCTAGTTTTTGTAATCTGTAACTCCAAAAGTTTTCATTCATTTGTATTAAAACTTTGCATAGTGATTGTTCACATATCGAATATGTGCACCTCCTATTTTGTGCACAATTCATGAATATCAAGTTTCTTATTTTTTGAGGGGCGTTGCACTTAGACATATTTTCTGTCCAGAACGCTAAGATGGTGTTTGGTCTGTGTAATCTGTAACTCAAACACTTTTCATTCCTTTATATTCAAACTTTGCATAATGATTGTTCATACATTGAATATGTGCATCTCTTATTTTGTGTACATTTGATATTTTCTCAATTTTTGACGGGTGCTGAACTTAGAATCGTTTTCACTTCGAAATGGCTTGGGGTATATATACTGAGGGAAAATAGTTTAGCAATTATTTATAATGGGGTTTCCCATAGGCGGTCTTTGAAGCATTAGGTCTTTTTAATTGGCAGGCTCGCAAACATGTCAGTTGCTTGAAAATGACCTAATGGCTACATGCAAGGGGTCAAAAGAAACAAAATCCAACGTCATAGTGATGATTTGATCTGCTGAGCATTTTAATTTCAAACGTTATTCAATGGAAAGTGAGGTAATTTGGTAAAATGCGATTTTCAACTAAAAACTGTATGAAAAGGGTGAACATAACATTCAGTTTTAAACCGTTTTTCACTTTCTTGCTTTTGGATCTAAACATTTGACAGAAAATTGAAACTTTTAGTCGAAAACTATTCGCACTATTGCCAGATAAGCTGTTTTTGCAAGGGGGCATAAAATCAGACTTTACATTATGTGAAATGTCAATCTGTTAATGTCATCGTACTCGTGAACATTTGTCAACATATATTAATGACACTATGAAATTTAAAGTCATATTTCTTCTAAACTATGAATCCTAAAGGTATATTGCTAAACTTTTTTCCCTCAGTATAGTTTGTGTAATCTGTAACTCCAACAGTTTTCATTCCTTTATATGAAAACTTTGCATGATGATACGATTGAAGATGTGCATCTCTCAGGGCCGTAGGAATAGGGGGGCACGGGGGGCCGTGCCCCCCCCCCCAATAATTTGCACAAATATGCCCCCCCCCCCCAAAAAAAAAATTTTTTTTTTTTTTTTTAAATCAACCTATGAATCATGTGCCCCCCCCCCCCCCCCCCCCCCAACCTGTAATTGCTTCCTACGGGCCTGTCTCTGATTTTGCGCACGTTTCACGAATATTTTGTTTCATGTTTGGGGTCTTGAACTTAGGCATTTTTTACGTTCAAAATGCTTAGATGGTGTCTAGTTTGTGGAATCAGTAACTCCCACAGTTTTCATATCTTTATTATACTTTGCATAATGATTGATCATTCATGCATTGAACATGTGTACCTTTTATTTTGTGCACATTTGAAAAATATTTTCCGTTGAACTTGGACATTTTTCCATACAAAATGGTTGGGGTGTCTGATTTGTGTAATCTGTAACTCCATTAGCTTTCATTCTTTTATATTCAAACGTTGCATTGTGGTTGTTCCCACGTTAAACATGTGCACCCTATATTTTGTGCACATTTGATAATAATTTGGGAGTTTTGAACTTAGACATTATTATGTACTCTCATGTTTTTCTTCATACGTAGGCTTGGACCAAGCATCTACTGTCTACCCCCAAAATATATCGGGAATATCAGCCAGACCCCAAAAAATATTTGTAATTTTGGGCTACCCCAAATAATATCCTCATCCTGCACATTGACCTTAAGAAAAAACCCTGAAATGTATAGAAATGACCCCTAAAACCAGTCCAGTTTTGTAATGATATATCCACAAAATCTTCATACCCCTAAAAATAATGATATTTCTGACCCCCCCCCCCCAAAAAAAAAAAAAAAAAAATTGAAATTCAAGATTTTGAACCCCAAAAATGGTCCCAGCCTACGTATATATATGAAAATATCAGAGTACCCCCCCCCCACACACACACACATACACATTCTTGGGGCATCAGGGTGTGAAAAGCGGACATTGCAAAAATTAAGAAGGTGACACCAATTACAATTAAAGTGTAATAGTGAGCGTGCATATCATCATTGCCGACCCCTGTGGGCTCAGAAGGAACAGAAAAAATAATACAAAATTATGCTGTTTCAAATCAAACATGATTTCGTGTTAACCCGTAGTATGTTGTAGATGCGCAACCTGATTTGAGTCTTCTCTCAATATAGAATCATAGGTCCAGATTAGCAAATAATTCCAGCGTAATAGTGAGAATGTTTACTTGTCCATCAGTTTTAATATTTGTTTTGGGTACTCAAAAGAAGAGACAGTTCCATTTTGATTATCCACAACATATGCCTTGGTAGAGATTTAAACATATGTTTGGGTGCTTAAAGAACCGTCTTATTGAGACAATTCTTTGAGTACCCGCAACTGTGTTTTGGTTGAGAAATGTAAGACTGTCCACCGCCACCGCCGATGGGCCGAAATATGTGTTAATGCATTGATGGTGAGGGTTCAAAAAGCAGTCATATGCATTTTAAAAAAAAAGCGAATGCTTGTAAAAAAAAACTTGGTTTCACTAGAAAAATATGACCTCAAAATGCATTAGAATCGCTTTTACGGATATTTTGAATTAGAAATATTTCTTTAGGGAGGCCCTATCCCCCAACGAGAGGGGTCATTTCTCTCGTGCTCCCCCCCCCCCCCCCCCACACACACACGCACGTGCCTTTGACACTCGAAAGACGCATACTACATTTCAAGGTCGTACCACTTTTCAAAAGTCGACAACGACCCTGGAGTCAGTTAGCGGCATATATTGATGAAAGCATAGGTTGTATTATACTCCCATGAAATGACATTTTCTTGATAAAATAAGCAATTTGTTCATAACCTTGAAGTGAGCATTGGAATAACGCAACGATGGTTGCACCCCGTTCTTGTATTTACTGGTGCAGACTCGCCAGAGCCTTCGCTGCTCGTATAAATAGGACACAAGTCGTCATTTGAGCCAACGCATAAAATTTTGGTACAGTGATGAAGGCTCAGTTGAGCCTGTGCGAATGTGCAGACTCGCCAGAGCATTCGATGAAGTCATATATGACAGCGAAAGCGCATTTCGGGCCAGCAAGAGAGTTTGGTACTTATTAGATTGTCGAGTGACAAAAGGCTCAGGTGAACCTGTGCAGCCTTGTGAATATTCACCAGAGCCTTCATTCGCTGCTCGCATAAATGACACACACACCGCCAATCGAGCATGCACATGGGATTCTGATACTGTTACGAAGGCTCAAGCGAGCCTGTGCAAATGTGCAGACTCACCAGAACCTTCGCTTCTGGAACACAGATTTCCATTTGAGCCACCACGTGATATTTTGGAACTGTGACGAATCATTAGGTGAACCTGTTTTCTAGAGCATTTTCTGCTTGCAAAAATGACACCGAAATCGCCATTTGAGAGAGCACGAGATTTTGACACTTATCGCATTGTGAAGTGACTACGGCTTTGGCGAGTCTGCATATTTGCGCTGACAGTTTCGTCTGAGCCTTCGCAACAGTATTAAAATGTCGCGTGTTTGATCAAATGGTGATTGGGTTGCCGCTAATACGAGCAGCGAATGCATGACGAGTCTGCACATTTGCCTGAGACACTCAACAATGTGACTGCGAAGGTGAGTACACTGGACAATGCGTTAAGTACCAAAAGGTTGTGTTGACTCAAATGGTGATATGGTTCACATTTATGCTAGAAACAAAGGCTCCGAGAAGTCTGCACATTGTACAGTCAACAGGTTTAGATTTTGGTTACCTTACGGCTTTTTGCATTTTCCAGGGTGCATTAAATGGGAAAATGTATTAAATTGTAAAAAAAAATCACAGCTGGGATATTAATAATCAAAACTTAGAACAAATATAAATGCATTTGGACAAGTCTGAGAGGTTCAAACACAAGTATCAGTGGCGGATCCAGGACCGTTAATGCTGGGGGTGTTTGATAGGTGGACACCGACAGTCAATGTATTACAGACACATATATCACAAATCAGTTTCCATATAGAAGTGTGTCCCATAGAACAGTGACCTATATTAGATAGGTCACTGCATAGAAGCAAGACTCAATTAGCCTA
This sequence comes from Loripinus fragilis, assembly GCA_964019695.1. Taxonomy (NCBI): domain Eukaryota; kingdom Metazoa; phylum Mollusca; class Bivalvia; order Lucinida; family Lucinidae; genus Loripinus; species Loripinus fragilis. The sequence continues at coordinate 53,834 of CAXHUL010000421.1, forward strand.
TATACCACTCCCCTGAGCATTCGGCCTTCTGGTTTCAGAGTTGTTTTTTTTCCTTTTGTTTTGTTTTAAAAAGCAAATGTCCCCGCGAGTGATCAATTTGGACCTCAAGTACACTAAACTGCCTCGATAGCTCAGTTGGTAGAGCGTCCGCTTTCGGAGCGTGAGGTTTTGGGTTCGAATCCGCCGCACCATACCAAAGGTGTAAAAAATGGTACTAGCAGCTCCCTTGCTGACGCTCGCATAAAAAGGGGTTGTGCTAGGAAGATAGAGTAAGACAGGTAAGTATCTGTTAAAGATATTGTTTTGTCGCAGAATAGCTCGTGAGCTAATGTTGTCTGTTACATTATAAGGCTTCTTTATCTTATCTTTATCTTTAAACTTTGCTACATATGAAAAATATTAGCTGTGGACAGAAGATTTGTTTAAAAAAGTTTTCCCCATTATGATTATGGGAGCTATTAAAGCCTAACGATCGTAAGTATCTGATAAATTATTAAGACCCAAGATACGTGGTTGGCAGAATTAATGGGACTACAAGCTGTGGGTCTCATGGTTTTAGACAAGATTTTTTTTTAAAGTTTTTCCGCATTTTAAAGCAATAGAAGCTAATGACTCCATGGCTAGTATAGACACCAGGAGCATGGATGGCAGGATTTATGTAGGTGACCATAAGTCACAAATCTATAAGCTGTGGGTCTCGCCGTTTCAGAGAAGATTTTTAAAGTGTTTCCCATTATACGTCTATATCTGCCAGAGTTCCAATCTAATCAGCCTACAAAAACACATGCATCCTTTCCCCTTCCATACCTGATGATGCTTTACATGCAATTTGACTAAAATTGGTCCGCTGATATACTTCTAGATGCCGTGACGAAAGTTGGACCATTGGTATACTTAAACCTCACATGAGTTTTCGGGCTCATGTGAGCTAACCATATTGTTACTCAACTAGGTCCGCATTTAGAATATTGCCCAGTTGAATGGAGGCGAAGGTAGCAATATAATTCCTAAATGCTCCCATCTAATAGATGCAAAAGGGCCTCACGGAGCTGGGTTTTGCCAGTTACTGACAACTGTCATTTCAATAAGAAGGAATGAAAATGACTGTAGAAAAATGTTTATGACCAATTTCAACAGTAGAATGGTGCTGGACAGGAAGAGCGAACCCATGACAGCCTGATCGCTATAGTCAGACCCACATCCAACAGAGTTGACACACACACGCACGCAAGCACGATATGCAAGACTGGCATCACTGATACGATTGTGGCAAAGTCTAATGTATTTGTTTAAATTAATAAAAACCAAACAAAACAAAAAACGTCTTATCGCAAGCAATTTTGCCCAGAAAAGGTTGAAACTTTGATGACCTGAATCAAAGTACGCATCCGTGTTTGTCAGCAAAAATTGAAGATTCCAGCAAGACTGAGAACAGGTTATGGAAAGAGCACCACGGCCATTTCGTGCAGTTGGAACTCGTAGGTTGTGGGTTTCTGAAGGCCTGAACTGTGTGAGATTTCTGTTCATATTGGCAACCTGAAAAAGTTGGACCCCTGTCACATATAAATGGCTTTCACATGTTTCCTCGTGACAACATCCGTTAAACTTTTACTGTTATGCATTACCCAGTATTTGAACATTAAGATACACTTTCATTTGCATTATTGGTTTGCATAATTTTGTATATAGATGGCAAACAATTCAGGTGTAGCGTTTTCACTTTTGTTCAGTATATTTAAAAAAAGCGTCTTATCCCACGCAATGTTGCCCTGCGAAGGCTCTCGCTTGGATGACACCAATCAGAACACGCATCCGCGTATGTCAGCGCATCATGAAGACCCCAGCAAGACTGCTAACAGGTCATGTAGAGAGCAGCAAGGCAAATGTCTAGGCATTTTTTTAAAGTTAAGGAAAAAGCTAATTCTACCGTCCGATTTTTATAACTATATCCTTTGAAAAATTCGTATGTGAGAAAACTTGATTCCAGTCCCGTTGGTATAGAAAGTCCCTGCTGCTAGAGACCAGCAAAGGCACAGATCAGACTGCGATGATGTCAAAACCAGCGTATTTGTCTGTTGAAATTAAATTGTAACAGATAAACCTACCTCAGGCAAAATTTCTTTACCACAGGTAGTCTCTGTAGCTGAGCAAACAGTCCCTTACCTGGTCGCAAATCCAGTATTTATGTCAACTTGCTTGTGTATCAATTCTGCATGCTGAGTGATATTTCGTGGGTGTTTGTTATCTGCAGATTTTTATATTAACTTTTTTAAAAAAATGCATCATGCCTCGGACCTGGTCCGAGTTCATGTAAACATGTCATAATTTCAAGCAGTTTGAAACCTTATATCTGAGTCCAGACTGTTTGCTAATGTGTTCAGTGATGTTACCAGTGGTGATTCATGACAATTTCAAAACAGCCACTGGTATTCTATCAGGTCGCACGCGACGTGTCGGTGGCCATGACGTGTGAAAATATACAATACATATGACAAATTGTCAAACTCCAAATACATGACCGCTAAGCATATCCTTCCCTTTCAGCGGTTTGCAGGAATATCATTTTCAATAATGAACACGTAATTTGGGGGTTCTCAAGACTTGTTTTCAAAGTTAAAAAAAGTTCTCTTTTACGCACTGACTTGAAGACAAGACTATCCAAATTTAGAGGGTACCTCAGGTTGCCTGGTTACGCAGTCGGTAGCTGATTTGCTCAAGCTTAATTTTATGATTAGGTTTGACAATTAACAGCCGTTGCCGACTTTTAAACCGGGCTTACGGAACACGCAAAAAGGTACCTACCGTACATTGAGAAGAAAAAAGGTAGATTAAGATTTTTTACCATGCACTCAGCTGGAGTGCTAAAGCACCCCCCTAAATCCGCCACTGAGTATGTAGTGCGTAAGACGACATACAAACATATCGCTAAACGACCGCTAACTTTTTTAAAAAGCCAATTCTTGTATATGTATCAACTGGTTCTCTGCTCACGCGGTCGCTAATTATATAAATTTATTATTGCGCGATAATAATTTACATATATTTACGATTAGTTAAGAACATTATATATTTTGAAATCGAGCAGATAAGTCTCAAATACTGTAGATCTAGACCTATTTTTAAAAAGACAAAAACAACAACGACAATAAAAAACACGAAACAAGTTGGAACTATTTTTACGCGGAAGCTTTCTGAATAGGTGTTGTTTGGATCGTATTAATCCCTTATCATGCGGCTTGGTAATGCCCTGTTTTGAATACAATGTAGATCTATATCAGCCGGCTTCTCAGAAAGTAACTGATCAGAATCAACTGTTTACCACTCTGCCTCTAAACCAACCATAAAACCTGATACTTTGCAACACATATGGTGGAAAATTGGGTATAAGTGTAACATTTTGATGTGTTCAACAGTGCAAGAGCGAAAATCGACGTGTGGTCGAAACGCTATTGTTAAAATTGGGGAACGGACTAACATCCGTCCCCAAAAATGAAGGAGGAGTTTGCGATTCGAGCAATAAGACACTTTTAAAGAATCCTTGACCTTTGACCCCAGGTCATGTCCATGTTCCGAGAGCTGTTCTGTAATTTACACATAGTAGGTATCATTGTGCCGAATATATACACACTCGGTCAACACATGACAGAGGAATTTAATATAAGCCACAGCCAGGCTTTATGCAGATATAATTCTTTGGAAAAAAAAGCAAGTGAGTATGATCAGTCAACTGACCACAATTAAATACTGCAAACCAACCCACGGCACCGGTAGGAAGAACCACAGTGCACTAACAGTCACCGGAAGACAATTAAAGTAAAGCAACCAGTTCTCTCTTCCCCATCAAGATTATTGCAAAACTTGAAGGACATTAAGTACTGATTGACAAAACAAGGACCAAACACAGAACCCCACAAAAATGGGAGCAACAATAAACAATGAATCAACAACATCAGAACCACCGCCTTAGAACGGACAGCAGCCTACACCACCGGGGAGCTTAAATACAGTTTACTGGTACCAAATCTTCGCCCTAGATTGTGTTGTTGTTAACACACAAACTTGTTTAGCTCGCATTGAGGCTTCCCTGCAATGTATCATCACATAGAAACAATCTATTCAAATAAAGAAAAGGGCTTACAGTTCACGGATAGTCCGAGCAAAAAAAAATACTCAAGTTGAGCCCACGATGGGCACAGCCAAAGACAAGCACCAGGCAATACTTCCAAAAACGGGGTTACTTAAGTTTTTATTAAGCCCTGTAGAGTCTTTACGGAAAGTTAACACAATAAAAATGGATTTTCTACCTATTGCTGCAAACTTGACCTGGTCATTGCTTACTTGTTAATTTTACCACATGCCAATTTTCATACGCCTTTTACAATCAAAACACCTTATAACGCGCAAACTTGCTGAAATATGCGTACATATAGGGCTTACTTACATCATCCAATAGGCTACCAGATTGGCAGTAAACATTTCCAATGACTGGGGAATTATGTGTCAAACTAAGTAATGATTTTGCAGTCAGTCGTAAAGTTATACAAACAGTGATTTTTCGCTGACCGTTCCAAGGCGTGTTTCTTTTGTGGACCCTTTTTATTATTTATGTTATGCTCTCTTGTCTGTTCCTTGCAGCCTTGTGACCACTGCTGAGAAAGGCCTGATCTCTTGGCTCTCTTGTGTGTTGTGTTTTCTTAAGTTTTTGTCGCTTTCTCATATGGTGTTCAGCATCAGGTATGGTGCTTGTATCGATTCCTGATCTTTGCCTTCCTCTCTACTCGACTCATTTTTACATGTTTGCGAGGGTTAGCTCATTTGAAGCTGTACTGTACTTAAACCATTGGAGCGTGGCTTAAATTAAACATGCAGTTTGATAGCAGCTGCTTCTAAATGCATACACATTGATATATACACATTATCATAATAGTAACTTGATCTGGCGTACTGTATCACGTCGAGTGGATGAGGTCATACCATTGGATCACCCGAGACGCGTAACTTGATCTGGCGTACTGTATCACGTCGAGTGGATGAGGTCATACCATTGGATCACCCGAGACGCGTAACTTGATCTGGCGTACTGTATCACGTCGAGTGGATGAGGTCATACCATTGGATCACCCGAGACGCGTAACTTGATCTGGCGTACTGTATCACGTCGAGTGGATGAGGTCATACCATTGGATCACCCGAGACGCTACTACGCGTCTCGGGTGATCCAATGGTATGACCTCATCCACTCGACGTGATACAGTACGCCAGATCAAGTTACTATTATGATAATATGTTTATCATATGCCTTTTTCTGACATTCTTTCTGATTGGTCTTAAATCCCGATAAATTGCGGGAACGTTTGCAATAACGTTACGTTTCTTGACGTCACGTCATCATGTTTTCCGTCTCTGGTTCCATGCTTGCAATTTACTTTACGTAACGTCGCCGCAAAAGCAGGTAACCGAAGTTAGCCTCGTTTTAAAGGATAGTGATATGGATTCAGAAAACCTCAGTTCGTTGATCCGGCTTTCTGTATCAGATGGCCAGAAAACGGAAAGTTCTAAAGTCGTATCAGTTATAGGTATATAATAAAGTTTTATATTTTATTGAATGTTTGAAACGGAATAGAAGTTCAATACCCTTCAATTGTTTTCTGAGGTGTGCCATATATCTCCCAAGCGCCCACAACCATTCAGTAAACGTGCATAAGATTATATCACAACCGCAAGCATTATTTGACTAAATGTATCAAAACGACACAGATTGAAAAATGATACCAATTTATCATCTATAAAACACATGGTCCACATTTAATAATTACAAAGGCAAAGTTTTTTTTTCAGGTAGAGACATAGAATACAGTAAAATTCGAAAATTAGAACTTCGATTTTTTGAAATCAGTACTCATTTATTCGAAATAAATTTGGGATACACTGAATTCAGAGGCTAGTATATATAGGGGCCCTTTATGAACAGTTTTAATAGCTGTCCACCAAACATATGTTTTAGATGCATAAAAGAAACGTCTCATTGAGACGTTTTTTTTATTAGGGATATCATTTTCCATATCTTTATGTCTACCTCCCTATAATTCGAAGTACTGATAATTCGAAATGAAACCTCTAGCTTCGAGTACTTTGAATTAACGAGATTCTACTTTGTTTTCATTTTGGCCGTGGTGCTCATCGCTATATGAATGGCTTTCTATTTGATTGGAACATAGGATAACAGTGGACCAAGATCATTTACGACAGAATACGGTGTAAATAAGAGTATCACAGATTTGGAGGAGAGCGCCCGGCTTCCAACGTGTTACATGTAAGTACCCAAATCACACAAGATGGTTTATTTCTGTATTTTGTTTGTTTGTTAGTGTTTATGTTTTGTGTCCCAGTCAACACATTTTCAGTCGTACCGGAACGTTTTCCTGTCCTTCTGGGTTGAACCAGTAATAGAGGATAAAGCGCCTTGCTCTAGGACACAACGCATTGCCTCCGATGAGCCTCGAGCCAGTGACCTTTCGACCTCAAGTCCAGCAGTTGATGCTTTACTTCCCATTCAACTCTTTTTCAGGCGTGTCGGGACGATTTCCAGTCTTCCTGGGTTGAACCAGTCCAGGGTCCGAGGTCATAAAACTTTTTTTCATGCTCACCTAAACTGAGCACGAAATTTCAACTATTCATAAAAACTAAAATACCCACAAAATACCCACAAATAAAGAAGTTTCTTGCCTCATGTCTCTCAGATGTATTTATCATGCTAATAAATGTTAAAATGCCAACAATTGTTGGCATTTTAACATTTATGAGCAGAATGAATTTTGTGCTCAGCTGAGTTGAGCATGATTTTTCTTATAACCTCGGGGCAAGTACTAAGCAGCGGATAACGTGTTCTGCTCAAGATCTCAATAGAGAGACTCCGGTGAGTCTCGAACTTAACAGCCCTTCGACCCCCAGTCTACTGCTTTACCAACTGAGCCAAAGAGGTCAGCGACAAATGTTTGACGTTTATTAATATTTACTGTTGAAATATAATACAACAATAATAACAATAAATAAAACTTATCAATAAATTAAGGAGATATTGTGCTAGCAATGCACGTGGAATTGCTGTTATAATGTACAGTAAAACCTGTGTAAAACGGCCATTCAAAAATAGACAAAACAGATATCTTTATGACAAATGGTAGCTTTATGAAGGTCGAAAGTATTTCAGAATGCTCCCCTTGAAGCATTCTGCAATACTTTTGGCCTGCATTTAGCGATAATCAGTTTTGAAAACCATATTTTGGTCGTTTTGAGAGTGGCCATTTTACACAGGCTTTACTGTAGGACTACACGTAGATGCCTATGCCTACCTCACCTCCATAATGCGTGTCTGCTCGTTCTGGTGATAATGTGCAGCATCGTCTGAGCATGGATTGGTCGCCAATACTATAAGTACCAAAATAGCATGTGCTGGCTCATTCATACATTGAAGGTAAGCGATCAAAGGGAGGACTAAATTAAATATGTCGAAAAGTTATAGCATATCTCTGGTGAAAGCACGCTCTGGCGACCCATTCTCACAGTGTGAGTCTGTCTGTTAGCAGTTAGTGAAAATGCTCATAACTCTTGAACCACATGGTATATATTGCATATGTATGCATGTCATCATTGTCTAACCGCGTAACAGCCTTTTTTGATGGACGAGGGTTAGCTGAGAATCGGTCCAGCTGGTTGTGCTCAGCTAGTAAAAATGATCATAACTCTTGAACCACATGGTTCATATGTCACCCTCTTGAGATATTGTATAGATAAATAAATAAATAAATAAATAAATAAATAAATAAATAAATAAATAAATAAATAAATAAATAAATAAATGGATCAAATTTTACAAACTTTGTCCAGCCACTGGTATGCAAAACGGTGACGAGCTTCGCCGAGCATCATTTCAGCTTGCCGAAATATTTTAGTAAAAATGCTCATAACTTTTGAACTGCGTGGTATATTTTTATCAAATTTTGCATACATATACATTGTCTAGACACTGGTATGCAAAACGATGACGATTGAGGCCTCAATGAACATCACTCCGACTGTTCGTGGTCAGTTAGTGAAAATGCTCACAACTCTTGAACTACATGGGATATTTTTTTCAAACTTTGCTTGCTTAAATACATCTTAACATTGTTTGGCCACTGGTTTGCAAAACGGGGACGAAGCTTTGCTGAAGAATTCGACCGCCCCCCCCCCCACAATCCCCCCCCCGCCTCTATAAAATAGCTGCTGGTTTCATCTTCGAGGGTTCATAATAATTGTGAATTGCCTGTGGGGATTAACAATGTTTGTGAATGCTTGGTTTGGATAAGTCACAGGTGTTCTTGTCAGGCGCTATGTTGACATCTGTGATTGACATGTTTATGTTTTTATAGGGAATTCTGACACCAGTTTGTTATTGTTTCTCAAATGTCATTATTTTAGCGGCTAGCCTGTCAATTCTGATGGTATATTTTAACACTTTCGAAAGGTCATGATGACTGATGTTACTTAGTTTAGTAAAATTACATAAGCCCAATAAATAGATCATGTCAATTCTGACATTGATTGGCAGGATTGCGCAATACTTTTAGTCATATGACCTTTGGGAAATTGCGCAGCTGGTGCGACTATGAGTCACTTTTGTATTTTCTGATTGCTTGATATAAATGGAATCTTACCTATGTAGAGGGCGCAATATATAGTAAACTTGAAATATGATTGGTTAGTGATGATGTGATTAGGTGGCGTTGTGGTCAGCGTCTATCACGTGACTTCATGGTATATAAGATGAAACTCAGTGTCAGAGCTTTAGATTTCGAAACTTTGGGTTATAGTTAGTTTGTAGAAGTATTTAAGACATTGAAAACACAACGCGAACTTGAAGATTAGAATCAACTACTACCTTACACCTCCCCCACAATTACTTCTGGAACAGTCCTAACAGATACAGATTGTTCAAGTATATACTCGCCAAACCTCTCAACCGTCCCTGTATAACATGTGTTTAAAGTCTAAATAGTAGCGCACCAACCCAAAGGTGTTCACTATAATCGCTGTGTGAGTCCGTCCGTCCGTCGGTCCGTCCGTTGGTCCGTCCATGGTCAGTAAGTGAAAATGTTCGTAACTCTTGAAAACATGGTACATTTTGATCCAATGCAGGAAATGCCCAATTGGCTTTCCACACATTCCTTCTGGCATCGGATACTGATTAATCTACGCTCACCATGGGTCGTGCACATTACGGTCAGTTGATTCTCATCTGAAATGTTCATGCATGAATACAAACTGTTGACGGACAGACGACACTTCTTCACCAGCTGAGAGAAATAATTGCAAAACTGGCGGAAATCGTAACAGCACACCATATAACAATAAAATACTGAAAATAATACAAAAAATGCTGCTATTACTACTACTACTACTTCTACTGTCATTATTATTATTATTATTATTAAATGCTTTGTCAATGATATGAAAAAGTGTCAAGGAGTTACTTACGATGTGTATTTCAGGTAGAGTCATGAAGTTAAACATGATAAACTCTATGTTTATATTCGTGATCGTGTCTTCTCTATCTACTATCGCTGATACCCACGGAGGTTGTTATTGGTGCTGGAGATCGAGTAAGTATCCATAGATGTACATGAAAATTTCAAAATAATCTAATACGTGCATATGCAAGTGGCGGATCTAGAGGGGGTTCAGGGGGTTTGATTGAACCCCCTTCCCATCCCAGGGGGGTGTGGGGGGGTACTCTGATATTTTCATACATACATAGGCTCGGGTCATTTTTTTTGGGTTCGAAATTTTAAGTTTCAATATTTTTGGGGGTTTTCAGAAAAATGAATATTTTTTGGGTATGAAGAATTTGTGGATATTTGTTTTGGGTCATCACAAAATTGGACTATATCTAGGGGTCATTTCTATGTATTTCAGGGTCTTTTCTTAAGGTCAATGTACAGAATCGGGGATATTTGTTTGGGTTGCTGAAACTTCAAATATTTTTTGGGCTGCTTTAAATTCCTGATATTTTCTTTTTGTGAACGGTAGATGCTGGGTCCAAGCCTACGTTTGTCGAAGAAATGAGAGACCCCCCCCCCTGGGCTCCCGCCCCTGTTTTTAAATATCCTATGAAAATGAAATAATTTGGTCTCAGTGATACCAAATTATTTCATTTTCATGGGATATCTACGAAAAAAGAGATACAATCAGCAAAGCGACCCCACACACCGTTATACATATAAACCCCCTTTCCAGACTATGAATTATCTAATACGTTCATATGCTAGAATAAAATCACTTTACTTATTGCATCAAATATGGATGCAATATCTATTCATTCAATTACTAAAGTTCTGTAGAATGCAGAATGTAGGCAGCATTCGTTAAGATACTCAAAGTGTCATATTCGGCCTTTGTTCAGATTAAAATGGATTTCCAATGTCACCAAAGTCCCTCCATTTCCTCATTTGCTTTAAATTAAGATGAAAGTATCCGTGCCATTAAAAAGTAATATGACCCCCGACACCATGATGTAGAGCCAAATCACATCAAGAAGACAATCAAAGTAAAGTAAACAGATCTCTCTTCTCCAGCGAGATGATTGCAAATTAGAATGTATAACAAAACAAGGACCCAACACAAAACTCGTGCAAACAATGAGTTGATAACCCTTTTGCTTTGTTTACCACATTATGTTAATTGATTTAGATTAAAATCAATTTAAGTCCTTTTTGCAATCATCTTGATGGGGAAGAGAGAGCTGATTGAACTGCGTTAATAGTCCACCTGATGCATTGAGGCTGTTAGTATTCTGCGCCTCTTCCTCACGGTGCCATGGGTTGGTCTGCAATGTGTGATTGTGGTATTTCCTGATCATGCTCACTTATTTAACAGATAATAGACCGAATTCTATAATCAGCAATAATTTCCAAACTCTGAGTAACTATATGCCCAGCAGGTTGAACGCAATATTTAGAGATATTTTACATTCTCAAGAATCAGGTCCCGGGTAGTAGTTTCAATATCAAGTTCAGTTACTAATTTCTTAAGATTGAATATAGTACTACGACTTGGTTTTTTGTACTTATAACAAATAAAAGGTGATTCCTTATTTTAAAAAAATAAGTAGGAATAGAAGAGATAACGTATTTATCCTTAAATATACTGGGTCAGTTTATGAATTCGATCTCTTTGTTGACATTTAGAATTTTGATAAAAATGCCCAATATGATTATTCTCTGAAGATACTGAGATACGAGTAATTTTGTAGGTATATCCCCTTAATTTTCAAGTATTTTTCTCAGAATGCTCATGGTTTCATCAATATTCATAAATATTACAATATGATCATTTTAAAATTTGATAATTTGTCAAATATACTACTGTCTTAGCATTTATTCAAATCCAAGTTTGGTACTCTATGGCACTTAGCAATTGAGATATAATCAGATTTGTAAGTACACCCCCTTGATTTTTCCGCGATTTTTTCATTTATTTCTTCTGTTTTAATTAAAATTTATAACTATTCATGTTAATTATTTTGATAGCTGACCTTAACGTAAAAGTATTATGTCTAAGCATTGATTTGGCACCAAGTTTGGTACACTAGGACGCATAGCATGTGATATTGGTAATTTTATACGTACACCCCTTAATTTTTCTGAGATTTTATCTCTCATTTCTAAAGTTTTCATTAATATTTATGAATATGTGTAATAGATCATTTGCATATGTAACTATCAAATCAAAGTGTTATGTCCAGGAATTCGTTTGATACCAAGTGTAGTAATCTAGGATGAGATGCTGTTGAGATATGAGTATTTTTGTACGTATACACCAATTCTTAAAAGTCGCATAATGGGTTGCCATGAAAACCATGAACTTTCATATAACCAAAAAGCATTTATTTTTGATGACAAAATTTTTTGCATTAAAGTGGTACCAATGAACAAATTTATTACACACATAATGAAATGTCCTATGTGTTCAATTTAGGTCTGATTACCCCCTTGCATACTATAGTCTACCAATGGTTTATCCCCCATTTTTAAGATTTCATTAATATTCATGAATATGCAAATGAAATAATTTTCATATAGGACCACTGGATGAAAGAACTTATCAAATGGTTTCACTGATTATATTAACATTGGCAACAACAATGGTTAGAAGATGTTTTTTGGGCTGAAATGTGTTTATTTATGTTTTTTTATATAATGTGATTTTATTTAATTTTTAAGGTTTTCATGATTATTCATACGAGGGGTGTTCAAAAAATACGCGGACAGATGCTGCCATTCCCTCAGTTTTTGACTGAACAGCGCGAAACTTGCACATAATGATGCCTAAAGAATTCTGTACTCAGAGTATAACTTTACTGACATTATCTTTACGCATGATAAATCTATGGTTGTTATGGTAACGTCACCTCGTAACACCCGGCCCAAAATTTATCAAAACGCAAACGTGTGTCCCTTCGAAAATGACGTCTATCACTTGCGTCTGATCCAATATCGCCTCCAAACTTTAGCACAGTATGGCGCCAAATCTTAACACGACGTCAGTGACGTCACATCAAGGTATGACGTCATTTCAGCGTAAGCGTCCATTTTGTTTATACAAGGTGCATCAAATTGAGCGTCGAACAGAGAACAGCGATTAAATTCTGTGTTCTCAATGGAAAAAACAGAACAGAAACAATGGAAATGTTGGTCAAGGCATACGGCGATGCTGCAATGAAGAGAACGGCATTGCATAAGTTGTACTCGCGGTAACAAACGGATACGAAAGTGTGATGGACGAACAGCGCAGCGGACGTCCGACGTCAATAACGTCGCAGAAGAAACGAGCTCCCCTGTTGCCGACCATGCTGTTTCATCATGACAATGCGCCTAGCCATCAGACTTCTACGACTCAGGAAACGATCGACAGACGATCCATTGAAGTGCTTGGTCATCCTCCTTACAGCCCTGATTTGGTCCCCTGTGATTTCTTCTTGTTTCCCACACTGAAGAAGATTTTGCGAGGCCGCCAATTTGACGATGTTGCAGATTTGCAAAGGGCGGTGCAGTCTGCGATCGCTTCCCTTGGAACATCCGCATACAGAACTGTTTCTATTCATGGGTTAAAGCTGCATACTCTGTAACTATGAACATTTTTCGAAAAAAAATATTTTCTTTTTAAATCATTTGCAAAAGTAGAATAAAGATATGTTGTCACAATAAATCTTACTTCTACGGCTAAAAACTGCATGAAAAAGTGAATTATCTTATAAAAACAGGTGTATTTTCTCTTGTTTGTAATTATTTGCGTCCCTCCAATAATTCTAGACAGTTGATTTTTAACATAAATGCTGTTGTTTTGGCACTAATAATTCGTTAATTATTACGAAAAAGGTAAAATCTATACCTGAATTTTAGTATTTTTACTGTGTTCTTGAAAAATAGAAACATTATTTTTAAAATGAAAAAATCAAAAGTTACAGATTATGCAGCTTTAAAAGGTGTAAAAGGTGCATTTCATTCAAAGGAGAGTACTTTGAAAAGGACGAATGCCTTTAGACAGAAATTACGGAAAGGTATGTGCAAAAACAATCAATAATCATTCTGGGATAACGCGACGTCAACTTGACGTTGGATGACGTTGGGCCGGTTGTGACGATCCAACGTTACCATAACAACGGGTGTTTGATCATGCTTAAAGTCAAATGTATCAAATTTTCGCTGGACATACAGAATTCTCTGGTTATCATTATGTGCAATTTCACGCCTTTCAGTCAAAAACTGAGGGAATGGTAGCATCTGTCCCTTATTTTTTAGAGTTTTTATTATTATTCATGAATACGCAAATTATGCAAATATGATAACTTGCATATTTGACAATGGAATTAAAGCCTTTGGCTTAGCTTAATTTAGTACAAATTTTAGTAATCTATGGCTTAAAGCAGCTGAGATATTATTGATCCTGTACATATACCCCCATTCGTGAATAACATTTTTAATGTTTACATGAATATTTATGAATATGCAAATTAGATAATTTGCATACGCAACTCGGAATAAGATAATAAGCCTATGTCTAAGCTTTAATTTGGTATTAAGTTTAGTAGTCTAGGATAAGTAACAACTGAGATATGAGTACTTTCGCAGGTATAACCCCATTCTCAGATCCGCAATGGGTTGCCATGGAAACCATGCATATTCACATAGCCCAAACCAATTTTTTTAGGACACCTTCGTTTCGCATTCAGGGGGTCCTAATGAACAATTTGGCACCCATGAAAAATTATCCTGGTGGGTTCAAGGTAACCTAAATTGGATCCTGGGGTATAATGATGTCCATAACAACGTTGCATACATAATTACACAATCTTAACATTACACATTTATTTATTTATTTTTATTGTATCAAAAACGCTATTTTAATGTACATTAAATTAAGTATCACATGATAAATAGAATCTAACATTCGTGCTCCTGTGTTATTTAATTTATTAAACTCGTTGCAAAAACTCTATCAAATGCTCGACACGCCTTGCATTTTATCTATTTCCCCAACACGTTTAGTAAATTCAATAATACTGGGGCACTCATGTAAGATGCTATATTTAGTAAATGGTTTCCTTTAGTTTTTTAAATTAAGACTGGCAGTGAAGAAGAGTCCTATTCCATTCTTAATAGGATCAAACTCTTTTGTCGCAGACAAATGAATACATACGACATATTTTTTTTTAATTTGTTGCCAAAAATAGTAAGTGAGTATGATCAGGAAATACCACAATCATAAACCGTAGACAACCCCATGGCACCGCGAGGAAGAGCCACTCAACCATCACGAGACATCAGGAAGACAAATTAAGCAAAGCAGCCAGCTCTCTCTCTCTTCCCCATCAGGGTGATTGCAATACCAGAATGGACATAAAGTAACGTACAACAAAACATATAACAATTACAGACTCCCACAATGGGAGCAACAATAAACAAAAAGTCAACAACAACAAAACCTAAGCCACCGGGGGGCTTAAGTGCATTTTACTGGTAGGCTACCAAATCTTCGCCCTAGATTCCGCTGTTGTTGAAGTACAAGAAATGTTCAGCTCGCATGGAAGCTTTCTAACTAATACAATGTATCATCATGGAGAAACACTCTATTCAAATTAACACACCATGATGAAACAAAAAAGGGCTCATGACTCACAGATAGTCAGAGCTAAAGAAAACCTCAAGTTGAGCCACGGTGGGTCCAGCTACAGATAAGCATCAGACACCAACCCACCGATTAAAGCTTTACGTCAGAGCCGTCATAGAGTCTAAGGTCTGAATATTGTATTTAAATAAATATAAGTTAAAAAGGCATGATTAATTAATTGATGCTTTATTCGGATAATTGGAATCAGTTCTAGTCCATTTGGAACCATCCTGTCCACAATAAGCTTTTTGCTAGTTTAATATAGCGCTCTCAGTGGAATCCAAATTTTACATTATTAAAAGAAATGTACCTTAACTAATAATTTATGTTCTGGCAATAACTGAATTTGTATATTCGTTTCACTATTATACATTTATCAATTACGTCAATCAAATTGCTATACATGCAAATCATCTGTCACTGAGTGTTATGGATACTTTGTGTGACCTGTTACAACATATTCTTACTTAAGTTCTTCTTTTGAGTGTAAGGGGACCATTGAACCGAAAACGGTTCATTATCCCTATCTCACTATCATATTCTCAACTATGTTGTCTGGCTTCGGGTGTCAAGCTCTCAATAACAAATCTAAGGAATGTTTAAATGTGACCCCAAATACATCTTAAATATATGAAGTTTATAGAAATTTTGATCCTCAAATGCACTTTGTTTCAAAATACAGGGTATTTTCTAAGTTATTGTAAAATGGAATAGGGAAAATCCTCCGCTCTGTTATTACTCAACTATTCACTAAACAAATCTATTCACTTCCCCCAAAACAGGCTTCAATTATGATGATTGTAAGTATATTTCTCAAATATGACTTTTATTCAGTATTATTCATCTGAAGACTATATTTTCAAAAATCGAACACATGTTATTAGCTCACCTGAGCCGAACGCTCATTGGTGAGCTAATAGTATGCCAGAGACTCCGGCGCTCATCGTCCGTCCGTCGTCCGTCAACATTTTCAAACATCTTCTCCTCTGAAACTACAGAGCCAATTGAACTCATATTTCATATGCAGACTTCTTAGGATAGGTGAACGAAAGTTTGTTCAAATGGTCTTGGTCACATGACCAAGATGGCCGCCACGCCCATATATGGTAAAAACATTCAAAAATCTTCTACTTCAGAACCAGAAGGCCGATGACCTTGGGACTTGGTATGTAGCATAGGGGTTGTGGGGGCTACCAAGTTTGTTCAAATGATGATCCTAGGTTGAATTTGACCTACTTAACGTCAAGGTCAAATTTGCTTCCTTATGCATTTAAATGGGAAAATTTCTGAAAAGTTGATTTTTTGAAAACTGTGGAAGCTTTAGTCATTATTCTCAATTGATATGTTTAACCTAATTAAACAATGGCTATAAATAAGTTCAAAAGGTCAAGGTTGACCTTTGACCTTTCAGCTTAGGTCGCTCATATTGGAGTCCCATCAATAGATTCAAACATAGTTTTCTCACAAACCTTGGTCCAATTGAACTTAAATTTCATGTAAAGACTATTTAGGATAAGTTAGTTAAAATTTATGCAAAATATTTTGGTCACATGACCAAGATGACTGCCACGCCCATATATGGTAAAAACATTTAAAACTCTTCTACTCCAGAACCAGAAGGCAGATGACCTTGGGACTTAGTATGTAGCATTGGGGATGTAGGGCCTACCAAGTTTGTTCAAATGATGAACCTAGGTTGACGTTGATCTACTTAACGTCAAGGTCAAATTTGCTCTTAATGCATTTAAATGGGATTTTTTTTTGAAAATTTCATTTTTTGAAAACAGTTGAGGCCAAAGTCATTATTCTCACTTGATATGTTAAACCAAATGAGACAATGGCTATTAATAAGTTTCAAAGGCCAAGGTTGACCTTTAACTTTTCAGCCAATGTCGCTCATATTGGAGTCCCATCAACACATTAGGTTCCCCAGAAACCACAGGGCCATTTGAACTAAAATTTCATATGAAGACTCCTTATGATAGGTTAGCCAAAATTTATACCAACTGTACTGGTCACATGACCAAGATGGCCACCACGCTCATATATGGTAAAAACCCTTTTAATATCTTCTTCATTGTAACCAAAAGGCCAATGGCCTTGGGACTTGGTATGTAGCATTGGAGATGTGGGCCCTACCAGATTTGCACAAATGATGAATCTAGGTTGACCTTGACCTACTTTATGGCAAGGTCAAACTTGATTCCTAATGCATTTATTTGGGGAAAATCTTGAAATGTTCATTTTTCTATAAATGTTGAGATCGAAATCATAATACTTGCAAGAAATGTTTAACATAATGTGACAAGGGTTTTATATAAGTACCAAATGTCAAGCTGACCTGTGATCTTTTATCCAATGCCACTCATTTGGACTGTCACACACCTATCTAAACATCTTTTCCTTAGAAATCACTGGGCTGTTTGATGGAGTATTCATTAGATTGTTTAAAGTCACTTGACCAAAATGGCCGCAACCCCCATAAAACAAAACAAGTTTCATTATAAGCCGTAGTTGATCTTTACCTATTTTAACATTATTAAGGAGATCAGGTGAGCGCTTTAGGACCGTCAGGTCCTCTAGTTGATAAAGCAAGTTTGAAAGCGAAAACAGTTCCCAATTTAAGAGAATTTACAAGTAGGGTGGCACAACTGTGCAACACATTTACATATGTACATAGTTATCTGTCCTAAGTTAAGCCTCAGATGGGTCACAACCCGAAGTGGTGCCCCCTCTGAATAACCCTCTACTTCTGTTTTCTTTCATTACTATGATCATCCCCCTGCTGATTTTTAAGTTTCTTTCTCCTTGCTTCTCTCTCATTCGTCTCTCTGCTCTTAATTCAAATGCTCCCTTCTGTTGAGTTTTTGTCAGCTCTAGAGTGAAATATATATTGCTAAAATATCATTTTCACAACTTCTTAGCTGACTATTTGCCTTTACTATTTGTGTTTTTTGATCAAACACATCTATGGTGAATCTTAAAAGGGCCTACATTTCTCTGTTCCATCTGAGTTAATTTCTCTCCTGCCGAGTTTTACTAGTTTGTTCACTGTGATGACATCAGGCTCTAAGTTCATTTTGTTTTCCAACAGATTGTTCAGGAATTCCAGAACTTCTTGCTGCCTTTCACCTGTATCAGTTTTCTAACTTTCAGGGAGATTCAGACATATCAGGTTAAGTTTTCTACTTTAAATTTCTTTGAGTTCTGCAACTTCCTCACTGAAAAGGTCTTTCAATGTATTTGGTGATACACAGGATATATTTTCCAGAGACTCAACTCTCTTATTAAAGGCTTCACATTTCTCTTCAACATTACCAATTCTGATTAATAGTTGTTGCACCCAGGAACAGCATGAACACAGTGATTGCAGTACCATGATGCATTTTCAATTGTAGTTAGTGCTTCAAAAACATTCCTGGTAAGATCCAAACATTTATTGCAGTAAGGGGATTCACAGAACCTACGCCTGAGCTTCTTTTGTTGTCTTTAAAATTGTTTGAGACAGCTAATACAGTTCTCGAAAAGGCTTTACTGGACTTTCTAAGATCAGGTTGACTGTTTACTTTAAATAGACATTTTTAAGTAATATTAGTCAACTGGGCCTTTGGCGCCAGATTTCTCATCCATGATTTCTGATTTACTACTTGTTTTAGGCAGGATCAAAGAATGCATTCAGACAGAAGAACTAATATGATTTCAGATTAACACAAATATTCCAGACAAAGGTTCAAAGACACCTGGATAACACTCGATTTGATTTGATTTTATCTCTCTCTTTCAATTTTCATGGCCACCACTCTTGACACCGGAAGATGAAAGTAAGTAAGGTTGCAAAGATCAGGAATCGATACAATCAAGTACCACACCTGACCCAGAATACCAATGGGAAAGTGACAAACTCACAGAAGATACCACAAACGAGAGCCAAGAGGTCAGCCCTTTCCCAGCAGGTGACCACGAAGCACATATAAACAGACGCGCACAAAAAATAACAAACACAAGACAGAACAAAAACATAAAAGATCCACAAAAGAAGTACCGCCTTGGAACGGTCAGTAAAATATTTTACTGGAGGGCTTGAACCAGTTTCACGGCGCCAACCTCACCCTTGATTCTCATGTGGACCAGGACACATTTGGGAAAGTGACAAAACAAAACATACACAACAGCCAAGAGGTCAGCCCTTTCCCAGCAGGTGACCACAAGTCTAAATGTACCCCTTTTAATTGTTGCCTACTTTATTTTGTATTTTTCAAAAGTGCATCAGTACAACCTTATTCGTATGCATATGGCTAATGAAAATGTGGATGTTTAAATAAACAAATAAATCTGTCTAAACGATATGTGATGGGCTAATATGAATTTATCAACATTTGTAGGGAATCATTGTCAAAGGGAGGCAACTTTAACTATAGTTTCTTCAGAATGCTCTATACCATTGGCTGGCGTAAGAATATATTCCCGGAACTACATGGTGATTGTCAGCGCATCCAACGGGAGGTACAGAATCAGGACCTGTAGTTTGCCTCTCTATGTGACACTTCAGAAATATGGATTTAGAACCATGCGTGTGATTGTACGACGCTCTGCGGAGAAATTTACCATGAGGTGCTTAGGTACATGTATGTTTTATCACTGTTATGTTGCATCGTTTAGTTGCCTTTGTTATTTAAGGATTGAAATGCAGATTTTTAGCTTGCACTGGATGATGCAAAACATTAGGCTTTTTAATGTCTGTGAAGCCCGAAGGGCTTCTCGGAGACATTAAAACGCTAATGTTTTGCATCATCCAGTGCAAGCTAAAAATCTAAATTTCAATCCTTCTATTTACATTTTATATTATCAATCAAATATACTTAATTATCTTCCACCCAAATTCGCTAGTTATCCTTGAAAAATGAATTATTGTATTTGTAACGGAGGTGTTGGAACAGCCAGCGAACGAAAGTCCTGTACTTAACGTCGTGGCGATACGCAAATGACGTCACGCAAATGTTGATATTGGTTGACGTTGACGTTACTTCACCTAGAGGCGCAGCCTAGACCACGTGACTGCTCAATGTTTTGCATCGAGAAATGCAAGCAGCAAGGAATTATGGTTTCATCTATGGCAGCTACATTGCGAATGTAAATATTACATGGTGCAAGGTAATATTGATGATTCAAGACGCATAATAATAAGACTACTATTTTCATAGAAACAGGTAAATAACGGGAAATATCTCATTGCAGTCAGAGACAGTTTATGAGATATACCTCTGTAAATCACCCAATACCTGAATTAATTCATATTTTTGTTTACAACGATTCTCATCTATCTTTGAATCATCAGTACAACACTCCTGTCTGCATGTTTTATGACATACCGCAATTTCGTCTCACTGTCAAGCAGTCTGGAATTAACCACTATTAAAGGTTGTTTGGTGGTATTTTTAATTCTTATTAAAATTTTAACAGAATATTCTGTGAGCAAACGGTGAAGACCCTGGTCAGACGCCGTCTGATCTGGGTCTGCACTGTTTGCCTATGGCATGCAAAAAGGTCGCTAGGTTTATATGGGCTCATATCAAATAAACAAACTTCGTAAAGCCAGTTTATGAATTTCTATTTTGGCGAGTATGATGTTTATCGATCTTCGCGTCGATTGAAGCATTCAAAAAAGTACAATGTCACGTTGACCTGATAAAGATAACTGCCGTGAGATAGACTTGGGTTATCAGGTCAACGTGCAACAATGTAGTTAATATGAGAGCTAACTGTTGGATTCATACTGTGTGTTAGCCTGGGTTCCAGTCTGATTCATTTCTTTTATTTTTCCGTTTCTTGGTCAAAAATGACAATATCTGCCTAAATTGATAACGGACAACGTATACCTTTGGTGTTTTATCTTTTTATTATCTTACTTTTTTAGAATATTAGCTTAAGATAATATTGACAAAAATATTGACGACTGGTCCCAGGATAGCTGTGTGTATGCTAGCAGCTAAGACACTTGGCTTGAGATAACACGATAGACAAGATAAATTGTGTTGAAATTATCACAAAGTGATTGCCTACTAAACCCTTTGTATATTGGAAACCCCTAATTGGGTAATTTTTGCAAACTGTGAAGACCAAGATAACATGTTGCATAATGCTGCAGTACTGTTTGCTGAGGTCAAAACAACCTTTTAGGACAGAAACAAATCATTATTTAGAAAATTCTACCTTTGACCCCTTAAAGTATACAATGGGCAGTCAAATACTTATTGCATCAATATCCACGGGACAATCCATCAGAATACGAAGAGTTAACCGAAAATATAAAGTCAATGTAAATGTTTTGTTATTCATCAGAATACAGTTTACTCTGAATGTGTATTATTGTTATAGTGAAGTTAGTGTTCCAGGACAATCTAGCTCGTAGCATATCCACCTGTTGATCTATTTAATAGTTCATTTATAGACAATGCACAATATATTTAGCAATTTTTATGATTCTCATACGTTTTGCTCACATTGCTGCATCATCAAATAATTTCAATGGCAATGGCCAGAATGGAATTTTAGGCAAATGACAACACGAATTAACAAACGCCATAATTTGAATACGCATTTGTGGAGAGCAACATTTGCAAAAGGGGTCAGTAAGCAAAATTCACATCCGTTTTAAGTAATGCAAAAAATGACATACATGTTTGGCGATCTTTCATCTTTCTCATGTAACATACGCTTATAAAAGCTATTGATTGTGTGACAGATGGGATTGTCAGGTTGGTGGTGAGGTCTGGCTATAACCTTGTCGTTAGAGCCCTATGACGACGCCTGATCAATGTTTATAATGGGCGTGCTATTATGGTGTACCAAAAGGGTCAAAAAGCACCGAAGTGGTCGACCACTCGGTGTACGCCTATTTTGATATACACGTCCACGTCTAAATATAGACGTGTACGTCTATATTTAGACGTGGACGTCTAATTTTATATACACGTCGACGCCTAAATAAAGACGTCCACCCGCAAATTAGACATCCACGTCTAAATAGACGTGGACGTCTATATGCGGGTGGACGTCTATATTGCGGGTGCACGTCTATTTAGGCGTCGACGTGTAAATTAGGCGTACACGTCTATATTTAGGCGTGGACGTGTAAAATAGACGTACACGTCTATTTAGACGTGGACGTCTAATTTGCGGGTGGACGTCTATATTTAGGCGTCGACGTGTATATTAAAATAGACGTCCACGCCTATATATAGACGTGCACGTCTATATTTAGGCGTGGACGTGTATATCAAAATAGGCGTGCACCGAGTGGTGGACCACTTCGGTGCTTTCTGACCCTTCTGGTACACCGGTAGCGGTCGACGAATATTGCAATATTGAACGAACCAAACAGAAAGCAGCTCTTATATCCGGGTTGCAGGCATGCTGTGTAGCCGCACAATAGTAAAACACACGTTTAATTCAATGATGAGTACTTATAGAAAACGATGGAAAATCAATTTATACACATATTTATTTATTTATTTATTTATTCAGTACCGGGTCCAGAGGGGGTTAAAGGCTGTCGAGTTTTGTTTAATTTTCATGGAAATTTCTAAGTAAAATGTAATAAAAGATTTTGGTAAAGTCGACCTCCCCCCATCACCTTACCCTCTGTTATTATTTGTTAAATTAGTGATTACTTACTTATAGATTCGTAAGCATGTACCAGACTGTCACCAACCCAAACTCGACCCGCAGCTGGTCCCATAATGATGGCAGTCGCATCA
This sequence comes from Loripinus fragilis, assembly GCA_964019695.1. Classification (NCBI taxonomy): domain Eukaryota; kingdom Metazoa; phylum Mollusca; class Bivalvia; order Lucinida; family Lucinidae; genus Loripinus; species Loripinus fragilis. The sequence continues at coordinate 76,798 of CAXHUL010000421.1, forward strand.
ACTTAAATCTATGTTTCAAGCAATAGAAAAATATTTATGCCATTATAAATCCATAACAAAGCTCTCCATATTATACTGACCCGTTTGAACTTTCTCATCCATTTTAATTGCTTTTTAAATACATCCATTGTATCTGTTTTCACTTTTTGAGGAAAGAGAACTGTTTAAATGTTCTTTGACTAAAAAGGCATAATATTGTTTAGTTGTGCGTACATTTCTTTGATTGTATATTTCTGACTCTGACAGCAATCAACAGCATGTCATCCTAATAAAATATACTTTCTGTCATAAATTGTCTAAACACCTTCATAAATAAGGTTATCTATCTACCTGTGATCCCTTATTGTAACGTGTCGCGTGAAAACCTGCCTGCGGGTTTTTCTATCAGGTTCCAATTTCACCAAAGCGTTTACGACGTATTTTCCCTTAAAATACAAGAAAACAGCAGACTCGGTTATATTGAGTCTGTTCATGAGAACAAACGGAAAGTGCAACAGTTCTCACGCCCCTAGCACTGGCTTATGTGGTATTCTGCTTTCCGTCTGTACCAAATATTTTGGAAGGACCAGAATACGAAAAAAATATCAACACTATATCGATGTACGGGGAGATGTTTTACCAACTGACACCTGTTGGGACATCTAGATAATCTGAAAAAAATAGATCCTTCAGAAAAAAAGAAAACCTAAAATATCAGAAAACAGCAGATTTGATTTTATTGAGTCGTTGCATGATCACGGCATGAAGTGTTACCAACACAACGACAGCTGTTGCGACTTCTAAATAAGTTCGTATGTCAAAAGTCAAGTTTCATCAAACGTTTGAAATTTACGAATTTCGTACTTTTTATCGAATATTTAAGACAAATAATATAGGTGTCACAGCTGACATCTTTTATGTTCCTAATTTACCAACCAAGGCTGCTGCATTCCACACGGTTATAGAGGCTGAAGAGAAATAAAAAATCGACACAGGTTTAAATACCTCGAAAGAATTACAATAAAGACCACCCTTTACTTAATATAACATGGTTAACTAAAATGCTACGACCCATTTTCCTTGGTGTGTATAACCCGGACTCGTATAACCCAAAACCGTTTCCTCCCCCTAGTCGTTCGCACAAGACGTTTCCTACAATCGCCCACCCCCACCCCACTAGTCGTTTCGCCGCCATGGTCGATTCGACCCCAAATAATATACAGGAATTTCTGTCTTGTATAGTTATAATCAAACGTTTTATCTATAGAAATAGACTCGGTCTTAACTAAGTTATTTAATACAATACAATGAACAATATGAATCTTGCACAGCTCACATTCAGCGTTTTTTCGGTCAAGTTCAAACCAGCATGCTCAGTAACAGAGGCTATAGTGTCGCTAGTTTAGCAACCGAAATTTGCAGAGAGCGAATAACGAAGGCGCTGATCACACAGCGCCGATGCGAGGCTGTATCTTTGTTTTTCGCATCCAACTCGCATGTAAGCTCATACAATATAAAAGCTATACAGATCTTAGTCTTTGAGGTAGCATGCTCAGCTTCAGGGGCTGGTTATAATAGTGATTAAATCGACCTGTCATGTTAGCCTACGACCATTATGGAAATATAGGAAAGCAACAGAATAACCGAAATACACTTTGTATTTATGTTTATTGTGATGTAGATGTATAATTCATGCGCGGATCCATAAAAGGGGACAGGGGTCCGGACTCCACCCCCTGAACAATTACGAAAATATAGGGTTCCTTATAACTAATTGTCCGGATCCCCTGAACAATCACAAAGCTACCAAGCCAGCATGCAAATTTTGGCCATCATTGGCCCGCCAGCGAAACGCCATTTTAATGGCCATTATCGGGCGCCTGCGAAACGCCATTTAAACATCGTTTCGCTGGTGAGCCGATGATGGTTTTTAGTGACAAACAAATTTCTATTCTTTAGAACAACTTAAGATATTTGGATGTTCAACGCATGCACTTCTCAGAAAACAACGTAGACACAATTTTCTTGAACTTTATTGATGAAATTGACCCCAGGACGGATATAAATCTACTTGTGAGGCCACAGAAGATACTAGGCACACAGTGATCAATGTGCATCTGTACATCATCTAAAGTTGTCCTGCATCTATACTGGTCCTGGCATCTACTTTAGTCATTACCAGCTTCGTAAGTGGTACTGGCATCTTTTATGGTGCGCTTAGCAGACTTAAAATGGTCCCCTTTATATAGGCCTACCTGAAACTGTGCAGTAATGCTTAAGTCGGTATACAAGTGTTTATGAGTTTGATATACGAACTCGACTACAGCACAACAGAACCATACAACAAACTGACATGTGCATCTATTAAATGTAGTGAAGCCTCAGAAGAAAAGCCAGGAACCCATAGAGTCCCTGTATTTGTCACAAGATGTCAAATCTTATATCCAGAGTATTATGCATTGCCGCTGGAGGACAGAACTAGTATTCAGAGTCCCTGTCATTGCCACTAGATGCCTGAACAGTTTCGAAAATATAGGGTTTCTTATAATTACTTGTCCGGATCCCCTGAACAATCACAAAGCTACCAAGCCAGCATGCAACTTTTCATTCATCTCCCTTAGAGGTCAGTACTAGTACCCAGAGTCCAAGGCATTTCCCCTAGAGGTCAGTACTAGTTACCAGAGTACCAGTTATCTCCCCTAGAGGTCAGTACTAGTACCCAGAGTCCAAGGCATTTCCCCTAGAGGTCAGTACTAGTTACCAGAGTAGCAGTTATCTCCCCTAGAGGTCAGTAGTACTTCCAAGAGTCCTAGGCATCTCCCCTAATGGTCAGTTCTAGTACACAGAGTCCAAGTCATCACCCCTTGAGGTCAGTACTAGTACCTATAGTACCAGTCATCTCCCCTAGAGGCCAGTACTAGTACCAATAGTCAAGTCATCTCCCCTAGAGGTCAGTATTTCTACCCAGAGTCCGGGATTTCTACCCTATAGGCCAGAAGTAGTACCGGGGTCCAAGGCATCTCCCCAAATGTTCAATTCTAGCACTCAGAATTCAAGACATCTCCCCTGGAGGTCAGTACTAGTACCTAAAGTACCAGTCATCTCCCGTAATGGTCAGTACTAATACCCGGAGTCATAGACACTTTCATTAGAGGTCTGTACTAGAATCCAGAGACCAAGTCATCTCCCTCAGAGGTCAGTACTGATATCCAGAGTCCCAGTTGTCTCCCCTGCAGATCAGTACTAGAACCAAAAGTCCCAGTCATCTCCCTAGTTGTAAGTACTAGTACCCAGATTTCCAGTCATCTCCCAGGCATCTCCCCTACAGGTCAGGACTAGTACCCAGAGTCCAAGACACCTCCCCTAGTGGTCAGTACTAGTACACAGAGTCCAAGTCATCTCCATTGGAGGTCAGTACAAGTACCAATAGTACCAGTCATCTTCCATAGAGGTCAGTACTAGTATCCAGAGTCCAAGTCATTCCCCTTGAGGTAAGTACTAGTATCCAGAGTACCAGTAATCTCACCTAGATGTTAGAATTAGTACCAAGAGTCAAAGTTATCTCCCCTAGAACTCAGTACTAATACCAAGAGTCCAATTCATCTCCCCTAGACGTCAGAACTAGTACCCAGAGTCCCAGTCATCTCCATTGAGGTCAGTACTAGTACCCATAGTCCCATACATCTCCATATAAGTAAGTAATAGTATCCAGAGTTCATGTCATCTCCCTAAGACGTAAGTACTTGTACCCAGAGCCCAAGTCATCTCTCTTAGAGTTCAGTACTAGTACCCAGAGTCCAAGGCATTTTCCCTAGAGGTCAGTACTAGTTACTAGAGTACCACTTATCTCCCCTAGAGGTCAGTACTAGTACCCAGAGTCCAAGGCATTTTCCCTAGAGGTCAGTACTAGTTACCAGGGTAGCAGTTATCTCCCCTAGAGGTCAGTAGTACTTCCAAGAGTCCAAGGCATCTCCCCTAATGGTCAGTTCTAGTACACAGAGTCCAAGTCATCACCCCTTGAGGTCAGTACTAGTACCTATAGTACCAGTCATCTCCCCTAGAGGCCAGTACTAGTACCAATAGTCAAGTCATCTCCCCTAGAGGTCAGTACTTGTACCCAGAGTCCGGGATTTCTCCCCATAGAGGCCAGAAGTAGTACCCAGAGTCCAAGGCATCTCCCCAAATGTTCAATTCTAGCACTCAGAATCCAAGACATCTCCCCTGGAGGTCAGTACTAGTACCAAAAGTCCCAGTCATCTCCCTAGTTGTAAGTACTAGTACCCAAAGTTCAAGTCATTTCCCCTTGAGGTAAGTACTAGTATCAAGAGTACCAGTAATCTCACCTAGATGTTAGAGTTAGTACCAAGAGTCAAAGTTATCTCCCCTAGAACTCAGTTCTAATACCAAGAGTTCAATTCATCTCCCCTAGACGTCAGAGCTAGTACCCAGAGTCCCAGTCATCTCCATTGAGGTCAGTACTAGTACCAATAGTCCCATACATCTCCATATAAGTAAGTAATAGTATCCAGAGTTCATTTCATCTCCCTAAGACGTAAGTACTTTTACCCAGAGCCCAAGTCATCTCTCCTAGAGGTCAGTACTAGTACCCGGAGTCCTAGGCATCCCCCTAGTGGTCAGTACTAGTACCCATAGCCCCAGTCACCTCCCCCTACAGATCAATTAAAGTACATGGAGTCCAAGTCATCCCCCTGAAGGTTAGTACTAGTACCTGGAGTACCAGTCATCTCACCTAGAGGTCAGTACTAGTACACAGAGTCCAAGTCATTTCACCTAGAGGTCAGTACCAGTATACAGTTTCCAAGTCATTGCCACTAGAGGTCAGTTCTATTACCCTTAGTACAAGTCATCTCCCATAGAAGTCAATAATAAACTCCAGAGTCCCAGTCATCCTCCTAGAGGTCAGTACTAATACCCAGAGTCCCAGATATTTTCTCTACAGCTCAGTACTAGTATCCAGAGTCCAAGTCATCTCCCTTAAAGTTCAGTACTTGTACTCAGAGTCCAAGTCATCTCCCATAGAGGTCATTACTAGTATCCAGAGTCAGAATCATCTCCCCTACAGGTCAATACCTGTACCCAGAGACCAGTCATCTCCCCAAGTTGCCAGAACTAGTACAGAGAGTATCAGTCATCTCCCTTAGAGGTTAGTACAAGTTTACAGATTCCCATTCAACACACCTAGTCGTCAGAACTGGTACCCAGAGTCCCAGTCATCTCCAATAATGGTAAGTTGTTCCCAGAGTCCAAGGCATTTCCCCTAGAGGTCAGCCTAGTACCCAGAGTACCAGTTAACTCCCCTAGAGGTCAGAACTAGTACCCCGAGTACCAGTCATCTCCACTAGATGTCAGTAATTGAACCAAGAGTCCAATGCATCTCCACAAATGGTCAGTTGAAGTACACAGAGTCCAAGTCATCTCCCCTGGAGGTCAGTACTAGTACATAAAGTACCAGTCACCACCCAAATGAGGTCAGTAATAGTACAATAGTCAAGTCATCTCCCTAGGAGGTCAGTACTTGTACCCAGAGTACCAGTCATCTAACCTAGATTCTAGTACTAGTACCCAGAGTCCAAAACATCTCCCAAATAGGTCCGTACTAGTACCCAGAGTCCAAAAAACCTCCCCTAGTGGTCAGTACTAGTATACAGAGTCCAAGTCATCTCCCCTACAGGTCCAATCTAGTTTCCAGAGTCAAAGAAACCTCCATTAGTGGACGGTACTAGTACACAGAATCCAAGTCATCTCCCCTGTAGGTCAGTATATGTACCAAGAGTACCAGGCATCTTACCTTGAGGTCAGTACTAATACCCAGAGTACCAAAATCTCCCTTGAGGTCAGTACTAATATCCATTGTCCCATGCATCTCCCCTATAACTCAGTACTAGTATCCAGAGTCCAAAATAGTAAGTCATCTCTCCTAGAGATCAGTACTAGTACACAGAGTCCCATTCATCTCCCCTAGTGGTCAGTACTAGTACAAAGAGTCCAAGGCATTTGCAGGAGAGGTCAGTACTAGTACCCAGAGTACCAGTCATCTCCCATAGAGGTCAGTAGTGGTACCCAGAGTCAAAGGCGTCTGCCCTAGTGGCCAGTTCTAGTAAACAGAGTCCAAGTCATCTCCCCTGGAAGTCAGTACTTGTATCAAGAGTACCAGTCATCTCCCCTAGATCTTGGTACTAGTACCCAGAGACCAAGTCATCTTTCCTACATATCAGTACTAGTACCCAGACTCTCAACACCTCCACTAGTGGTCAGTACTAGTACACAGAGTCAACGTCACCCCCCCCCCCCCTAGAGATCAGAAGTGGTACCCAGAGTCAAAGGCATCTTCCCTAGTGATCAGTTCTTGTAAATATAGTCCAAGTCATCTCCCCTTGAGGTCAGTACTAGTACATAGAATACCAGTCATCTCCCCTATATGTCAGTATGAGAACCAATAGTCAAGTTATCTCCCCTAGAGGTCAGTATGAGTACCCAGAGTACCAATCATCTCCTTTAGACCTTAGTACTTGTACCCAGAGTCCAAGTCATCTCCCCATACATGTCAATACTAGTACCCAGAGTCCAAGACACCTCCCCTAGTGGTCAATACTGGTACACAGAGTCCAAGTTATCTCCCCTGGAGGTCAGTACAAGTACCAAGAGTACCATTCATCTTCCCTAGAGGTCAGTACTAGTACCCAGAGACCCAGAATCTCCCTTGAGGTCAGTACTGGTACCTGTTGTCCCATACATATCCCCTTCAAGTATTAGTATCCAGAGTCCAAGTCATCTCCCCTAGAGATCAGTACAAGTACACAGAGGCCCCTTCATCTCCATTTATGGTCAATACTAGTACCCAGAGTCGAAGGCATTTCCAATAGAGGTTAGTACTAGTACATAGATACCAGTTATCGCCCATAGAGGCCATTACTTGTTCCCAGAGTACCAATCATCTCCCCTAGATGTAAGTACTAGTACTGAGAATCCAAGTCATCTCCCGTATATGTCAGTACTAGTACTCATAGTCCAAGACACCTCCAATAGTGGTCAGTTATAGTACACAGAGTCCAAGTAATCTCCCCTAGAGGTCAGTAGTGGTACACAGTATCAAAGGCACCTCCCCTGGAGTTCAGTACTAATACCCAGAAACCCAGTCATTTCAACTTGACGTCAGTACTAGTATACAGTGACCAAGTCGTTGTCGCTAGAGGTCGACAATAACGCCCAGAATTCCTGTCATCTTCACTAGAGGTCAGTAATAACACCCGGCGTCCTAGACATTTTCTCTAGAAGTCAGTATTAGTATCCAGAGTCCAAGCGATCTGCCTTAGAGGTCAGTATTTGTACCCAGAGTCCAGATCATCTCCCCTAAGGGTCAGTACTTGTATCCAGAGTCCCAGTCATTTCTCCTAGAGGTCAGTACTAGAAGTGGGGGGGGGGGGTGAATGGTAGATGCTGGGCCCCAGCCTACGTATGAAGAAAAAATGAGAGTACCCCCACTGGGGAACTAGTACCCAGAGTCCAAGACACCTCCACTAGTTATCAGTACTAGTACACAGAGTCCAAGTCATAACCCCTGGAGGTCAGTACAAGTACCAAGAGCATCAGTCATCTTCCCTGGAAATCAGTACCAACACCCAGTGTCTAAGTAATCTCCCCTAGAGGTCAGTACTAGTACCCAGAGTACCAGTCATCTCACCTAAGTGTTAGAATTAGTATAAAGAGTCAAATCTAGAGTCCCCTATAATTCAGTACTAATACCAAGAGTCCAAGTCACCTCCCCTAGACGTCAGAACTTGTACCCAGAGTCCCAGTCATCTCCATTCAGTTCAGTACTAGTGCCCAAAGTCCCATACATCTCCATATAAGTCAGTATTAGTATTCAGAGTCCAAGTCATCTCCCTTAGACGTCAGTACTTGTACCCAGAGCCAAAGTCATATCTCCTAGAGGTCAGTGCTAGTACCTAAAGTACCAGTCATCTCCCTAATGAGGTAAGTACTAGCACATTAGTCAAGTCATCTCCCCTAGAGGTCAGTACCTGTACCCAGAGAACCAGTTATCTTTCCTAGATTTTAGTACTAGTACCCAGAGTCCAAGTCAAGTCCCCTACAGGTCAGTACTAGTACCCAGAGTCCAAGAAACCTCCCCTAGCGGTCAGTACTAGTACACATAGTCTATATCATCTCACAAAATGGTCAGTTCAAGCACACAGAGTCCAAGTCATCTCCCCTAGAGGTCAGTACTAGTACCTTAAGTACCAGTCATCTCCCCAATGAGGACTAGTACAATGGTCAAGTCATCTCCCCTAGAGGTCAGTACTTGTACCCAGAGTACCAGTCATCTCTCCTAGATTTAAGTACTAGTACGCAGAGTTCAAGTCATCTCCTCTACAAGTCCGTACTAGTACCCAGTCCAAGAAACCTCCCCTAGTGGTCAGTACTAGTACACATAGTCGATATCATCTCACAAAATGGTCAGTTCAAGCACGCAGAGTCCAAGTCATTTCCCCTAGAGGTCAGTACTAGTACTTTAAGTGCCAGTCATCTCCCCAATGAGGTACTAGTACAATAGTCAAGTCATCTCCCTTAGAGGTCAGTACTTGTATCCAGAGTACCAGTCATCTCTCCTAGATTTTAGTAATAGTATCCAGAGTCCAAGTCAAATCCCCTACAGGTCAGTACTAGTACACAGAGTTCAAGAAACCTCCCCCAGTGGTCAGAACTAGTACACAGAGTCCAAGTCATCTTCCCTGGAGGTCAGTTCATGTACCAAGAGTAACAGTCATCCTCCCTAGAGGTCAGTACTAATACCCAGAGACCTAGAATCTCCTTTGAGTTCAGTACTTGTACCCATATTCCCTTAAATCTGCCCTACAAATCAGTACATATGTCCAGAGTCTAAGTCATCTCCCCTAGAGATCAGTTCAAGTACACAGAGTCCCATTCATCTCCCCTAGTGGTCAGAACTAGTACCCAGAGTCAAGGGCATTTCCAATAGAGTTCAGTACTAGTACCCAGAGTACCAGTTATTTCCCCTAAAGGTCAGTACTAATACCCAGAGTACCAGTCATCTCCCCTAGAGGACAGTAGTGGTACACAGAGTCAAAGGCGCCTCCCCAAGTGGTCAGTTCTAGTAAACATGGTCCAAATCACCTCCCCTGGAGTCAGTTCTTGTACCCAGAGTACCAGTCATCTCCCCTAAATTTTAGAACCTGTACCCAGAATCCAAGTCGTCTCCCCTACATGTCAGTTCTAGTACCCATAGTCCAAGACACCTCCAACAGTGGTCAGTACTAGTACACAGAGTCCAAGTCATCTCCCTAGAGTACAGTGGTGATACCCAGAGTCAAAGGCATCTCCCTTAGTGATCAGTTCTAGTAAGCAGAGTCCAAGTCATCTCCCCTGGAGGTCAGTACTAGTACATAGAGTACCAGTCATCTCCCCTAGGGGTCAGTACGAGTACCAAAAGTCAAGACATTTCCCCCTAGATGTCAGTTCTTGTACCCAGAGTACCAGTCATCTGCTCTAGTCGTTAGTACTAGTACCCAGAGTCCAAGTCATCTCCCCTACATGTCAGTACTATTTACTAGTCCAAGACACCTCCCCAAGAGGTCAGTACTAGTACACAGAGTCCAAACCATCTCCCCTGGAGGTCAGTACATGTACCCAGAGTCAAAGTCATCTCCCCTAGAGATCAGTTCTAGTACCCAGAGTACCTGTCATCTCACCTAGATATTAGTATTAGTACAAAGAGTCCAAGTTATTTTCCATAGAAGTCAGTACTAGTACATAGAGTACCTGTCATCTCACCTAGATGTTAGTATGAGTACCAAGAGTCCAAGGCATCTCCCCTAGTTGTCAGAACTAGAATCCAGAGTCCCAGTCATCTCCATTTAGGTCAGTACTAGTACCCATAGTCAAATACATCTCCTCGCCAGTACTAGTATCTAAGGTCCCAGACATCTGCCTTAGACGTCAGTACTTGTACCCAGCGCGCGAGTTATCTCTCCTAGAGGTCAGTATTGGTACCCAGAGTCCTAGGCATTTCCCATGGAGGTCAGTACTAGCGCCCAGAGTACCATTCATCTCCCCTAGATGTAAGTACTGGTAAGTCCAGGCCATCTCCCCAAATGGTCAGTTCAAGTACTCGAGTCCAAGTCATCTACCCTGGTTGTCAGTTCTAGTAGCTACAGTACCAGTTATTGCCCCGTTGAGGTCAGTACTTGTACAGTAGTCAAGTCATCTCCCCTAGAGGTCAGTACTTTTACCCAGAGTACCAGTCATCTCCCCTAGATTTTAGTACTAGTACCATGAGTCCAAGTCATCTCTCCTACAGGTCTGTACTAGTACCCAGAGTCCAAGAAACCTCTTCTAGTGGTCATTTCTAGTACATAGAGTCCAAGTCATCTCCCCTGATCAGTACATGTACCAAGAGAACCAGTCATCTTCCCTAGAGGTCATTACTAGTATCCAGAGACCCAAAACCTCTCTTGAGGTCGTTACTAGTACCCATAGTCCTATACATCTCACCTATAAGTCAGTACTAGTATCTAAAGTCCAAATTATCCCACCTTGAGATCAGTACAAGTCACAGAGTCCCATTCATCTCCCCTAGTGGTTAGTACTAGTACCCAGAGTCCAAGTCACCTCCCCTACATGTCAGTTCTAGTACCCAGAGTCCAATTCATCTTCCCTGGAGGTCAGTACTATAGTGTTTCCAGGTTATAAGTGACCCCCGTTTTTCTTTTTTTAAACAGCTTTAAATTGAACTTAGAAGAACGGCACTTAGCATGTGGATTTAAATGCACACCCCGTAACTAAGACTTATTTTTGGGAGACGCTCTTATTTGTAACTGAAGCCCCAGTCCCCTGTACAAAAGAATAACTTAGTTGTTTTTCCCTGTGAGTATACCTATGTGTACCCCAATATATACACGTGGTATATTTGCATTGCTTCGATGATATGTACTAGCCTACAGGACTATCTATATCCGATGATTCAACGAAAATCTATTCCGCAAACGTCACTCGTCATCATTTTGACACACACACACACACACATGCAATTGTAAAAGTCTATAGGGGTCCTAGACCATGCCGTATTGAAAGCAGGCAAATATAAGGCTTAAGCCTGAAACATGCATGTACATGTAGCACCTTCCACTTCAATTCATTGACTCTTTTTGCCTACATGTACGAGGTAATTTGTCATGATTTTGTCGTCTGCTGCTATTTTTCCAAAATCAGTTTGTTTCTTGTTGTTGTTTTTTCTATAATAATCTTTCGGGAATATCAGTAGAGTGCCAAGCAGTTTGGATCCAGATCATGCCCTATGTTCTGTCGGGCCTGATCTGGGTCCAAATTGTTTGCAAAGGTTATCAGCAGACGACACTAGTAAGTAAAGGGATTATGACGACAATTCAAGTTTAGAGAGTTGACGAGAAATAGCGAATTAGGGATATACATGAAACTTAAAGAGCATCAAATATTTGCCTGCTAAAGCTATTTCGCTGATAAACCTTGTCAGTTCATGTTAAAATGTTGGGCATAAATCTGGAACCATACTGTTTGAAAACCTACTTGTATTCCTTAAAGACATATTTTTAGGTCTTGAAAGAAACTTCAGCCATTATTTAAGTTTCAGATATACTGTTACTTGAATCGTTTTTTTTTAACACAGACCATTTCGATGCATCGCCTTTAGATGTACAGTGAAGTTTATGAGTCAGTATAAGCAGTGAATCATAGCATGATGCACAAAGATTGGGCCAGTTAAGCAATTTTAGCGTGAAGTTCTGATTGTTTTTATCAGTTTAAACACGTGTTTTGGGTGCTCAAAAGAACCATATCATCGAGACGGTTGTTTCGAGTACACACAACATATTTTTTTGGTTGAGAAATAGGAAAAATTATTCTCTGTTACACACTCTTATTTGTGGGACTGGTGAATTACCTCCACTGACCTATACAAGCCATGTTTTATTTATATCGCTAGATTCACCTGGGGACTAATTCAAAGAAGAGCAGCAAAACACACCAAAATTCCATCTAATCCCAGCCTATACAAAAACTCATATTTATATGGAAAAAATAAATTCAATTACGCGGTTTATATATAAATTCATTTCTCTAATTATTTTTTCAATAAAAATCCCCATTAAAGAATAATTAGCAAATAACGGGGGTCACTTAAGTCCTGGAAACACATTACTACCTAGAGTACCATTCATCTCCCCTAGGGGTCAGTACGAGTAACAATAGTCAAGTCATCTCCCCTAGATAAGGGTCTGGATGTGGTATAATGATTAGTGAATAATGGCCCTTTTTAATAATGAATAGTGAATAATGAGCCAAAATATTAATAAATAGTGATAATGAGTGTCTAAAATATTGAATAATCCTATTTTTTTAATGATAAGAAGAAAAAATGAATAGTGAATAGTAGGATTTTAATGAACTATATGGTCTTATTTTAATGAGTAACCCAAAAGTTTAATGAGATGAATAATAGGCTAAAATTTTAATGAAAAGTGAATACAATACCCCCCATCCAGACCCTCCTAGATGTCAGTTCTTGTACCAAGAGTACCAATCAGCTCCCCTAGACGTAAGTACTAGTAACCGGAGTCCAAGTCATCTCCCATACATACCAGTACTAGTACCCAGAGTCCAAGACACCTCCCCTAGTGGTCAATAATAGTACACAATGTCCAAATCATCTCCCCTGGAGGTCAGTACAAGTACCCAGTGTCCAAGTAATCTCCCCTAGAGGTCAGTACTAGTACCCAGAGTACCTTTCATCTCACCTAGATGCTAGTATTAGTACCAAGAGTCCGAGTTATCTCCCCTAGAAGTCCCACTCATCTCAATTGAGGTCAGTACAGGTACCCATAGTCCCATACATCTCCCCTTTACGTCAGTACAAGTATCCAGAGTCAAAGTCATCTGCCTTAGACGTCAGTATTTGTACACAGAGCCCAAGTCATCTCTCTTAGAGGTCAGTATTAGTACCCAGAGTCCTAGGCATCTCCCCTAGTGGTCAGTACTAGTACCCAGAGTCCAAGACATCTCCCCTAGTGGTCAGAGCTAGTATCCAGAGTCCAAGTCATCTCCCATAATAGTCAGTACTAGTATCCAGAGTACCATTCATCTCCCCTAGATGTCAGTACTTGTACACAGAGTCCAAGGCGTCTCCCAATATGGTCAGTTAAAGTACACAGACTCCAAGTCATCTGCCCTGGACGTCAGTAACAGTACCTAATGTACCAGTCATCTCCCCTAGAGGCCAGTACTAGTATCCAGAGTATCAGTCATTTCCCCTAGAGGTCAGTACTTGTACCCAGAGTACCAGTCATCTGCCCTAGATTTTAGTACTAGTACCCAGAGTCCAAGTCATCTCTCCTACATTTCTGTACTAGTACCCAGAGGTACCAAGACTCTTAGTTATCTCCCCTAGAAGTCAGAACTAGTACTTAGAGTCCAAGTTATCTCCATTGAGGTCAGCACTATTACCCATTGTCCTATACATCTCCACCATAAGTATGTACTAGTATCTAGAGTCCAAGTCATCTCCCCTAGATGTCAGTACTAGTACCCAGAAACCCAGTCGTCTCAACTTGAGGTTAGTACTAGTATACAGTGACCAAGTCATTGTCGCTAGAGGTCAGCACTATTGCCCAGAGTTCCAGTCATCTCCAACAGAGGTCAGTGCTAATACCCAAAGTCCTAGACACTTTCTCTAGAAGTCAGTATTAGCATCCAGAGTCCAAGCGATCTACCTTAGAAGTCAGTATGCGTACCCAGAGTCAAGGCCATCTCCCCTAGAGGTCAGTACTTGTGTCCAGAGTCCCATTCATCTCCCATACAGGTCAATACTATTATCCCGAGTCCAAACCATCTCCCATAGTGAATTTTACCCCTCCCCCCCCCCTAAAAAAACTAGTTCCCAGAGTCCAAGCCATCTCGCCAAGTGGTCAGTACAAGTACACAGACAACAAGTCATCTCTCCTAGAGTTTAGTACTAGTATCCAGAGTCTCAGTCATCTCTCTTTGAGGTCAGTACTTGTATGCAGAGTCCAAGCCATCTCACTTAAAGGTCAGTTTTTGTACCCAGAGTCCAAGTCATCTCGCCATGATGTCAGTATTTGTACCCAGAGTCCAATTCATCTCCCATTGAGGTCATTACTAGTATCCAGAGTCTCAGTCATCTCCCCTACAGGTCAGTACTAGTACCCAGAGTCCAAGTCATCTTCCCTAGAGGTCAGTACTAGTACCCAGAGTCCAAGTCATATCCCATAGAGATCAGTACTTGTACCCAGAGTGCCTGTCATCTCCTCTAGATGTTAGTACTAGTACCCAGAGACCAAGTCATCCCCCCCCCCGTTTAGAATCCCAGTGTTTGCCACCCAGTGATACCATTTAGAGACCCGGTATCTGCCATTAGATGTCAGTACCAGCGTCAAGTGTCCCAGTATCTACAACTAGATCTCACTACCACAGTCAAGAGTCCCGGTATATGCCATTGAAATTCAGTACCACCGTCCAGTGTCCCAGTATCTGCCACTATATCTCAATATCGCCGTCTAGATGCCTAGTATCTGCTTTAAGATTTCAGTACCACCTAGGCCACTGGCTGGATATGGTTAACCTCCCCCACCCCCAAGGGGGAATTTTGTAGACCATCTTTTTATTGAAGCCCAATGTCTTGCAAGGATTTTGCAACATGTTGGTCATCTGACAATGGCAGCGTTAAGCTGTAACAGCCTGTTACATACGTTACCCTACAAATAATTTGACAATTAAATTCTTTTTAAGACTTCAGAAAAGTGCAAAAGATAAGGTAAAATTTCCAAATTGGTTATATAATCTTAATAAGCTATTACAATTGTGCACAAAGACATAGCAAACATAAGACAGAACAAAAACATAAAAGATCCACAAAAGAAGTACTGCCTTGGAACGGTTAGTAAAATATTTTACTGGAGGGCTTAAACCGGTTTAACGGCGCGCCAACCTCACCCTTAATTCAGATGTGGATCAAGAATATAACAACGAGATAAAGCAAAGATAAGGACTCAACAGTAAATAAAACTGAATACCGGAGCAAAAGAAATCCAACAGGTAAACCCCGGTTGGCCCGACAAACAGCCATTTTGTTCTAGAAGTTATTTGCATCTGCGATGTGTATCAGACACATTAATGAATATAATCAGTTACACAGGTATATAGTGTGCGTTGTTGGTGTTTTGTTTTTGTTTGTTTGATTTGATTCTTTACGTCCCATCAACAATCTTTCAGTTAAACAGGGACGGGTCTTCCTGGGTTGAACCAGTACTAAGCTATGATAAATGTGTCTTGCTCAAGGACCACAAAGCAGTGACGCCAGTGAGGCTCGAAACCGCCGTTGTTGGTGTGATCGTGTGCAATGAACATTGGGAAGGAGGCATACAGATAGAGCTGACATGCAATTCAAAGTTGTTTTCCTTGTAGCCTTAATCGGATCAAAACTGCTTTTCCTGAGCCCTATCCGCTCCAGAAAAGGAGCCTATCAGCTAAAAACAAGCTTAGCGATAGACAGTGACATCAAAAGGTAAGTAAAACAGATTTACAAAAGTCAATAGACTTTCTTCTGAATCCCTTTTTTGTATTTCGAAATTATATGTATGTGAAGTTATTGTATTATATGTACACATGTTGTTATACAAAATGAAATAAAAGTTTAAACTAAAAGGTAAGTAAAATAATAAGTTTCATTAGCTACATGAAGAAAAGGGCAATGCAACGGAACAACAGAGAAGCTATAAGACAAAAATTAAACAGCCACACGTTCGTTGATGATGCAGATTTTTTATAACGTGACACACTCTTCATTGCGGCGACGTCCACAGACGATTACACAACAAAGAAAACAAACTTTTTCGAACCATTTGGGCTGTTCTCGCAATTGGTTTTTTTTTTTGGTATTTTGTAAAGAATTTATGTGGGAAATGTCTTATATGCATTTCACAGACCGAATTATACGTTAATCTCTCTATAAATGGCATGGAAAAGAAAATAATCTGGCTAGTGATCCTATTTGTCTTTGGCTAAGGAGCCTATATGGTTACTGGCTACGGATCCTATATGCTATTTTTTTTTTTACTTTTATAACCTATAGGCTCTAATGGAACTTAGTTGAAAACATATAGGCTCCTGTGCCACGTGTACGGCTCATTGTCCTGTGCCACAAAAATGGTCATTTTTCTCTCAACGTATAGGCTCCTTAGCCATCTTGTTTTCAAACATGGCCCTTCTTTTCTATGGAAAACCAATTTTAAAGGCAAACCAGACGCTTTAAGTAAGGGGGTGGAACATAAAACATTTTCTGCTGTGGTGTAGGCGGGCAAAATAGACTGAATTGTTTAGTTTTGCTTCATTTTCCAACGCAAACCAAATCGCCGAAAACAGAGCAGTCATTTTCTGTTTAACTTTGTAGACGTGACTTGATATCAGCCTTATCATACGTTTCAAAATCCATCAAAGAAGAGACGAAAAAGTCCCGTGGCGTTTGATATTTTGTTACTTACATCGTAAATAATCTAATATTGGCCTAGATTTAAAGTATCTCCTCTCCTCATGTCTTGTTTTTGGCGGATAGGCTCCTTTTCTGGAGCGGATAGGGCTCAGGCAAAGCAGCTTTTTACAGATAGGCTCCTTTGCGTCTATATACCGTGAAGATTGCCCTTGTACTATGTGCTAAACATTTTCCTTGTCAAAAATATGTATTTTCTAGAAAACAGATTTTAAGACCAATCGGTTGGAACTTTCGATTAGTGTAAACAGGGCTTGTTAGAGACATTAGCTTGAATGTATAATGCTATTATTAAGGTAACATACGTAACATGGGCCTGAAAATAGTGTAAGTGACCATAATAAGGAACTTTAATTCATTTTAGCAGCAGCCTTACAGATTTACCATATTCTGTGACAGATGCAATACACGTATAGTCAAAAACTACCATACTGATACTAAGAAATAACGCAGGAAACACTAAGTAACGTATACAACGGTAATTACTCAAGACATTTATAAAATTAATACTAACAATGTGTAAATATGTTATAAGAAGTTCATAAACATGTGCCAGCATGCAAATATGTACGAACATGTTATGGTTGAGACATTATCAGGGACGTTTAATGCTATTTTGGGGGGTAACGTATATAACGTGGTGTCACACGTTAACGCTGCCACTCTCAGAGAGCTTACATCTTTTATTTTGTTTCTCATATAATGTTGTGTCAGAAAATCATAATATACAAAATTTCCCCTGGGGGAGGGGGTCTATAGCCAGCTCAAGGCCTACACCGTCCAGAGTCCCAGAATCTGCCAATAGATCTCAGTTATACCGACCAGAGTCCAAGTATCGGCCACAAGATCTCAGTATCACCATCTAGAGTCCCATTTTCTGCCACTAGATCTCAGTAATACCGACCAGAGTCTCAGTGTCTGACCTTAGACCTCAGTGTTACTGTCAAAAGACCCAGTATCTGACATTAGATATCAGTTCTACCGTCCACAGGACCTGACACAAATGTATAATCAGTATAGGTCAGTTCTACTACCTAACTAGAGTTCCAGTATCTGCCACTATATCTCAAATCTACCTTCAAGAGTGCCAGTATCTGCCATTGAATGTCAGAACGACCATCCAGAGTCCCTGTATCTGCCACTAGATCTTAATACCACCATCCAGAGTCCCAGTTGCTGCTTTTAGATTTCAGTATCTCCGTCCAGAGTTCCAGTATCTGCCACTAGATCTCAGCACCACCACCCTTGTTGTCTGTACTAGAACCCAGAGTCCCAGTCATCTACCCTAGAGGTCAGTACTAGTACCCAGAAACCCAGTCATTTCACCTAGAGGTCAGTACTAGTGTACAGTGGCCAAGTCATTGTCACTAGAGTCGGCAATAATGCCTAGAGTTCCAGTCATCTCCACTAGAGGTCAGTACTAATATCCAGAGTCCTAGACATTTTCTCTAGAAGTCAGTTTTATTATCTAGAGTCCAAGTTATCTACCTTAGATGTCAGTATTTGTACCCAGAGTCAAAGTCATCTCCCCTAGAGGTCAGTACTTGTATCCACTGTCCCAGTCATCTCCCCTACAGGACGGTACTATTATCCAGAGTCCTGTGCGTCCGTTTGTTCACGCTTTCAAACATGAAGATCTCTGCAACCAGTAGGCCAATTGCAATTAAATGTGATCTGACCTCACTACTGCACACAAAACCCATTAAAATCTATCAAAAGTCCTTAAAGATACCAATCATAATTAAATCCCTGTTAAGGTCATCCATTACTTTCTTTCTTAAAATTAATGGTGTGTATGTTAGGCCGTTATTATTTCTATTAATGACCATTAATTCAGTAGCAATTGCCATTAAAGAGCAAGTGAAATCATTATTTTTTTCAATTATTTTTCACCTTCTACAAAATTAAAGATCGTTTTAATGCCCATGATTTTGCATTCTTCAATCAGGTGTCTCAAAAATTTAAGCACTTCTTTGTAAGCAGGGTTTAACCACCTGCCCTATCAGTATGAACAATGAACGCAATACAAAATCCAAAGCCATTGTTTTATTCTTAAAATGAGTTTTGGCCAAGATTAAATGGTCCTTAAAGTTGCATCTAATGACGTTTCATACCACAGCAGACAATTACTTGTCCAAACTATTTATTTATGGCCTAATATTAGAACGAATTGCCATTTTAAAGACATGTTGTCCATGTAAAATATTATGTTTACTTTTGGTATTGCTTATTCATTTTTCTTTTAAAGTGTTTGTGTCCTAAGATGATTTTGGCCAATTACATTTACATGCTATAATTTATTTGCATGTAAAAGAAGGCAACATTTCTTAAAATAATCAGAAAACAAGCACTCTTTTCTGAACAGAAGACTGTCGGTGTGCCTAATGTGTAAAGCTAAGGAATCATGTCTTCGACTTGACATTTTGGACATAAACTGAACCAAAATCACCCCCTTTAACACATTTCATATGGTTACAAACTATGTTTGAATGTAACAAAATCAGATATCGAGATGAATTGTTTTCAAAAAGACCATACCAACAGCTAAATGCTATAAGAAGCAATGGGATAGAATTTGGAAATTATGATGAGACATATACATTTTAATTATCAAAATACCATACCTTATTTTTAGCAAGTAACTTGATAAAGATTTTTCTTTTACTTTCATGCTGAGAATCATGATCAAATCATGATAAACAAATTTAATGGCCATTAAAATCAATCACTTTAACATGAGTCGAAAGGTAGAGTAGCTTCCCTTGAAAATTATATTTTTTTCAAAAAGAATTAAATCAATATACAAAAATAATTTTAGACATATTTTTTCTGAAATATTCTATCTATTAATTTATCGTAATTTATGATCTGTATTATTAACATAAATCAAGGCTGTGCCCTAGATGTATCAAAACATCAATGAGTTGCATTCACCTTTTGTAATTAATATTTTCACCAATACATAAAAGGATTCAGAAACGAAAAGGTAATATTAACTTGTTATTTGGCCTTTGGTTGAGCCTTCGGTTGCTCCCGTCATAAAATACACACACAAATCATAAACCCTCCCGGCCCGGTACTGGTTACTACACTGGGAAAGCCTCAAAAAGTGTTTTAAGATAACAGGGGACTTAAACCAAATTCCAGCAAGATTTTTTGCTCGTCTTTCCTGCTTCTGAATGGGAAACAGGAAGAAGTACAAGAAATAGGATATTGAAAACAGTGCAGTGAGCAATAGAGAAAAAATAAAAGTCATTAATATACCCTTTTTGAAATTTATCATGCTTCTTTAATGGCCATTAAATTTATGACTATTTCCATATTTAATGTCGATTAATATGATGTTTATTAAAAACATGACGCCATTATTTTTCTCTTCAATATTTTGATACCCATTAATTTGTTTCTACTTTTTCTGTTCTAATGGCCATTAAAAATAAAAAAGCCATTAATAATGGTTCTAATAATGGCCAAAAGATAAATAGTCATGAAAATTACATCATATTAATGGGCATTAATATAAACCAGTAAAAATTCTAATGGAATGTTTTAATGACCATTATTTTTCGTACACAAAAATTAATGCCTATTTGATGCTCATTATTTTTATTAATGGTTAAATTTAATAATAATTTGACAGATTTTCAGTTTTGGAAGAGCATTTGCCCATTAAAACTGGCCATTAATAGGGCCATTTTAATGAGATTTTAATGGGAGCAATTAATGGGATTTTAATGGCAGCTTATGCAGTAGGGATATAAGCCTATGAAAACATGCGACCCCCGGGGCAGACCCAAATTTGGCCTCAGGGGCATAATTTAAACAAACTTGGTAGAGGTCTATTTGGTGATGCTACATACCAAATATCAATGCTTTAGGTCTTGTGGTTTCAGACAAGAATATTTTTTTCATGTTTTCCCTATATATATAAGCCTATGTAGAACATGTGAACCCAGGGTTTGGGCCAATTTTGGCCACAGGGGCATTATTTGAACAAACTTGGTAGAGGTCCACTAGGTGATGCTACATACCAAATATATCAAGGCTTTAGGCCTTGTGGTTTCAGAGAAGAAGATTTTTTCATGTTTCACTATACAAGCCTATGTAAAACATGTGACCCCTGGGGCGGGTCCATTTTTAGCCCCAGGGGCATAATTTGAACAAACTTGGTAGAGGTTCACTAGATGATGGTGAAAACCAAATATCAAGGCTTTATGCCTTGTGGTTTAAGACAAGAAGCTTTTAAAAAAGTTATCTCGAAAATCTATTTTTAGCCTGTGTGACCTATGTGGCTAGAGGCACGGATCCGTACTCCTAGCCACTATATGCGCGGATCCAGAACGTTTTTTCAGAAGGGGCCCAACTCTGACAAACTTCTTCTCTGTTTAGTTGGTGAGGAGAGAGGGATTCCAAATTGATTGAAAGCAGGCAATCATCGGCCAGCCAGCGAAACGCCATTTAAATGACGTTTCGCTAGCGGACCGATGATGGCCCAACATTGAATACCGGCTTGGTAGCTTTGATTTTCTAAAAGATCCGGACCAGAAACCCTAAAGCTTAACTATTTTCCAGGGGGGGGGGGGGGGTCCGGACGCCTGTCCCCTCTGGTTTTTTCGCATTCACTACATAAATGGTGATGGGGGGAATAAAAATCCAAAGGAGAAGTTTAAATTTGTTAATTTACTCACTTAAAATGCAAAATACGAGATAGTTATCACCATAAGTGCTATTTACGAACGAGTCAGCATAATATTGGGGAGTCAGTGGCTCGGTGGAAGAGAGGCGGACATTGAGGGAACGGTCAGGGTATATAACTTATGTTATCGTTCTGTGGCTTAACGTCCCAGTCAACAATTTTTCATTCATGTCGGGACGGAGCAAAATACTCCTAGATAAACAACATCCAGTACTTTCGAGGAGTAAAATGTGCCAACACGACGATAAGTTTCGAAACCACCGAGTGTGTCCTTGAGCAAGACACTTTGATTGCTCTCCATTGTACTGAGTGTAGGACAAAAGCCCACTAGGACAAAAGCCCACTAGGACAAAAGCCCACTGGACAAAAGCCCACTAGGACAAAAGCCCACTGGGACAAAAGCCCACTAGGACAAAAGCCCACTTATATGCATTTAACAGGGGTAGGTTTGAACTGATGGACAAATCCCAGGGGAGATACTCTCATTTTTCTTCATACTTAGGCTCCGGCCCACCATCTACCGTTCACCCCCCAAAAAATATCTGGAATTTCAAGCACCCTGAATAAATATTTGACACTTAAATGAATAGAAATGACCTCTATATAAAGTCCAATTTTGTGATGACCTGCAAAAAATATCGACAAAATCTTCATACCCCCAGAAATATTCAGTTTTCTGAAACCCCCAAAAAATATTGAAATTCAAAATTTTGAACCAAAAAAAATACCCAGGCCTACGTACGTATTAAAATATATGAGTATCAACACCCCCCCCCCCCCCCCCCCGGGAGACAAACAGACAGACAGACCTAAGAAGAAGAATTTCCCTTCTTCTCAGATCTGAAATTTCACAAACATCTCTTTTTGTTTGGCACCTTTCATAAAAGTGCATGCTAATTGTTACTACCAGATCAAAGGTCATTTGGATTAATTAGACATATGTTTCCTAATTATAATAGGTTTCCCAATTATAATAGATTGTTTGACCCAAACTGTGAATTGACTTTCTTCAAATATCAATGGCTTTTAACACCCAAATTAAGTTGTTTGTCACAACATACAGGAGAAATAATATTGTCAGTGAAAACACACTGCAGGTGTGACTTACCCCATAAGGACCAGTCTGATCAGGGTTAACATTTTTATACTAGAGGGTGCAGTCGATGGGGCGCCATCGCAAATCCCCACGCTAAAGTTTTTGACTCCCAAGCATCCCGCAGTCCCACCCCGGGGCATGACCTTGGCAACAGAATGAAAATTCTGTTCAATATGTTTTCTATCTTTATTTGTGAGAACACAAACAAAGTTTGGTATAAAAATCTTTGAAATTGACATGTTAATGATAATTTACCTTTTTACCTCGCCCCAAGGTCACCAGTTTGACCCTAGGATGAAAATGTTAAGTGCATTTTGTTCTGCTTGTCATCCCCGTCGATTTGATATGCTACATGACCATGTTTGAAAAAAAAATGTTTGACCCCCTGGGTACCCCCAGTGCCCCAAAGTCCCAGCCCTGGGGCATGACCCAGAGGACAGAATAAAAATCCTGTCTGATATGTTTTGTATCTCTCATTTGTGAGAACACACACAAAATTTGGTATAAAAATCTTTGAAATTGACATGGTAACAGAAATTTAAAGATATTTGACCTTTGACCTCACCTCAAGGTCACCAGTTTCACCCTAGGATGAAAATTTTACTTGCATTCTGTTCTGCTCGTCATCCTTGTCGATTTGATATACCACATGACCATGTTTGAAAAAAAATAATTTTTTGCACCCCCCCCCCCCTGGGCACCCCCAGCGCCTCAAAGTCCCACCCCTGGGGCATGACCCAGGGAGCAGAATGAAAATCCCGTCTGATATGTTTTGTATCTTTCATTTGTGAGAACACACGCAAAGTTTGGTATAAAAATCTTTGTAATTGAAATTAAATGATATTTGACCTTTTGACCCCTCCCTAGGGCCCCAGGGGGCGGGGCCAAAAAAAAGTTTGACGTTGCACGCCCCATTCATGTCAGTAACTCACACACCAAATTTGGTTGAATTTCGTCCAATGGTTTAGGAGGAGATAGCATAACGGACAGACGGACGGACGGACGGACGTGCGGACAGACGGAGGCGATTACAATATCCCCTTCGCTTTTTTAAAAAAGCGTGGGGATAAAAAGACTAAACCTATTTTTTTTTCAAAGAAGTGGGCTAACTTTTGTCCACCCTGCCAAATTAAGCAGTGGGCTTTTGTCCAGTGGGATATTGTCCAGTGGGCTATTGTCCTAGTGGGCTATTGTCCCAGTGGGCTTTTGTCCGTTCCCCCATTGTACTGGTTAAACGCCAGAGAAGCGATGGCTTAATTCCAATATGAATTCTGAAATAATTGAGCCAAAACATGAGATTTCCAACAATGCGGAATTTGCAACATGCAAAATCTCAAATCAGCCTGCGCATAAGCATACGCGCAACATAATCAGAACCTTTGCAATTCGCTTAAATATTATATGACTGTTATGCTACTGACCGACCAGCATAGGAGTTTTTATGCTTAAAAAGGAGGCTGCCCCGGCTGGTCTGAGTCTATTTATGTCAAAATGCCACGTTGTTGGTACTCACTATTATGCTTGTGAGAAAAGGCCATTCCGGCGAATAGTCTAATGCAAAAAGGTAGGCAGGCAGGCAGGCAGGTAGGTAGGTAGGTAGGTAAAATAGAAACTTATTTTGGAATATTTGATGAACCGATAAAAATAATTCTTTTGAACTTCTCTTTTCAGTTGAAATCTATGGTTCTCGAATGTATAAAATACTGTTTGTGTTTTGTCTGCTTACAATTTAACAGTGCGACCACTTAAACTGCCAACATTGTACGATCTACACCCGAACCCAAAGCCCTGTACATAACATATCTTAACGTGCTTATCACGCAAAAACACTCTTCTCGTATGTGCGAATTATTGCAGTTATGCATTTTCGGTCACGTTCAATAGACATCGGTTTTGACATGATTTTTGTAACATGAAGAGAATTTGAGAGTTAAGAAAAGATTGGTAATGGCACGGTTGACTTTTTGTTTGTTTGATTTGATTCTTTTACGTCTCATCAACAATCTTTCAGTAATGTAGGGACGGGTCTTCCTATGTTGAACCAGTTCTAAGCTAGGATTTATGTGTCTTGCGCAAGGACGCTTGGCAGTGACGCTTGAACCCGCGGCCCCTCGGTCTCGAGTCAAGCACTCTACCACTGAGCAACTGCGCTCCCATGGCATGATTGAAGTGCGATTATCTGGTTTTGGATTAATAAAAATTGAGGTTCGTGTCATCTTCTCTGGGGATAAAACAATAACTGAAGACAATAAAGATGATCACAGCATTTAAGTCGCATGTCGAATTTAAGGCTCTAATTAATATTCGAGTTGAACAAAAATTGGTACGAGTTGCAGGGGCGGATCCAGGATTTCTGGGAAGGGGGTTCTTATGAATCCGGGTCGTTTCGCCCCAGATCCATTTCGCCCCCTAGATGTTTCGCCCCAGCGGCGTTTCGCCCCATGTCGTTTCGCCCCTGGTCGTTTCGCCCCCCTAGTCGTTTCGCCCCTGGTCGATTCGCCCCAAGAAGAAATATCAACCTATTTTGTTGAAATCTATTTGAATAGTTAGTGCAAATATATTTGCATTGTTTTACGCCAGTAGTAATGTAGTTTAACAGTTAAAATCTTCAACTCTTTTGGCTGGATAAAGATTATGTGCACGTTTTTTTTTCGCATAAAGCTATTGTGCCGGTTCATGAGAATTTAATACTTATTGCATATGCGATTATACCTAAAGTAATATCAATTCTATTACCTCCTCGGACCCAATGTCCGAGTTACCTCTCATGACAAAGATGTTTTCTGATATATTCAGCTTGGCTATATAAAGTTAGGTCTAATTTGTGGCCTAAGTCTCCGTTTTAATCCATACGTTTTATATGCGATCAACATGGGCTCAGTAGATGAGTCTATGTTATTCGGCAATAAACTTGTATCAAATGCTCATGTTATGGTTTAGTTACTAATTTCTGCGAGGTAGAATTTCCTAGGAGTAGGTAATTGTTTATTGTTCTGAGGTCTGAAAATTCTGAGTTCTCGTCATGTAGACCATTTTAACTATTGCGCATTCCGTTTATCGCACAATCCGTTTTCCCCATTATAAACATAATGCAAACATATTTGAAATTTATTACATTCATTTCATCTAACGACTCTGCAACGGAAAGCAATATTATATCTTGCAATTATGACAAACTTTGCAGAAGACATTTGTAGAATCTTACACATAGCAAAAGTGTTTCCATTTCTCTTTCCAATGGGTAAAACGAAAAAAGATAATTATACACGAAATAATGATAAGAGACAATTAACGTCCAATTACTTTAACTGGGTGATCAGTCCCTTTTCTTAATGCAATGAGCAGAGCGCTGCCACCCTGCGTATTGGCGCAGAGGTGAAGGGAATATAACCCAGATCTATCTCTTTTTGTATATCAAAAGCCATCTGATCAGGATCCACACTGCTATAAATTATTATCTGATAATTTGTATGGTGCATCTGGCAGAATACTCGTACTTCACAGTTTGCGAGCTCTGGCTATTGGAAATTGATATTGGACAGGTATTTTGATCGGGGTACCTCGGCAGATTTCCGTAATTGAACGACAGTGTGCGATAACCACAGGTGGCGTGATAATCCCTCTGGCCAACTCTCTAATCTCGTACCCGCTAAATTATATAACTTTATGACTTGATCATCCAAGCGTGCGTTGCCTATCCATAATAAACAGATTTAGGCTTGAAATTAAGACGCCAAATTGCTATCCAACTTCATATGAAAAATTAAGGTATTAAAATTGAGCCGCCACATGAGATTTCCAACAATGTGGTAGATGTGCGACCAGCAAAGCCTCAGAGCAGCCTGCACATTTGCGCATTCTGATCAGAGCATTTGCTAGTAGATTGAATATTTGAGTGTTAAGCTACTGATTGGATATCATTTGGGGCTTTTAAGCGTAAAAGGGCGCTGCACAGGCTCGTCTGAGTCGTCACTTGTCAAAATCCCACATTGTTGGAAATCACTTGTCGCCGCTACCGCTCAATAATTTTTATATTGTCCAAAACCTAGATTGTGTGTTCTTGTAAGAATCACTTTCATAGTAGAAAATTAGAGTAATGATGTTCGATGGGTTCTAACGGCCATGGACGTGTCAGTGTCAGCATGATCACCGCTGTTTTTTTTTTTTTTTTTTTTTTTTTTTTTTTTAGTTTTTGCTTATTTTGATGACGCTTAGTCGGATATCTTATACCACGGATGTATAGTACTTTCAATAAATACGTCCGTGCTTATACCCTTTGTGTACTAATGAGCTCTATCCTTTGGTTTGCTAAAACAAACCTGGGATAGTCCATTGTATTGAGGAGTCACAGATTTAGTGCCTAGCGAAGACTCTGATCAGACTGGGCAGATGCCCAGACTAATTCCAGCATTCGTTATGCGCGCACTTATTTGCATCTATACATCAATAAGGCAGGTTTTCTTATGAGCGATGAGAAAAAGCGACGACTTTTGTCGTCTGCTGATAACCTTTGCAAGCAGATTGGACATAGATCCGGAACAGCAGTCTATGTCGATCTAGATTTAGAATGTTTGACACTCTGATGGTATTCCTGAATTTATTTTTCTAAAAGTTGACTTTGTAAAATCAGCAGACGACAACAAAGCATGAAAAAGTAGGGGAGACCGGGGCTAGTTGATACACGAGGTTAGTTGATACGGACGCTGTAAAAATTATTTGGCGCCAAATTCCAAGAAAACAGAAATACTCTTCAGTTCCGAAGACATTTCCCTCCTTTTCACACTCCCAGATAATTGTTTACATGCGTTGCTATTTGTGTTAGGCGGCAAAATCGGTTTTTGCAGCAAGAAAGTAATTTTATTAAACTTTTGAAAACTTGATCTTGTTCTCATGCATCTTGCAATAGCATTCCTATGTATTATTTCTCAGATACGCATGTGATGTTACTGTGTGGTAAACCAGTACAGTTGACCTAGATATAAACCCTTTGTTCTCAGGAATGGCATATACTGTGTGGTGCCAAATGGGGTTAGTTGATACACACATGATGGGGCTTATTGGTACAGTGTATCAACTAACCCCGCGACTTCAAAACGGACGAGTTTGGCCAGAGCAACTAGCTTCAACAGAGAAAATGTTAAGTTATTCTTTTCTAAACTGGCAGACATGATGGATCGCGTTAAATTAGGACCAGGACAAATTCGGAACGTTGACGAGACCAGAAAGAGTAGTGTTAAAAAAACTAAGAAACATTGTTGCTGCCGAAGGACTTAAACAGATAAGTTCTGTGACATCTGGAGAGAGGGGCTCACTGGTAACCATGTGCGTTGCGGTATCTGCAATCGGCAATTCGGTACCGCCTATGTTTATCTTTCCAAGGCAAAATTTTGAAGATCACTTTATTCGTGATGGCCCCACAGGCTGCGTTGGTGTAACAAATCCTCCTGTCTGGATGACTACTGAAAACATTTTGGTTTTCATAAAGTATTCTGCTAAGCATGCAAGACCTTCAACAGAAAAACCTGTTCGACTTCTCTTAGACAATCACCATTCTCATCTTGGTATTGAGACGCTGAACTTTACTATGGCAAATGGAATTATAATGTTATTGTTCCCATCTCACTGCTTTCATACATTACAACCGCTTGACCATACAGTAGTTGGACCTTTCAAGAAGTACGTAAGGATGGCTCAGGACAACTGATTAGAAATAACCCAGGAAAAACAAAAGCCAATTCAAGATTTGCCTGGAATAGCAAGGGAATCTTGGCCAAAAGCTGCGCAACCATCAAGTATCACATAAAGATTTGAGGTATATGGAGTTTTTCCATTCAATAACAAGATATTTACTGTTGTCAAGTTTGCACCATCAATTGTTACTGACGGTCTGCTTTCAAAAATAGTGAGTATGATCAGGAAATACCACAATCACAAACCATATGGGACAATATCAGCTTTTATCGGTTTTAGCTGCCCGATTATCTCCCTTGAATATTGACCACTCTGGCAACTTACCTGTTGAAATCTGTGGCATCAATTACACAGAAAAGTATACAAACCTTTAAATAAATTACTAATAACTAACTTATTATTAAGTTGCCATTGTTTTATAAGTTATCACAAGAAAATTTAATGTTCTATCTTTACAATGATATAAACAAATATGAAATAACTTAATATTTAGTTTTGTCAAATTGTTGATCTTTTTAACTGGTAAAACCCCATTCATTTCTATGTAAATTGAATGAAAATGCTTAGGGTGAGCATTTTATAACCCCAAAATAATCATATTCTGACATTTTCCAATTGTTTTATAAGTTATAAATGGTATCTCTATCATCAAACAATTTCAACCATATAAGTTTCATAAAAATAAAATAAATTTTAGTTCTGTCATTTTTATGTTGAAAATGGAGTTTTAGCGCCTTCTTGCCTAAGCGTTTAAAAGGGCGGAGAAAATGCCTAAGTCCTAATTGGATTGCGGGTCTATATAATGCCCCCGCACTATTCGATATGCTTAGAGAATGTCGATAAATCTAACATCATTTTTAAAAGAAATGGAAAGCACAGCTGCTTGGGAGACATGATTATGAAAAAAATCATAAATTTTGTAATACGTTAGAAGTAAAATACCACTGACCATGACAAATTGCCGAAATAAAAAAAACAACATTTTATTACAAGTTGCTTCAATTTAATTTTTTATTTCTTTATTTTAGATATAACAATTATTATTATTATTATTATTATTATTATTAACACCTATCGTTTGCAAAAGAAATTAATTTGAAGACTTCATTTGGCAGAATATTCGTACTTCATTCTCACACCGGATAGGCGGCATTCGAAAACGTTAATACTATCGGCGGCATACGTTAATACTATCGGCGAACATAGATCAGAATAGTATGAAAAGGAGTTTTCGATTGCTATTTGTCGCCAGAATGGTTACAAATGGCAATCGAAAACACTGTTTCTAGTGATTTTTGATCCGCGTTCGTCGATTGTTAAGGACGTTTTCGATTGTCACCTATCCAGTGTGACTCTGGTGACAAAGGATTTTGAGACGCTCATAACGGGATATGCGATAATCCTAGGTGTCAGATACTCCCTGGGGCTAAAGTTCTTATCTTGATCGTAATGAAATACTGATTTTACGGTTTTAACTGAATACACTACTTTGTATAAACAGTTACTGTCTTGTGTTGAAGACTTGCCCTTCTTCTAAAAACTTATGCATAAATAAATGCGACATGGGTGTGCATCAGACACTCGGGCTGATCTCAGTCTTCGCGCACTGTACACCTATCTTACTAGTTTTGTCATGCGGCTTCTCGTCAGAGTCTTTACTGTTCATTAAAATAACCTTTTTCAGTCATACTACCAAAACTGTCACTTCATGGGCAGATGCTCAGACTGCGCAAATAGTTTCGTTTGAAATTCTAGTATTGTTAATGGGTTTGCAAGTATTGTAAAAGACATGCATATATTATGCCCAAAAGTCCTATAAATAAAGCATAAGCAACAATGTAGATCCAAGGGAGCGCAGTGGCTCAGTGGTAGAGTGCTTGACTCGAGACCAAGAGGCCGCGGGTTCGAGCCTCACCGGCGTCATTGCGTTGTGGTCCTTGAGCAAGACACATTCACCTAGCTTATTACTGGTTCAACCCAGGAAGACTCGTCCCGCTTTAACTGAAAGATTGTTGATGGGACGTAAAGAATCAAATCAAACAAAACAAAACAAGGTAGATCCAGATACTTCATAGCAAGACATCTCTCCGGGCCTATATTGTTTGCAATATTTAACATTTAAATAAATTGTAAACTTGTGATATAATTTTTTGTGAGGTCATTAAATTCTTCGGGTAAATTTTCAACTTGAGCGAACGGCAAATGTCCTAGCGAGACTGCACATCGCAGGTCTGACCTGAACCATTGCTGTTTGCGTTCCATATATTTCGGGTTAAATATTCCCAGAATGCAGAGATACACACCGACCTGAAAACCAGAAATGACAAAACAATTTATATACGGTAAAGGTATTTCAACAGCAAACAGCAATGGGGCTGATCAGACTGCGCAGATAGAAGTAGTATGGGCATTTGTTGTTCGCATATGCACACTGGTCAATGTATACGTCGCTTTGCCGGTATTTACGCGTATTGCCGGTACGTCATATGCCTATTTTCTGGAATAAAATGGCGGCGACACACCTGTTGACAGCGGAAGTGGTAAGTGTTTTCATTTTCGTTGTTGTTAATACTGCATAGAAAAACATGCCGTATGCCTAAAGGACTATAGAATTCAATCCTTTTTAAGTATCCGACGTGTACATGGTGATTTATGCAAGCATTTAGAAATTTATTCGAGTACCGATCGGGAGGGAATGACATTTTTGTTGATTTCTTGTAAATTACCGACTTTCAAGTCATAGAATGTTGATCTGGTGTACATATCTTTCATTTTACCCATGCACGAGTCAACGTCTGGTCCCATAGCATCGAAACGTTGTAACAGTTGGAAAGTGAAACTTGTGTTTGGAGAAAAAATCTGAAGAAAACGATTTTACGCCGATCTTGGCGAAAATGTATACTACGCTGTTTGCCGGCCCCCATTTTAATACATCCTGCAGAATGGAGTGCGCCGCTTAAAGTATATGCATAATCAATCCATTTCCTTCCAGCATGCCAGCCATGCACGCACGTATACATGCACGAACACACACAAGCAGAAAATAGAGGATGGTGAGGTTTATTAAGAAGGGATCTATTTTACCTGTTTGGGTTATGTAGAACAGTGTGCTGCGTTGCTAAGAAGAGTGGTGCTGCATTGCTTAAGAGAGCGACATCTCAAATGCTTCTCTGTCTTGGTTTTAGGAAAACAGCACCTGTAGTGTGACCTTATCCCACACTTTTTGAGCGAGTCTCAGTTTTCAAAATTGTCCCCAATTTCTCATCAAATATAGTTTAAACCCCACTTTTTATATAGTAAAATAAGAGTTTTAGTTGCATACATAACTTCTTCATTTGCTCTAAAATGTAGATTGTAGGTAAACGTTACAACCACCTCAATGTTGCAGTTCTAACCTGCACCCACGATCAAAATATGAAAAAAAAATCTGAGATTTTTTTTAAATCTAAAGTGACCATTTTATAGCCTAAATTCTCTGCGTAACGCATTGGCATCTTTGAGCAGAGTTATATTTAGTTACGATATATTTAATTTTGATTGAATTTAATCACTATATGGGTCCTTAGCAATACTGGTCCGGATCCCCTTAATCCAGTATTCAATGTTGGGCCATTATCGGCCCGCCAGCGAAACGCAGTTTAAATGGAGTTTCGCTGGCGGGCCGTTGATGGCCCGCTAGTAGTGGTATTTTGGATCCTTCCCCTAATCAAACTAAAAAAACGTTGTCAAAGTTGGACCCCCTCTGACAAAACATTCTGGATCCGCGCATGCTATAGTCGTTATACATTTTCAGGGTTTAAAGGCCATGATCATAGCGATAAAACCTGACTCAACAAAGGCGCAGACAAGTCTGCGCATCCAGCCAGTATGATGCGAGTCTTTAATGTTTGCTCCCTGGAAAGTATAATAGCTACGCTAAACTTGGCACATTCTAAGCTTCAAGCTTCTATCTAGTCTCTGTGAATGATTCTATTACACTACAACAGAGAAAACTATACTTTTCCAAGGATCCGGAGGGGGTCCAACTTTTTACCAGGGGGGGGGGGGGTCCAACTTTTTCCAGGGGGGGGGGGGAGGGGGTCCAAATGCTAATTTCTATAGGGTGGTCCGGACCACCCCTCTGGATCCGCACATTGGATCGACAAGTAGTGAAGGGGGCAGGGAGCGAGAGAGATGTGGGTTATTTTTGAAAGGGAAGACACTATTTCTCCAATCAGCTATTTGAACACCCACTAACCACTCTTGCCCCCCCCCCCCCCCAATGTTATTAGACCTGTATCAAATTGTTATTTTTCTCCAATTAAACATATCTTGTGGGAGATCGTTGACAGGTTCTATATGCGCATTTTGTGTATGTCTTTGCAAAATAATCGTCTAGAGGTTTAAATTTTGTCTAATTTTGCATAAGTCATTTGTATGCCCCACCCCTTGGGGCCGGGGATAACGGGGACATAGCCGGGCTTAAGTGCCGGAATTTGACCTACGATGTGTTCCCGCAGTGCTGTGGATGTGCCTGGGGTTTAATTTCCAGCTTAAATAGCCGGAAAAACAGCGGGGCGCTTTAGATTACTTTTGTTCGATGTGCCTATTGATGTCTCTAATATTTTTCATTTGTTGTGTTCTGGTGAACATATAAAGTTGCATTACGTTATACAAAAAGGCTCCCTAGCGAAAGTATGCGTGTGTGTTAAAATACTCTGAAACAAGCAAAATTCAATGGTCTAGGGGAAAAGATGGAAAGCTTATTCAAATGTTTTGTTGTTATTCATTATTGTCAACTCCCGTGGACGGGGACATTTAGCGGGGATTTTACCACACATTTGGCCCCGCAGTACAACGCTTTCAGCAGGTCTTTGAAATTTGAAACGTTAAAAAGCCGAAGTCCGCGGTCCCGAGGGATGACTGGTGTATAATACCCGACTTCGTCAAAATCCGCAACATATTACAACCATCTTTTGACTTTTTTGCTTACGGTAAAGACCGCTATCTGAACCTTCCAACAGTAGCCAAGCTTTCGTACAACGCATGAACTCCAATGTGGTCGGCGAAGCAGTCTATAAAACCCCTGCTCCGATTGCTGCTAATCTTGTTATGCCACACCCCATCTCACTCTAAGGCACTTTCCAGGGGGGAGGGGTCCAAAATCTAATTTCTATAGAAACCTATAGAACTTGTGATTTTCAAGGGGTCCGGACCGCCTAACCCCCCCCCCCCCCCCACCCCCGGATCCATACATGCACACATCTGAATGCACTGCCTATAATATATACATGTATCTGTCATTTGTCTCCACGGAAATAGCTTCGAAATATCTCAACTGTTTCCCGTTTTACATCGCATTGCTATAGTTGCTTACTACATAGAACTGCATGCTGCGGAGGAAAACACGTCACGTGAGAAACGTGGTTACAAATGACTGACACATGTAAAATACGTGCTACTGGACGGCATGTTGAATGAGAAGTAAATCTATTTCAGGGTCAGTGAGAGCCATATACTTCTTGCTCTAGACATGTAAGTTCTGTTTCTTTTTCTTTAATATATAATGTACTCGGCGTCAAAAGTTAAGCACCCCTTATATTTTTTCTGATACCTGGACGAAATATTAGTGAACACGCAATATCTTTATCTGTTGTGAAACTGCATAAATATTTAATGGAAAATGTGAAAATAAACGTGATATTCGCATTTCGCTCGAAATATGGGTTTTCGTTAGCGCCCAAAATCTTCAAGAAGTAATGCCCAACATCTCGTAACAACTTGGTGCTGTTTTCATACAAAATTATCAACTTTTATTCAAGTACATTAAGTTGCGAAAAATACAGTTTGACCATATTTGATTTTAGCGAACTGATGAACACATACTTTGTCAAAATAGCATGATTGCTTCACTATCCTATTCCAATACGACACATTTATCTATATCTATGAGGTTTAGTAAGTGGTGCTTAAATTTTGATGCTGTGTATATTTGAATATATGCTATTAGTATGAATAATGAAATTGTCTGCCCCTTCAATTATGTTTCCTCTATTTGGTATGGCTTAAACGTTCTAGTCGTCATTGTTTCTGTCATTTTGTGACGGCTTCATTAACTAATAGGTTTATCGTGTACTTCAACAACAGCAGAATCTAGGGCGAAGATTTGGTACCAGTAAAATGCATTTAAGCCCCCCCCCCCCCCGGTGGCTTAGGCTGCTGTCCGTTCTTAGGCGGTGGTTCTGTTGTTGTTGTCTTTTTGTTTATTGTTACTCCCATTGTGGGAGTCTGTAATTGTTCTATATTTTGTTGTACGTTACTTCATGTCCATTCTAGTATTGCAATAATCTTGATGGGGAAGAGAGAGCAGATTGCTTTGCTTAATTTGTCTTCCTGGTGTCTCGTGATGGTTGAGTGGCTCTTCCTCGCGGTGCCACGGGGTTGTCTGCAGTTTGTGATTGTGGTATTTCCTGATCATACTCACTTACTTTTTTGTACCTGTTGAGAATCTTTTAAGTGTAAGTAGGCGTTGATTAAATGACTCGCTTGCCATCCCTGGATCGAATCCCGGTGTCAAAGTATTGCAAATTAGTGGTAGGCCGTCCAAGGTCAATGTTTTTCCCCGGGTTGTTCAGTTTCCTCCACCATGTGTGACCACAGAACGCCAACATCTGCTTAATGTCCACGGCAAATAGATGAGTTCATTATGGGGGATCCTAACCAGGCTTAACCTAAGCTGATAACCATTCCTAATCCTTTTCATTAGAATGAATGTGCGAAGCCCGGGAATCGAATCGACACACTACGATTCGCAAGCTGAGACACGCTATCGACTGCAAGCACGCTTGGTCCCGAAATGATAGAACTTTATAATTATGGTTTTGAAAGGTCTGAGGGATATATTGTTGGCGTCGTTCGTACGTCCGTCCGTCCGGAACCATATCACAGTACCTATTGGTCAGGTTGCATTGCCATTGTCTTAGTACAGGCATTTGTAAATATTTTATGCTGAAATTTTGCATACATGCAGAGGAGTAATAGCTAGATAACACATCCAACAAGATTTAAGTCTGAAGGCCTGAGCCCAATCCCCTGAGTAGGGCAAAGGCCAAAATTAAACTTTTTCTGAATACGGCCATGTTGCATATCAAATTAAAGCCGACGACGCATGCAGTAACATGGAAGCAAATATTTTGTCAACAGACACACCCTCGATCCCAGGGGTGGGGTAAAAAGGTCAACTCATTTTTATTCTAAAAAAGTCATGTTGCATATCAAATTAAAGGGATTTGAGCATAGAGCACTATGAAAGCAAATATTCTGTCCTTACACACACCATCGATCCATGGGGTAGGGTCAAAAGGCCAAATGCTGTTTTCTTTTGTTGCATTAAGGAGTGTAGACGAACATGCAAGCTAAACCTTGACTTTACACACACCTCTGATCTCTGGGATTGGGTTGAAAGGTCAGCTATTGAAATTGTGAAGACATGTATTCTTTAATTAAACTAAGTAAGAAAGAGGGCAAAAATCAGGAATCGATACAATTAAGCACCACACCTGACCCAGGATACCAATGGGAAAGTGACTTCAAAATTAGAACTCACAAATGAGAGCCAAGAGGTCAGCCCTTACCCAGCAGGAGACTAAAACATACTTGGCATGCTTTTGATATGATCTGAATGATACCCAAAGTGAACTAAGGGTCTAGATAAATGGGATTTATATTTTGTGATTTACATGTTTCTCTAAAGTAATCCTTCGTCGGGGATATAAATTCGACGAATTTGTCTTTTTAGTTTTACTATGTCTTTCATTCTCTTTTCAGAATGGATGCCAATTGCCTATGTGTGGACTGTGGCAAGTACTATAAGAACCCAAACTCGTTACGGGTGCACCGGAAAACTCAAACTGGGCTCCGCCCATTCACCTGCGATGTCTGCAATAAATCGTTTGGGAGGAAGGATGTCCTAGGAGAACATCTGAAGGCAGGGCCGAGGCTTTCAACATTTCAATTTTCAAAGTCCTTCTAAAAGCCCTCCACTGCAGGGCCTTTGTGGGATATTCTCTTTTTGCATAATTTAGGAGTTTTTGCACCAGGGGATACAAATGAATGCTGCATTAGCAATATTAAGCTAAAAAGGTACAGAGCCAAGGTGCCATAGAAACAATATAAGAGTCCAAAATGTTACTACGATGCACACCGGTCCTTATGATAGCGCAGGGATGCTCTGTGTTTAAAGCTTTTATGATATTTTTGACACTCATATTGCTTGGATGGCAAATGCGTTAACATGTGCTGGGCCAGGTACCTTTTTTGTTTAAATGTTTTCTCACATGTACTACACTGTAATGATCAAGCGGCGCCACAAGTTTTAGTGTGCTCTTTCAAGTGCATGACACAAACATTACACTTAGGGCAGGTCTCCTTTTTCCTATGTGTCTCCTCATCCCTGGTCTCCCCGGCCCCAAGGGATCGGGGCATACAAATGACTGGTGTATCTTGATCATCATTAAGGGCTCACATATTGAAAAAGACTCTTACCTGTAAAACCAAACCTGTCGTTTAAGTCTACCAGAGCCGACACAAACTGCCATGCAAGATTACATAAAATGGTGAGAGGTGGAAACTTTGTTATAGGAAGTGAAGAGGTTGTTCTTTACAATAGAGAAAACAAAGCTGTTGATCAGTAAAACTTTAATAGCGCAGCTTATTTACGCCTCCTATGACGCGCGAAAATAAAGATTATTATTATGATGATGGTGCTGATGCACAGTATGTCATAACAATTTCAAATATTGTTTTTGTTTAACTTGAAAATGAAACCACTATCAACTCATTTACCTTGCCATTACTGGCTTGTCTATTTACTCAAATATTTGTGCTTTTTATCCTCATTTCCCTCCTCGTCAGTCTCCTCTGCCTCCTTTTAATCATCATCATCATCATCATCATCATCATCATCATCATCAAAACAATCATCGTCATCATCATTTCCCTACTAATCATTCTCCCCACCTCCTCCTTTAACATCATAATCATTAATGTCATCATAATCCTCCTCCTCATCATCATAAAAAACATCATCGTCATTTCTCTACTCATCATTCTCCCCATCTCCTCCATTAACACCACCATCAACTTCAATTTCATCACAATCTTCTTCATCATCACCATCATCATAAAAACCATCATTGTCATCATCATCACTTCCCTACTCATCATTCTCCCCCACCTCCTCTTCATCATCATCATCATCATCATCATCAGCAGCAGCAGCAGCAGCAGCAGCAGCAGCAGCAGCAGCAGCAGCAGCAGCAGCAGCAGCAGCAGCAGCAGCAGCAGCATCTCATCAGTTCTGATTATTTTTAGAACTTTTGCATACTGTGATTTTAATGATTGCTAGTGATTACCTTTTATTAATTGTTCAATTTTATTTAATCTGTTTGCTCATCTAGTCAGGATCATTGAGCATTATTTTGTGTTTAGTTTGTTTTAGTTTTGATGAAGAAATAAAAACACAAATGGTAGTGGAAAATTTTTGTTTCCCTCATTTATCAAACAAGTGCTTTTGGTTTGATTTTGACTAACGTCCCGGTTAACAATTTTTTAATTATGTTGGGATGGAGCCACCACTTCCTTGGTATTTACCAGTACTTTGGAGAGATTAAAGACTAAGTATCTTATTATTTGTTGATGCTATTTTAATATTATACCTGTAGTTGGTATTTTTGATAATGCATCGACCTCCTATTGTAGGCTGTTGTTATTCAAATATACATTAGCAGAAACATTTCCACACCAGAGTTACACCTCATGTCCACCTAACATATTGGAAAAAGGGGGCAAATTTGATGTTGGTATCAACAGGATAAAAGTGGTTATTTTTCCATAAAATCATATGTTGTGGTTATCTATTGGAATTGCCTCTGCAAGGTGTTTCTAATAGGTAGCTACAACATATGATTTAATGGAGGGGGGCTAACAATAAGTAAAAAGTAAGTAGTTACAAACGTATTTAATAAAAAAATCATACATCAATGAGACTCATTAAGACTCATTTGAGCATCAAAAACATCAAATGTGTGGCTTATAAAATGTCTTTGAGTACATATCAACCAGATATCCAGATAAGAGTAGTAGATGAAAAATCATGTTTCCTTTTACCAAGCAACAACTCATGTTGTGGGTACTCAAAAGAATCATCCCACTGAGATGACTTTTTTGAACACCCAAAACATATCATATGTTACTTATATAACTTCTAATTGAATTGAGTAAACATCAATCAGACCTACCAATAAGAGTGTGAAACGTAAAATCATTTTTCAATTGTACCATACCAACAACACATGTTGTGAGTGTTCAAAAGAGCCGTTTGACAGAGACACCTCTTTTGAGATGCAAAACATATGTGTGGCTTATAAAACTATTAAGTAAACATCAGCCAGATCTCCCTATAATGGATAAGAGTGCTTGATGAAAAGTCACCTTTCCTTTAACCAAACCAAAATACCCAAAAGAACCGTCTCACCGAGATGACTCTTTTGAGCACCCAAACATATGATGTGTGGCTTATAAAAACTTAAGGAAATTGAATACACATCAATTAGAGAAGAGTGCATATCGTAAAATCATTTTTCTGTTTTACCAAACAACAACACATGTTTTGGGTACTCAAAAGAACCCGCTGACAGAGACAAAACTTTTGAAACATTTGATGTGTGGCTTATTAAAAACTTCAGTAAATTTAGTAAGCATCAACCACACACCCTTGGGAGCGCAGTGGCTCAGTGGTAGAGTGCTTGACTCGAGACTGAGGGTTTGAGTCTCACCAGCGTCACTGTGTTGTGTCCTTGAGCAAGAACATTAATCCAAGCTTAGTACTGGTTCAACCCAGGAAGACCAGTCCCTTTATAACTGAAAGATTGTTGATGAGACGTAAAGAATCAAATCAAATCAAACAAAACAAAATCAACCACAACCACAAGATAAGAGTGCTTGATGCAAAATAACTTTTCCTTTTACTAAACCACAACACATGTTGGGGGTACTCAAAAGGCCAATTTCATTGAGACGACTCTTGAGTTCCCAAAACATATGATGTGCGGCTTATGTGCCTCTGATACCGAAGCCGCATTTTTAGACTTGCATTTGTCAATTTCTAATGATATTGTTTCTACCAAAATTTATGACAAACGTGACGACTTTGATTTTGAAATTGTCAATTTCCCATTTTTAGATGGTGATGTTCCTCGTTCTACATCCTATGGAGTCTATATCTCTCAACTCATTCGTTTTGCTAGAGCATCTAGCTATGTTGCTGACTTCAACACTCGCAATAAATTGTTAACTCAGAAACTTCTTAAACAAGGCTATCAGTATCATAAACTTCGCAAAACATTTTCAAAATTTTATAGACGATACTATGATTTGATTTCTAAATTCCAAGTTGGACTTAAATCTCTCTTGCGCCAAGGACTTTCAGAACCTGATTTCTATGGTGACTTGGTGTATAAGTTGAAGAAGATTGTTGATTCTAATAATTTTTCAGCGCAGTTCATTAAAATAATTTCCCATTATAAAAAGATTGGCTATAACATTAATGTATTGCAACAGACTGCATGCTTGGTAGTCAACCAAATCACGGTTGGCAACTTTGCTTTCCTCTTTAATTGCACGCTGGTGGGTCGGACTTCAGACTCTATGATGGTTCCGACTTGAAGACTTATCTATTGATGAGATGGTAGGGGCCTGATGCTTTGGCTGTTTGTCGGGCCCACCGGGGTTTACCTGTTGGATTTCTTTAGCTCCTGTATTCAGTTTAATTTACTGTTGAGTCCTTTTCCTTGCTTTATCTCCTTGTTATATCTTGATTTATATGTTTTAGGAGATGATGCATTGATAAGTTAGAGGTCTTTCATGCAAACCAAATATCTATGTGTCTTGATCCACATCTGAATTAAGGGTGAGGTTGGCGCCGTTAAACCGGTTTAAGCCCTCCAGTAAAATATTTTACTGACCGTTCCAAGGCGGTACTTCTTTTGTGGATCTTTTATGTTTTTGTTCTATCTTGTGTTTGCTATGTTTTGTGCGCGTCTGTTTATATGTGCTTTGTGGTCACCTGCTGGGAAAGGGCTGACCTCTTGGCTCTCGTTTGTGGTGTCTTCTGTGAGTTTGTCACTTTCCCATTGGTATCCTGGGTCAGGTGTGGTACTTGATTGTATCGATTCCTGATCTTTGCACCATTACTTACTTTTATTAAAAACTTCAGTAAATTTAGTAAGCATCAACCACACACCCTTGGGAGCGCAGTGGCTCAGTGGTAGAGTGCTTGACTCGAGACCGAGAGTTTGAGCCTCACCGGCGTCACTGTGTTGTGTCCTTGAGCAAGAACATTAATCCTAGCTTAGTACTGGTTCAACCCAGGAAGACCAGTCCCTTTATAACTGAAAGATTGTTGATGAGACGTAAAGAATCAAATCAAACAAAACAAAATCAACCACAACCACAAAATAAGAGTGCTTGATGCAAAATCACTTTTCCTTTTACCAAACCACAACACATGTTGGGGGTACTCAAAAGGCCAATTTCATCGAGACGACTCTTGAGTTCCCAAAACATATGATGTGAGGCTTATTAAAAACTTCAGTAAATTTAGTAAGCATCAACCACACACCCTTGGGAGCGCAGTGGCTCAGTGGTAGAGTGCTTGACTCGAGACTGAGGGTTTGAGCCTCACCTGCGTCACTGTGTTGGTTTCTTGAGCAAGAACATTAATCCTAGCTTAGTACTGGTTCAACCCAGGAAGACCAGTCACTTTATAACTGAAAGATTGTTGATGAGACGTAAAGAATCAAATCAAACAAAATCAACCACAGTCGCCAGATCAGAATGTTTGATGCAAAATCACCTTTCCTTTTACCAAACCACAATACATGTTGGGGGTACTCAAAAGGCCAATCTCATCGAGACGACTCTTGAGTCCCCAAACCATATGATACGTGGCTTTGAAAAACTTAAGACAATTGAATAAACACCAACCAGACCTCCAGGTAAAAGTGATTGATGCAAAACCACCTTTCCTTTTACCAAAATACCCATCTCCCTGAATGGAATCTTTTGAGCACCCGAAGCATTTCTTTATATGGCTTATAAAACTTATAATTTAATTGAGTAATCATCAACCAGACCTCACGATAAGAGTGTGTAGGGAAAAATCACTTTTCCCGTTTTACTAAACCACAACCCATGTTGTGAGTCCTTAAAAGAACCTTCCACCGAAACGACTCTTTTGAGCACCCAAAACGTCATATGATGTTCGGCTTTAAAAAAACCGAAGTAAATTTGGTAAACATCAACCAGACACACAGATAAGAGTGCTAGATGCAAAATTACTTTTCTCCCTACCAAACCACAACACATGTTGTGGGTCCTTAAAAGAACCGTCTCACTGAAACAACTCTTTTGAGCACCCAACACATATGTGTGGCTTACAAAAAAACTTAAGTAAATTGAGTAAACATCAACCAGACACACAGATAAGAGTGCCTGATGCAAAATTACCTTTCTTTCTACCAAACCACAACACATGTTGTCGGTCCTTAAAAGAACCGTCTCACTGAAACGACTCTTTTGAGCACCAAAAATATATGATGTGTGGCTTATAAAAAAAACTTAAGTAAATTGAGTTAACATCAACCAGATACACAGATAAGAGTGCTTGATGCAAGATCACCTTTTCATTTAACAAACCATAACACATGTTGTGGGTCCTAAGAAGAACCGTCTCACTGAAACGACTCTTTTGAGCACCCAAAATATATGATGTGTGGCTTATAAAAAACTTAAGTAAATTGAGTAAACATCAACCTGACACACAGATAAGAGTGCTTGATGCAAAATTACCTTTCTCCGTACCAAACCACAACACATGTTGTAGGTCCTTAAAAGAACCGTCTCATTGAAACGTCTCTTTTGAGCACCCAACACATGTGTGTGGCTTACAAAAAAACTTAAGTAAAAGTAGTAAACATCAACCAGACACACAGATAAGAGTGCTTGATGCAAAATTACCTTTCTTTCTACCAAACCACAACACATGTTGTGGGTCCTTAAAAGAGCCGTCTCGCTGAAACGTCTCTTCTGAGCAATCAAAACATATGATGTGTGGCTTATAAAAACTTAAGTAAATTGAGTAAACATCAACCAGACACGCAGAGAAGAGTGCTTGATGCAAAATTACCTTTCTTTCTACCAAACCACAACACATGCTTTGGATACTCAAAAGAACCATCTCACTGAAGCAACTCTTGTGAGCACCCAAACATATGATGTGTGGCTTATACAAGCCCAATAGTAATTGGGTGAACATCAACCAGACTTCCAGATAAGGTTGCATGAAGTAAAATCATTTTTCCTTCAACCAAACCACAACACATGTTGTGGGTACTGAAAAGAACCATCTCACTGAGATGATTCTTTTGAGCACTCAAAACATGTGATGTGTGGCTTATAAAACTGTTACGTAGATTGAGAAAGCATAACCAGACCTCCAGATAAGACTGTTTCATGCAAAATTCTTTTTCGTTTTACCGAAAAACAACACATGTTGTGGATACTCAAAATAACTGCCTCACTGAGACAACTATTTTGAGCACCCAAAACATATAGTATTTGGCTTCTTAAACTTTGAAAATAAAATGTGTAAATTGAGAGACAAGTGCTGCTCTTTATTTTTGCTCAGAAATCAAGAGGAACCACCGGCCATATTGCAGATACCTGGTCGTTTTGTACGGATTAGATGTAAAACTTATGCACCCCAATTATACCGCTAAACAGGCGATAAAACAGACGGTGCATATGAGCATAATCTTTAGCAGTCTCATGGTGTTAAGTGCTGAGTTTTGTAAACACATTCTTTTATATTTACAATTCTACTGCGAGTCTTTAAATGAACCTCTACATTTGAGATGTGGTTCATACCTTCATGAACAAATCGTTTTAAGCCGCACCCACATACGCGCCATTTGAGCGGGCTAACGTCAAGTCCATCCAATAACGTTGCTTGTTTACTGACGTTTGTGTGACGTTGAACACGTATCGCCATGACGTTAAGCGTGGAAATTTTGCGTTGGGCTATTCAAAACCCTACGTTATGTCTGATTTAATTCAAAATATCTGGAAAACCAGCCAAGTTTGGTGAAAATTGATACTTGACTGATAATATAAAATGTAAATATAAGTAATAAATTCATTTTTTTAATGTTCATGGAATCATGAATACTTCGGGTCTCTTGCAAAGTTAACGTTAAGCCCTATTAGGGCTTCACTAACTTTTTAATAGGGCTTCACTAACTTTTGCAAGAGACCCGAAGTATTCATGATTCCATGAACCTTCCAAAAATCGAATTCTTTTCTTGAATATTTCTAGCAGTCATTGTCTTCAGAAACTAGAGTTTTCGTTTTTGGTAATACTTTTGATTCATCACATTTGAAAAATTCCCTTCTTAGCGATAGAGTTCCCTTTGGAGGTGTATCCAAGTCGGAAGTCAATGCACCTAGCCTTCGCCGAGCCTTTGTTCTTCTCCTTACTGGTTGGTCAAACGGATGGTTCCTAGAAGAAAATGGCATGATGCTAAAACACGTAATGTTACAGAAA
Organism: Loripinus fragilis; assembly: GCA_964019695.1. NCBI lineage: Eukaryota > Metazoa > Mollusca > Bivalvia > Lucinida > Lucinidae > Loripinus > Loripinus fragilis. Next base: position 120,473 of record CAXHUL010000421.1, read on the forward strand.
ACATCTGTTGTCTAGATTGAAAACTTTAAAAATGCCATATGAAATGCTCTTCTGCATAGATTTAAGTTCCTAATTTGCAGTCAGTGACGGGAATGTATTATTCGAAACTGTAACAAAGGTACATCATCACTCTAACGAATGTTTTCGCTGCTTTTGAAGGATCTAAACTTTTTCTTTTGATTTACTTAATGTAAATTACCTTCTGATTAGTCTTTTATTTCCATGACCATATCATATAAGGCTGTGTGACGGCATAAAGCCTACCATGGCCGCTTCCTTTACAGTCCATTTGCAAATGTTAATAACCTCACTTTTATTTTGCAACCGATTTTAACGACACTGGTATCAAAGTGGTTTTTAGAATACATTCTTATAAAATATACTATGTTTAGGATTGCAGTTCCATATAAGAATCACATGTATCATGTCGAACTTACAGATATAGAGGTGAATGCATGCTTTGTATTCTTGCAAACCATGTTTACTCTTTTTCATCATCATGTTTGCTTTGATATTAAGAAACAGACAAACCCTGCCTGTTGCATGACATCAGAATACTTACATAGGTTTTATTTTTCCTTCTTTTGGTCGGTTATCAGCTTGGACACAATTAGAGTAGGTTTTCTCTGAGACTCTCTCAATCACAGGATAAGCAGATGACATTGAAGTTTTCATGAAGAACCCTCTATGAATAAATATAAACAGATTAATTGGTATAACTGCAAACATTTACCATATCTACATTAAGTGCTGGCTCCCGGTCTTCAGGTGGTCAGTTATGTTAATAAGGTAACCAGAACCCTGTCCCCATATCTAGGTATTGGGGTACTGGTTACCTGCTTTTCCATTACTAACCACCTCTAAACGGTGGGTTAATGTATATATGGCCAAACAAAATGAATATAGATTTAAAAGTAATTTAATTTATCATTGATATCTATGCAAATCAAAACAGTTCTATGGAGGAGCCAAGTGATTCAAATGCACATTAAAAATTGGCCACTAAAGCTGCGCAAATGTGCCACGTTAGGGACGGTGAGCATTTAAGCTGTCTCGTTACCGGATGTGGATTTAATTCTGAGTAGCTAGGTTCCTGGTCGTGAAGCGCGTTTCGTTTTTTTCTGAGATAACTTGATACAAAATCTTAACAGAATTCGCCACAAGTATCGCTGATCTCTAATTACCAAAACAACGCATTCTGGCTGTTTTGCCCAAACAGCATGCCAATCCAGTAATTGAGCAAGAGGCATGTAATCTATTACATGTTGTTCATTAATATAAGTTGCTTACGGTGAGTCAAGCCATTTTGTTAAAGCTCTAACTTGTATAAATTAAAAATGAGTCCGTTTTTATTTCGCTGACACTCATCACCCAAACAGCTAATGTACTGAAGTTCCTTTTACCTAGAGGAGACAAGCCGACATATTGTTTTTTTTGTTTGATTTGATTCTTTACGTCCCATCAACAATCTTTCAGTTTTAAAGGGAAGGGTCTTCCTGGGTTGAACCTGTACAAAGCTAGGATTAATATGTCTTGATCAAAAACACAAGACAGTGATGCCAGTGAGGATCGAACCCACAGCCCCTCGGTCTCGAGTCAAGCACGCTACCACTGAGCCACTGCAGTAATTAGGCAGTTATTTCCTGACTGTTTGGTAGAATAGTTAAACTTATGCTTCTTTGTAGAGTGGACAGCTCAATGCACTATTGTCCTTGGCATTACGGCCTCAGGCAATAGTACATTGAGCTGTGCATGGCAAAATATTAACAATTATGTACATGAAGTATGAAAGAGCCTTCGATCAGCTTGAATAGTAACAGTTTGGTAAGGATAATGAGCGGGCTCAATATGTGCTGCGTCGCAAGAACACGTGTCTTCAGGGTTTCCGACCAAATCTTGCTAAAACCAGCCTGCTCATTAACAGAGACTAGATAGAAGCTTAAAGCTTAGAATGTGCCAACTTTAGCGTAGCTATTATACTTTCCTAGGAGCAAACAACAAAGACTCGCATCAGACTGGCTGGATGCGCAGACTGGTCTGCGCCTTTGTTGACTCAGGTTTTCTTGCTATGATCTGAGATATGCGGAATGGCCTTTAAACCCTGAAAATGTATAACGACTATAGCATGCGCGGTTCCAGAATGTTTTGTCAGAGAGGGTCCAACTTTGACAACGTTTTGTTTTTTAGTTTGATTAGGGGAAGGATCAAAAATACCAATACAAGCGGGCCATCAACGGCCCGCCAGCGAAACGCCATTTAAACTGCGTTTCGCTGGCGGGCCGATAATGGCCCAACATTGAATACTGGATTAAGGGGATCCGGACCAGTATTGCTAAGGACCCCTATAGTGATTAAATTCAATCAAAATTAAATATACTCAGAAGAAAAAGTTTAGTCAGTACAGACACTGTGTGCAATAATTTTGCTAGACAGTCTTAATATTGACAAAACCCTTACTCAACATGAAATTCATTTAATTTCCTATAAATGTGAACATTTTCAACAAAACGTTCCGAAAATTTACCCATTTTATTCAACAAAATCACACATCAAAATTCAAATTTCAAAACTCAAAAATCAGTGATGTACCCCTCAGACGATTTCTGCCAGTATAGACGGAAATTCTCGTACCTGTGGCATGTCTAAGACGTTTAAGAAGTTTCCCAGCGGCCATGAAGCGATTACGTCATGTTGACGTCACTATGACCCTAACTTCAAGTGGCGTCGTTATCTGTGGTCTCCCTGGCGGAGGTTTGTTATTTTTACTGCCAGACTGTCGAAAACATGTTTGCAGACGATGAATTAATCTTTCATTACATCCAAAACTACGTGGCACGTCAGCAGCACGTGCACCTGCTTCAAAACGTCCAAACGCTGTATTTCTGTAATTTGTCGAAAGCCTGGACGGCGACTTAAGCTTGCTAACACTGAATTTTTGCCAGATAATTGCAATAGGAACAACTCTCTTTCAATATCAAACAGCATATGCGAAAATAACCCTGCCGGTTTACCGCAGCACGTGCACGTCTTGCATTTCGAAATTTGGTTGATACAGTTTAATAAAGGCATCATTTATCACACAATAAACAGGTACATGTAAAGTTACGATAATACAACTCATGTATACAATTTGACAATGATATATCCAGTATTGTTGATTTTATGAGAAAACATAAATACTGACTAAACTTTTTCTTCTGAGTATATATCGTAACTAAATATAACTCTGCTCAAAGATGCCAATGCGTTACGCAGAGAATTTAGGCTATAAAATGGTCACTTTAGATTTAAAAAAAAATAACAGATTTTTTTTTTATATTTTGATCAAAACAAAGATCGTGGGTACAGGTTAGAACTGCAACATTGAGGTGGTTGTAACGTTTACCTACAATCTACATTTTAGAGCAAATGAAGAAGTTATGTATGCAACTAAAACTCTTATTTTACTACATAAAAAGTGGGGTTTAAACTATATTTGATGAGAAATTGGGGACAATTTTGAAAACTGAGACTCGCTCAAAAAGTGTGGGATAAGGTCACACTACAGGTGCTGTTTTCCTAAAACCAAGACAGAGAAGCATTTGAGATGTCGCTCTCTTAAGCAATGCAGCACCACTCTTCTTAGCAACGCAGCACACTGTTCTACATAACCCAAACAGGTAAAATAGATCCCTTCTTAATAAACCTCACCATCCTCTATTTTCTGCTTGTGTGTGTTCGTGCATGTATACGTGCGTGCATGGCTGGCATGCTGGAAGGAAATGGATTGATTATGCATATACTTTAAGCGGCGCACTCCATTCTGCAGGATGTATTAAAATGGGGGCCGGCAAACAGCGTAGTATACATTTTCGCCAAGATCGGCGTAAAATCGTTTTCTTCAGATTTTTTCTCCAAACACAAGTTTCACTTTCCAACTGTTACAACGTTTCGATGCTATGGGACCAGACGTTGACTCGTGCATGGGTAGAATGAAAGATATGTACACCAGATCAAAATTCTATGACTTGAAAGTCGGTAATTTACAAGAAATCAACAAAAATGTCATTCCTCCCGATCGGTACTCGAATAAATTTCTAAATGCTTGCATAAATCACCATGTACATGTCGGATACTTAAAAAGGATTGAATTCTATAGTCCTTTAGGCATACGGCATGTTTTTCTATGCAGTATTAACAACAACAAAAATAAAAACACTTACCACTTCCGCTGTCAACAGGTGTGTCGCCGCCATCTTATTCCAGAAAATAGGCGTATGACGTACCGGCAATACGCGTAAATACCGGCAAAGCGACGTATACATTGACCAGTGTGATATGGTTAACTGAAAATTCATGCAGATAGTAGCATCTAGGCAGTGAAGACAAGAAACTGCTATGAGCATTAATATCTGCATAGTCTGAGCTAGCCTGCGTTCTAGTCTGGTCATTTTTTCTTCTTTTTTATTTTTCCGTTTTTTGGTCAAAAATGACAATATCAATCAAAATCAAAAACGGACAACCGATACCTTTGATGTGGTATCTTTTTATTCTCTTATTTTTTTTAGAATATTAGCAATATTAGCATTAGAAAATATTGCCAAAATATTGACGACTGGACCCAGGCTAAGTCTGACCTGCCCAAAACTCTTCTGGCACGCGTTTTATGATGTGGTCATCTTCACGTTGACACAGCGGGAACTCAGTGGGAGTTCGCTCATCTGTGTTTAAAGCTGATAAGGATCTGGCCTAAAGCACTTTGGTGCATTTTTCTGTCTGCATTATATTTCTGTATTATATTTTTTAACTTGAAGCGAAGACGCTGATCAGACCTCTTTATCAAACTCAATGTTCTTTACCTCGGACAAGTGACGTATTCTTATATAGGTAACTGGTCGGACCCAGTCCGAGTTTTTACAGATGTCAGCTGATTTTTTTTTCGAAAAATGTACCGTTTGGATCCAGATAAGAACCGAGCATGTACTCGAAGAACTGTCTCAGTGAGACGGTTCTTTTGAGCGCCCAAAGCCTATGTTAAAATGATGGATAAAATATTCACAATACTATGCTGGATTTTTTCCTTATTATCTAGACCTCGAAATAGAATGGAGATATTAGGTAATACTATATTGGCTCGAGTCTAGACCTATGATTCTATACCGAGAGAAGACTCAGATCAGGTTTTGCATCAATATTACTGATACGGGTAAACGTGAAAAAATGTTACATTTTGAAATACGTTATCGAGATATGCCTTTTTGTTCTGTTTTGTTCTGATATAAAAAGAACATTCAGATTAAAGACCGTTGTGTGTGCCGTGTGTGCTATATATGCTTAGTGCGCAGGGACCGTGGCACACCGTCACAATAACTGAAAAATCATCAAGAACGTTCTGCTGTATTATAATTGCTGTCGTTAAAACAGGTGTCATTTTCGACGGCCTTGTTTGGTGACGCTGTGTAATTTCTAAATCAGTGCGGATGCGCAGGCTGGTCTGCGCCTTTGTCGTTTGCAGCCCCCCTAGACAGTTTTTCTCACGTCGCATGAACGTTCTCAAGTGCTGTTTTAAGACTCAATTCAGAACATACGAATAGTGGACATACATGGTGTATTACATTTTAAGATGAAAAACCTATTAGTTGAGCATGCATACTCTAATTTGAAACAAGTTTTATGAGCACATTCTATGTTACATAAATGAAAAATCCATCCAACAATTCTGGTAAAATATTCAGATGGTATAATTGGGTACCCTCTCAGTACCAATACTGAACAGCAATATCATCGATGCGAGACGAATACCATCGATACCTGGACTCAGATACAATCGATTTCGCGATATAGTGACCACGGTGTAAGGGGGACAATTGACTTATCGATTATTTAGGTGATCAAGAACCACAACTGCCATGTTAAGTCGGGCCATAGTTCTATTTGCTGTAGAAACCATGGCATCGTGAAGAAGAGCCACACAACAATAACGAAACACCAGGAAGACAAACAAAACAAAGCAACCAGCTCTCTCTTCCCCATAGAGATAATTGCAAAACTAGAATGGACAGAAAGGAACGCACAACAAAACATCTGATGGCAATGACAAAGATAAAGAGACCAGCAACCCGGATTTACCATTGAGGTCAGAAACCAATACTGAAGAAGAAACACAAGCCACTGTAATAAGGGTACAAGAAAAACATACAAACCGTACTTGGGCGGAAAAAGGGGAGGAGAATTGTTGAACTGCGTGGTGATGGCCACTGTCTACTATATGCCATCAGTGAAAGCCTCAAAATAGACACGTTTGCCAAGTGACGAACTCTGTTCAGTTATGGAATGAAGTAAATGGCAATAATTAGAGATTATCTCATGGCGTTTTGGTTATCACCCGAAGTATCAACCTGAGACCCCATTATCAGCCCGAGAGCTTTAGCTCAAGGGTTGATAATGGTCGAGGGTTGATACTGAGGACCTGGTGTAGCCGCAGCAGCCGTTATCCACATTGCCTTACATGGGATGGAGCAGGTGCCCACTACAATGCAGTTAACGTCCAGCCTGAGAAAGAAACCACATAGTCAATTGCAAGTACACAACCCGAAGGAGTCTTGGTTCAAATACCTAAAACATTTACCCCAGAACATAAAAGTAAGTAATGGTGCAAAGATCAGGAATCGATACAATCAAGTACCACACCTGACCCAGAATACCAATGGGAAAGTGACAAACTCAAGAAGACACCACAAACGAGAGCCAAGAGGTCAGCCCTTTCCCAGCAGGTGACCACAAAGCACATATAAACAGACGCGCACAAAACATAGCAAACACAAGACAGAACAAAAACATAAAAGATCCACAAAAGAAGTACCGCCTTGGAACGGTCAGTAAAATATTTTACTGGAGGGCTTAAACCGGTTTAACGGCGCCAACCTCACCCTTAATTCAGATGTAACACATAGATATTTGGTTTGCATGAAAGACCCCTAACTTATCAATGCATCATCTCCTAAAACATATAAATCAAGATATAACAAGGAGATAAAGCAAGGATAAGGACTCAACAGTAAATTAAACTGAATACCGGAGCAAAAGAAATCCAACAGGTAAACCCCGGTGGGCCCGACAAACAGCCAAAGCATCAGGCCCCTACCATCTCATCAATAGATAAGTCTTTAAGTCGGAACCATCATAGAGTCTGAAGTCCGACCCACCGGCGTGCAATTAAAGAGGAAAGCAAAGTTGCCAACCGTGATTGGGTTGACTACCAAGCATGCAGTCTGTTGCAATACATTAATGTTATAGCCAATCTTTTTATAATGGGAAATTATTTTAATGAACTGCGCTGAAAAATTATTAGAGCCAACAATCTTCTTCAACTTATACACCAAGTCACCATAGAAATCAGGTTCCGAAAGTCCTTGGCGCAAGAGAGATTTAAGTCCAACTTGGAATTTAGAAATCAAATCATAGTATCGTCTATAAAATTTTGAAAATGTTTTGCGAAGTTTATGATACTGATAGCCTTGTTTAAGAAGTTTCTGAGTTAACAATTTATTGCGAGTGTTGAAGTCAGCAACATAGCTAGATGCTCTAGAAGGCCACAGCTAGGCAGCAAACAACAAAGGGTAGGAAAAGGCGGAAAATTGCTATTTTATCTTTTCTGTGTAGAACCATATTCAAATAGCAGAGCTGGTGAGAAGTGGATCAAGTGTTTGTCATGTAAAGATTGGGCTCATGAAGAATGTGCACCCCCAGGAAAGAACTTTTTATGCCAGAATTGTAACTCAGATGATGAATACATTTAAATTTTGAACTTTGTAGTTAGAAAGTAAAAATTGTTATCTACATAAATTTGATTACTTCAGCAATACTATCTTTTTTTATTGAGATGATGAACTGTCTTTATTGGGGTAATATACGATGATTTTTCTACCATTCTGTTGATGGAGATTAGTAAAACAAAGCTTATAACAAAGCTTTTTCAATAGGTAATATGGTGTACCAATAAACCCCGGCATGTGTAGCAACTAACCCCAAAGGTGGGGTTATTTGATACATTAGGGTTGCGTAATTAATTGATATTCCATAAAGCACTTGATAAGGATAAATGCATCAAAACACCTTTGAAGTATTAAGAAATGAGTAACGCTTATGTGGCCATATTTAAAACTGCGCGTTCAGCAACAATAAGGAAATACTGGCAAAAAGTATGAAAATTGTATCAACTAGCCCCGGTCTCCCCTACCTAGCATGCAAAGAGCCAGGTACTCACTAGAATTACGGAAATGAGGCTCTAGAATGAGTATCCTTGTTCTGTGTATTAAGCAGAAAAGAGTAAATCAACAACTAAAGAAGACTTTGATCAGCCTAGGCATCAACTAAGTCTGGTCAGTCTTCGTTGTCTGCATGAAAAACGGCTTGGCCGTCAGTTACCAACTGAGCGTACGGCAAAGATTTTGATTAGAATGGGCGGATGCACATGCTGATCTACTTCTTTAATGTGCGCAGACTGATTCAGTTGAGGCTAAATTGTTCACATTTTAAGATAGGCTATACTTATGATTTCATATTTCAAAAGAAGAAAAAGTAGCAACACCTTTAGGGCATTAGATGACACTGGGATACATCTGTTGGTGGTCAGTACCTGCTGTGATTTGGTGATAATATACTGCCTGGTCAATAATTCAATTATCAGGATCAGACATTATCCTAATATCAATGTATACTCATGATGGACTTCTTATGAACAGTGTAGACTCTGTCCGATCGGGCGCCGCATGATGCACACCAGGTCTGGGTCTACACTGTCCAAGAAGTTAGACAAGCGGCAAATCTCGGAATTGACACCAAATCCTCCACGACTGAGCAGAGATAATGATAATATAGAGATCTTGAATTCTTGATATAAAACCCAAACAGCGTCATTTTGCGGACATATGCATACAGTGCATACCCATATACTCGATGCGATAAAACCTGCTTTCGGAGTTTCTGATAAAGCGAGCCCCATACCAGCCTGCTCAGCTACAGAGATATGCTAGAAATTGAAATTTCAGTCGTTGCAATTCTAGGTAGATACTTTCCGATTATGGATAACCAAGGCATTGGTCTTTGTTGTTCGCAACCTCCTCGAAGACAGTTTTTCTCGCCTCGTGGTCCAAATTATGTTTTTTTGAACAAAAAGAAATAAGAAACAAACATACAAACCACCTTAAAATGGACTCGTCTATTGTGGAAGTGTTAGGGTGCCTTTTAAAGATATACAACCGGGAAATGCACACACAGACGATTAGACCATAGGCACTCGCCGCTGATCATGTTAGAGAAAATTTAATGTGCACATCAATTAGAGAAATTGATTGCTTTTTTATACTTGTTGTTTGCAGATAATGTCACATAGATGGCAAAAATAAATAAATAAATAGCGACAGTTTCAAACGATTAAAAACTTTTCCTAATGTAAAAAAAAAAAAAAAAAAACTTTTTTTTCTAGCCGGCCAGATGTGGGCCTAATCCGCGTAGTATTTCCAGATTATTCACTGCTTACTGGCATTGAAAGGGGTATCGACAGATGCTCAAGCCAAAAATTTATACTTATAGACCCACTAGATAGCTGGACTGTGTGTATAAAAACGTATTTTTGGCATACAATGTAGAATATTTATTTAAAGATAGAAAAAAGATCGGTATTAACCCTAAAAACGCCAATCACAACAAAAGTCGTCTGCTTTTGTCGTCTGCTGAAGTGTTTTAGAAGCCTTTCCAACAAAAAGTGTAGACCCAGATCAGGCTGCATATAGGAGCAGTCTGATCTGGATCCACACTGTTTGTCTCTATACTTAACTTGTTAAACAATGTTAGCAAAAAATTGCAGCAGACGACAAAAGCAGATGGAATTTTCAGATGACTTTTTGTTGGCGTTTTAAGGGTAATAACCATTGACACTCGATAATATGAAAACGATTTCAGGACTTAACCTGGCTCGGGTTCTCGGGGTTTAGGTATTGCAGTGCCGGATCCAGGTTAACTTGAACCCCCTCCCCGCCCCTCGTTTTTAAATATCCATGAAAATGAAATAATTTGGTCTCAGTGAGACCAAATTATTTAAATTTTATAGGATATTTACAATGTAAGAAAAATAAGATAAAATCAACAAAGCCCTATACTTTTATATATACGAACCCCCTTCCCAGATATCCCGGATCCGTCCCTGCATTGTATGGAATTTAATGTACAGCTTTCGAGATGATAACAATAATATTAAATTAAAGCTGCATAGTCTGTAACTATGGAACATTTTTCGAAAAAAAATATTTTCTTTTTAAATCATTTGTAAAAATAGAATAAAGTTATGTTGTCACAATAAATCTAATTTCTACAGCTGAAAACTGCATGGAAAAGTTAATTATTTTATAAAAACAGGTGTTTTTTTTTTCTCTTGTTTGTAATTATTTGCGTCTCTCCAATAATTCTATACAGTTAATTTTTAACATAAATGCTGTTGTTTTGGCACTAATAATTTGTTAATTAATACGAACATGATAAAATGTATACCTGAATTTTAGTATTTTTACTGTGTTCTTGAAAAATAGAAACATTATTTCTAAAATGAAAAGATCAAAAGGTACAGACGATGCAGCTTTAAACATACATTCATGATATTTAAACCATGTTCGATCCAACAAGAGAACCCGAAATTCAGGAATAGACCTGTGTGGTCTCGTATATGATCGAAAGACTCGGTTCCAATTTGTAATTTGAAACAGATCAAACTGCACAATTAACTATTTTGAGACATAAGCAACAGTGTAGACACGTTAACACAATTTTGCATAAAGAGGAGATTCTGAATAACAAGGCGTCTCTCCCAGGTCTGTTTAGTGCAAAAATAAAATTCCCCGTTTTCAATAAATAAATAAATAAATAAATAAATAAATAAATAAATAAATTCAGACAGACATATTATTCTTTTTTACAAAGGAGTCTGCATTAATTATAACCGGCAGTAATAATTAAGCAGGGTCTCAATTTTCTTTTCTAATACCAAAAAAACAAATTCATTCACTTTGAAACTCTGTAATTTTTGTATCAAAAATGTGCTTTCAACTTCAGCTTCCATTTGCATCTTATACAGCAGCGATAAGCTTCGCCAGCGGCTATTACCTGGAGACCTGATCGTGTTTTATCGGCGTCATTTACGGAAACACACGATTGAAATAATAATTTCCAAAAAATAAAGAAATATCGAATAAAGACCATATTATCCTTGAGCTAGCAAAATAAAAATTATATCAGATGAAAAAAAGATCTTTCTTTTCATCTGATTTATTTGGGATGCATCACTTTTTTGATTAATTATTTATGTAAATGGTTGTTGAATTTACGCACCCACCCCTATTTTTCCTTGTTTTACGGAATTTTCTCTATTTGTTTAATTAAACTAAGCACCACCAGATTCTAACATGCAAAAAGACCATTTTCTTTTTATGCTACAATCAAAATTAAAACACTATATTAAAGAGGGATAATTTATCTTTCTGGAACCGTTTGGGATTCAACATTATGTTGAGAATTAAAAAAGATATTAATTGATAATGCAACTGTCTTCTATTATCTGTATACATTAAAATCGATCACACCTGTAAAAGTGCAAGTACGAGGTTTCTTCACTATGGCAGGCTCGAGGGTGCAGGTGTCCATGAAAAAAGTTTGGGAGGAGTGTAGTGCATAAATGTAATAAGCATGACTAGGATAAACCGTGATAACAAAATGCAATCCTTACCAAAAATAGGCTGAATTGCTATCATTATTACTGAAGTGTGTTCATTGTTAAAATAAATTATTACTGAAGCGTGTTCATCGTTAAAATTAAATTATTATCATATTTTAATAATGCTTAACATATCTTAATGAAGTGTATAACATTTTAAAGGGGTTACAAAATAGAGGGGCGAACGACTAGGGTAAAAAAAATAAAGTGGGGCGAAACGACTAGGGTGTAGGGGCGAAACGTCTAGGCATCAGATTTGGGGCGAAACGACAAGGGGCGAAACGACTAGGGGCGAACTGGTCTTGGGGCGAAACGACTTGTTACCGGTTCTTATGTATAATAGTGTGGGGGTTCGCCTTGCTGTTTTTATCTCATTTTTGTCAAATATACCATGAATGTGTGACCAAATGATTTCATTTTCATAGGATATTGAAAAAATGGGCGGCGAGGAGGGGGTTTGAGCGAACCCCTTCTGGATCCGCCACTGAGTTGACTAAAGTACAAGCTAAGGTTGAAGTTGATTTAGGTACGAATTGCCCTTCAAAGCCGGATGATATCTCACAGGAAACTCCGTACACAGTTCATAATTGCCGTACGCAGGTAGATAGATACATTATCTATGAAGGTGTGAAAATTTTAAAAACTTGACATTTTATGACAGGATGTTCATGTATATTGTAATGGTATTTATTGCTGTCATAAATTACTCTATCAAACAATCACGAAAAAGTTAATACAAGTTCGCAGATTTTTTACCAGTTCTTATTTCTTCGAAATCATTCAGTTACAATGGATGTATTTATGGGTTACTTATAATGGCTTGGAAACGGGCCAGTAGACGGAGAGTTTTATAATTACATGTATGATTTAATAATCGCATGAATTATTCAATATTTTTATTATTGTCGAATCTTGTTCTTTTTTAAAATTCTGTTGCATGGGTATAGATTAAAGTTTATGTACCAGCTATTTTCTGACCGCAGTTAAGCACCCAAATGCCTCATCCGATATGTGCCAGCTGCGACTAGTTTATTTGACTGGTGCGTGTTTAAAATTTTCGGGGAGGGGGGAGGGTGTAAATAGAAATGAGTATTTAAAACCTGAAAAACGTTCTTAACCCATATAAGCCTAGCGTCCATTTTTTAGGACATAGGCAAACAGTGCAGAACCAGATCAGGGTATCAACTGTTATGGATTTATAATGGCATAAATATTTTTCTATTGCATGAAACATAGATTTAAGTTAAGCGCCAGTTATTTTCGGACTGCCATCAATATGGGATCAGCTGCGGATCGAGTTTGGGTTGGTGACAGTCTGGTACATGCTTACGAATCTATAAGTAAGTAATCACTAATTTAACAAAAAATAACAGAGGGTAAGGTGATTGGGAGAGGTCGACTTTACCAAAATCTTTTATTACATTTTACTTAGAAATTTTTATGAAAATTAAACATAGCTCGACAGCCTTTAACCCCCTCTGGACCCGGTACTGAATAAATAAATAAATAAATAAATAAATAAATAAATATGTGTATAAATCGTTTTCTATAAGTACTCATCATTGAATTAAACGTGTGTTTTACTATTGTGCGGCTACACAGCATGCCTTCAACCCGGATATAAGAGCTGCTTTCTGATTGGTTCGTTCAATATTGCAATATTCGTCGACCGCTACCAGTGTACCAGAAGGGTCAGAAAGCACCGAAGTGGTCCACCACTCGGTGCACGCCTATTTTGATATACACGTCCACGCCTAAATATAGACGTGCACGTCTATATATAGGCGTGGACGTCTATTTTAATATACACGTCGACGCCTAAATATAGACGTCTACCCGCAAATTAGTCGTCCACGTCTAAATAGACGTGTACGTCTATTTTACACGTCCACGCCTAAATATAGACGTGTACGCCTATTTTACACGTCGACGCCTAAATAGACGTGCACCCGCAATATAGACGTCCACCCGCATATAGACGTCCACGTCTATTTAGACGTGGATGTCTAAATTGCGGGTGGACGTCTATATTTAGGCGTCGACGTGTATATAAAATTAGACGTCCACGTCTAAATATAGACGTGCACGTCTATATTTAGACGTGGACGTGTATATCAAAATAGGCGTACACCGAGTGGTCGACCACTTCGGTGCTTATTGACCCTTTTGGTACACCATATGCTATGAAGCGACAATGTCTTTAGCTGGACAGCCAAAGTTCAGCATATGAATTATGAAACTATGAAAACCCAAGACTAATATAGTCTATAAACGTCAGTAATATGTACAGTAATATGCAGACAAAACGCTCATAACATGAGCTATTCGATCATAAATGATCAACACAAATTCTTGGCATGGGACCCAACAACACAAATCAACTACGGTCGCCACGCCAGCAAGATGGCTGGAGGTATTCTCAGCTTTACAATAGCGCTGAGCAATTTTATACTAACTCTAAACTTAATGGTTTCGAACCCCTGGTTAATCGTTTCAAACCCCTGGTTTGAAACACGTTCCAGCCTCAGTGCTAGGAACGTAACTCAACTTATATGAGTTTAAACGTTATGCTCCAAGCAATAACGTTATCAAGCACCAACTTGTATGGGCTTTAGTTTGCTGTCTGAGACAATAGAGACAACCTACGCATGCGTTCAGCTTGGCTCAATCTATAAACGTTATGCTCCAAGCATATAACGTTATAAGCACCAACTCGTATGGGCTTCGACCTGCCTGTCTGAACCGTATGTGTTCAGCCTAGCTGAACTATGCAAGCGAATTAGGTTGGAGATATAGCGTTTCCAACCTGATGTTTCAAGCTTCTACATATGACCTTGCCTTTTTTTCCTCCCGCGTCAACAGGCCACAATGCTTCTTTTTTACCGGTTTTGTGCGCTGTATTTTAAGAGCGTTATATCACTTGTCATCGTCGGGATTTAGTATCGCGCCTGTAAACTTACTAACTTATTAAAATTGACTATATTGATGGAAGTCTACTTACCTATATCTTTAGGCTGTAGAGCGCACCAAAGAACGTCTGTATTGTCTGAAGGTCAAGTCGCAAGAGGCTGCAATTCCCGCAATTAGATGTCATGTGGTCTCGTAGGCGTTGCGTAGGCGTTACTCCGCCCTTCCGGGATGAGATCACCCAAACTCCCCAGCACTATGATCAGGAAGCCTGCTGACGGGTCCAACACTCTCCCCCTTCCATTAAAAGAGCTAATATGCAGATAACAATTTGAAATGAATAATATATGTGGTGAAAGATAGGAATTATTAATATAAATGCTGTTCAGTTCTTAAATTTAAAGTTATATACTTGAACGTATTGACATAAAGTAATGGATGACTTACTGTATTGAGAAACTCAGTTTATAATTATTAGTACCAAAATATTGTATGACCTTGACCTCACATTACCAAGACAATGCAACAGACAGTGAAACAGGGACCAAACATACCGGACAAATAATATATACAAAAATTGAATGCTCTGAAGAATCAATCGGATTCTTTAACTTATTTTTGCTTATAGATATTACATTATATATTTACGATCTGCTTAGCAGATAAGCTATACTTTAGCTACATCAAGTGCAATGGCTCTTAATATTAAAACAGAATATTAGTGTTAAGATATTATATGTTAATGCTATATAGGAATTACTTCACCACTAAACTCAAACAACTCAGAATAAAAGATTATATGCATACAAATATAAACATAGCCACCACATGTAGTCCACCACCTGAACATGGGCAATACAAAAATGGTATATTATATGGAAGCATATACAGTGTTTCACTAGGTTACGGTCCTATATACATAAGGTATATATTCATATATATGCTAAGATTTTAAATGTATGAAACAAGTTGACTGTGTTAATAAGACACATTGATAGCATAAAGTTGTGACCCAGCAAAGCACTGATATGGAATAGTAAGACCTGGAGACTCAAGATCCTTAATGTGAGAACAAAGTTATTACTAAAAAAACTAAGGAACTAAGGAGTGACTACTGTAAAATGGAAAAGAAGAGGATTAAAGGAATTTTAGTATAGGAACCACTACAATGCACATACTTTACAGACAGGATCATAGTTATCAGTCCCATGCAATATGTTACCATATAACTTGACCAGAATTACTCATTACAAATATTAAGTTGTAGTACATGCATATTATAGTAATTCCTAAAGAAATAGCAAATAAGTAGCTACCACACCACAAGCAACCACAAAGTTGTGATAATGTGTGCACTTACCGTAAAGGTATTTCTGGCCTGTAAAAGAAGAGATTAAAAGTATTACCATGCGAATTATATGTAGAAATATTGATATAAAAAGATAAAAACAGATTCAACCCAGGAGTGACAACTACAAAGAGCTAATCACCAAAGACTAACTGTATTAATTCAAAATCTAAAAGTATTCCCTCAAATTATAATAAGCCCAGGGAGCAAGAATGACCGTAAACGATGCATGACATGGCTTAACTTATATTGTGGGGTTTACCAGGGCAAGTTATACAACCTGGCTACATTTTTATTGCATGCCCCCACCAGCACAGTTTTAGTAATATCCAAGATCTGCGCTGCCCCCTCAGCAACCTCATTGACATTCCAAGGTTTGTCAGCTAAATAAGGGGAATCTGTCTCTAATAGTAGTCGCTTGCGATTGTCAAAAGCCTTAATAGCGGAGACCGTCTCGGGATGCTTCAACGAAGCAGGCGAAATGCTAAAATAGCAATTTGGAAGCATGGAAGACCATCGTCTGTATTCCACCTCCCTTCCAATGAAACAATGGCGATGAATTGGATGGTTCTGCATTTCCAATTCCAGGAGTAAAGAAAGTACCTCCTGTGCTGCCACTCCAGAGCCCTTAACCTTGTCCCGGACATGTATGACCAAGACCTTACCCGTGGACTTAGCCAGATTGAAACTCAGCCGCAGAAATCCGCGCTGCCCCCCGATACTCTGTGCGCGACAGATTGTCTTATCATGGTATTTATGCTTGCACACAGTAGTAAAGTCCAGGCCGACCTCGCCAATGCCCACGGCCGATGGATACTGATCCACAAGTTTTTTCAAACTGCAAATATCAACCTGAGGGTCGGTAATCATATGAGGGTGGATGCCAAGAGTTATCCTTAGCCCAGGATCCGCAATCACATGATCACCAAGATATTTCCAACTACCCTGAAAGACATAATTTGCAATGGCAAAGGGAATGGTGATGGGAAAAGAGCTTGAGTCCTCCAGATCCAACAGTGTCTGGTTAGGACGACGGGAGAGCTTATCCAAATGAAAATGAGCATCAATGATACCCCTTTTCATAATTGGATAGCCAGCGGTCGGATTGGAAAATCCGGAGGTCAGGTACCTGGTGAAAGTCTGCAATTGAGATACCGCCCCTGGGCTTATATGGGTAATCAGTTTAGCCATAAAACCCGGATGACTAAGGGCGATAACTCTGGTAGGTGGAATAGCCAAATAACCACCAAGTACCAGTGGTTCCAATCCGGCTCTCCGATCGTATTCACTGAGAAAGAAATATTCTTCCTCAGAGAAGCTGAGAGGACCAGGAAGGAGCTCCCTAACCAGGGCAGAACCCAGCATCTCAATGGGGGAACCCAGACCCAACTCCTGGCTCATAAACAGGAAAAACCCATTCATAAGCAGGAACCAGGCCTGCAAAAAGTATTCCCCAGCTATCCACTGGTGTCTACCATGCAGGACACTGCGCTCCTTCACAGTCCTCGCAGACATGTGGCAGCTGACACATGCAGTGGCTGGGCTCAGATACCAAGGTAAATGAGCCCGAAGGACATGTCGATATACATGTGTGGTGACAGCTTCACAGGTTTGACAAGAATCGTTAAACCGTGCCTTCTTTGATCTGGGTGGCATCCTACAAAAAATGAAAAAGGTTATCCAAATAGTTGCCTCCCCCAAAGCAATAATGCCTACAACTCATGTATACCCACAATGTCAGTCTATGTACACCAATAAAATGCCTAAGCATATGTATACATCCTTATGCACTGCCAGCGTCAGTCAAGTTTTCTCCAATTATGTAATAAAAACTACAATAAAAGGAAAGGATGCAAGGTGCACTAGGGTGCAGAGCATGACCCCATAATACACTAATAGGTCACATCACCAGAAAACCTCCCAATGAATAACCTACACCCAGTCAAGCCTCTACAACCGCAAAGGGCTAAAAGAAAACCTGACAATTGGTATGGCTAAACAGAAGGATGAACGCATGACCCAAAGTGTACAGACAGGCCATATGCAAAATTGCAAGTAATTCTGTATTTATAAACAGCACATATCTAGTTCCATCAACTACTAGGCTGCATGGAACCAGAAATCTGCTGCAACAATATATTAAAAATCATCAACACAAAACTGTACTGATGAGTCGCAATATTTCCAATCCACGACTCCTCAGCAATGGCACTTCAGATTCTGTCACAATAACTTAAATCCTGCCATTCAGATATTTGGCAGAAGAGATTAGAAACAAATTCAGCTACATGAGGACCCCAATGCCAGGATCATGCCAGCCATACAACTACAAAAGGGCTAATATGGACAAGCACCACAACTGACATCAAGCATCCACACTGGAAGAGTGTCTGAATATAGCATTCAATTGTATGTCACAGTGTGATTATATTACTGATTGCGATTCTCAGACTAAATTTTGAAAGAATTACATGTCCCATCTTGGAATAGTCATTTAGGCTATTATGTACCATCACAAAACTAGACATGTTAGCAGTGTTATGCCATCACCCAAATAAATGGTCATACAATCTCAAAGGACTAATATAGACTACTCGGGGTAACGTCATAATGGTGTAATTGACGTCAGACCGACAAGGATTGACTTGTAAGTAGTAAATTCCCTCAGTCAATATTGAGGTCACGACGCCATCTCAAAGGTCTTACAATCTCAAAGGACTAATAAAACCATTCAAGACAACCGCCACAACCAAACTACTGACATGTATATTACACTGACAAGTCCAGACTCGGCAGATTGTTTCGCCTGTACATCATATGAACCCATACTAGAAAATCTAAGCACGGTTGCTTGCGTCACTTATAAATCCGACGTCAAAATATTTGCCTCAGCGTCGCAATCTACAATGGGCATACAACCTCAAAGGGCTAATATACGTCACTGCCAAATACGCCGCTTAAATGATACTTTAACAGTAGCCATACAACCGAGAGGCCAATATGACACTGTCAAGTTGCAATTTTATCTGGTATTAGGCCAAATAAGGATCATACAACCTCAAAGGGCTAATATGACTTCCCAACAGGCCAAACATCAGATTTAAGTGCCTGAGATTTCCGACAACCAAATTGATAGGAACATACAACCACAAAGGGCTAATATGAGACCCACCAAGCCAGATGTCCAAATCAGTCTCTGAAACGTGCGGGTAGCTGAATTTTCCTTCCGGTTCGGGTGGTTTGAGTGATCCCTAATGGCTGAGTCACTATAACGCCATCAGAGAGCGAATTGGAGCCGCCAATGGGATTTGATTGTTGGCTCTCAATGTCACCTGCAGAGTCACTATCAGGTACAGAAATAGACTCATCCCCAAACATATACGGCAAAGTCAAGTCAGGATCATCTCCCAGCATGTATGGTAGGGTCTGATCAGGATCAAACAGTTCATCACCCTGGGAGTCATCCTGAACAAGCTCATCAGGCTCCATGTCATGATCCTCCTCCTCAACTATGGGAACAGAGGTCTGAGTATCGAGAAACTCGTGTCTCTTTCTCCGCAACCACAGAGGAAAATAAGCGTCATGACATGGTTTCAACCGATCATGGTGGACTGAATGTACCCTTCGCCTCCCTTCGATAGTATAGACTGGGGGACGCGCCCCTACAATAAGGAATGGACCTGTCCATGGAGGTCTCAATTTGCGGCTCACGCCAATTTCATTTGATGAATCCACTAAATAGACTACATCTCCAAGTTTGTATGACCTTTCAAATAACCTAAGGTCATAGTCTCTCTTCTGGCGCAGTTGAGCTTCGCCAATCCTCTCTCTGGCCAGTTTATGAATATCTGAGAGATTACTTAACAGATTTGCGACCCAGGTTGGTGGGTCCCGAGGAGTTGACCTAGTTAAGCCGAGGATTAAATCGATCGGCTGACAAACCTCTCTCCCCAGCATCATCATGTTTGCTGAAAAACCAGTGGATTTATTTTTCATAGAGTGCAGGGCCATTGATATAAGGGGTAGATGCTCGTCCCAGTCCTTTTTACCTCGGGAGACATATGACCTAATCATCTGCAGAATGACTGTTGAAAACTTCAACCTGACCATTACCCGAAGCGTGATAAGGGGTAGTCCTGGTTTTGGTGATTTCCAGAACCTTACAGAAAGCTTGGAATAAGTCACTTTCAAAGTTTCTACCTTGGTCAGTGTGCACTTCAAACAGAGAGCCGAAAGTCACTATAAAATGCCTTAAAAATGCCCTCGCTGTTAATTCTGCATTTTGGGCTGGCAAAGCTGCAAGCTCAACCCATTTGGTAAACTGATCAACCATAACCAGTATGTATGCTGAGCCTGACTTACTTCTTGGATTTATCAGACCCACGACATCCAAGTGTACTCTTTCCATTGGACATCCTGAGTGATAAAGTCATAGAGCACCCCTAGGTTTCCTATTTCCCTTTTTGTTCTTGTTGCAGGTTGAACACTGCTTCACATATATGTCACTATCCCTGGACATACCATACCAATAAAACCTCTGCTTAAGTTTATCTAATGTTTTATCTTGGCCTAAATGTCCCGAACCTTTTGAATCATGACAGTTGTACAAGACTCTAGGTCTGAGTTCTGCAGGGACGACTAAACAGTCAGAGCGATAATCACAGTTTGACCAGGAATAGTACAAAATGCCTTGTTGCAACTTCAGTTGGTCCCTTGTTAGCCAAAGGGATCTTGTTTCAGGGCCAGTGAGTTGCAATTCTCGCGTGGTTGGCTCGTAAGAGTGCTCTAGCCAATTCATGACTAAACCAATGTTTGGGTCCTGAGTTTGAGCTTCCCTGAGCTCCAAACGCGAGAGACCCTCCATCCAATTGGAAATCGTCTGGGCACCGGACGAATCAATATCCTGAACTTCAACCTCAATGCTACGGACAGCCAAAGGTACAATATCATCAACATCATTGTTGAACCGAGCCCACTGCCTATGTGCCCGCCGACAATAATTGCAACCTCCACAGGGAAGGTCACTAACATTCTGACCAGCTGTATAACAGTCACATTCAACAAAAGGATCTTTGAGACGACTTAGAGCATCTGCATTGATGTGTTCCGCGCCTTTTCTATGGATGATTTTGAAATCATATTGTGACAGCTCCTCAAGGAAGCGTGCCAACTGACCCTCCAAGTGTTTAAAACGGGTAAGCCAAACTAATGAGTTATGATCAGTCCTGATGTAGAAGAAACGTCCTAGCAAAAGTGTCTGAACTGACGACAGAATTTTATTATTGCCAAAAGTTCTTTCCGAGTTGTACAGTAGTTCCTATGTTGCTTAAGTAAGACATGGCTGGCAAAGCAGATGGGCTTAATTTCACCATTTTGAACCTGAGAAAGGGCTGCACCAATCTGAGTTCCACTAGCATCTGTGTCAAGAATGAACAATCCATCTGGAGATGGGTGTGAAAGCATGGGGGCTGAAATGGCTAATTGTTTCAAAGTTTCAAAACAAGCCTGGTGTCTACTGGTCCAAATAAACAAGTCTGCATGAACTAGTGCATATAGGTCAGCTGAGACCTTAGCAAAATCCTTAATATGATTCCTGTGATAGTTCATAAACCCAAGAAAAGAAAGCAATTCTTTAGCATTGGATGGAGTAGGCCATTGTTCGACGGCCTGCAATTTATCTGGAGAAATGGATACGCCACTTCCGCTTACCAATTTCCCGAGAAATTCAACTTCTTCCTTAAAGAAGCTACACTTTCTGGGCTTAAGTTTCAAATTATGCTCACGGAAGCGAACAAAAACCTTTCTCAAAGAAGACAGAGTATTGTCAAAATCAGTCCCGAGAACAATGACATCGTCTAGGTATACAATGACCTCCTCCCATTGTAAACCACGCAATACCATCTGCATGGCCCTTTGAAAGGTAGCTGGGGCCGTACAAAGGCCCATAGGGAGACGAGACCACTGAAAGCTTCCAAACCTAGTGCTGAAAGATGTCTTATGCTTAGAGTTACTATTCAGAGGTATTTGAAAGTAGCCTGCACATAAGTCGAGAACACAGAACATTTTCTGACCGTACAGAGAATCCAGACAATCCTCAATCAAAGGAAGACTATAATTGTCTTTGTAGGTCTTCGCATTCAGAGCTCTATAATCTATACAGTACCTGAGCTCACCGGTTTTCTTCCTTACTAGCACAGGAGCAGCTGACCATTCTGATACTGAAGGCTCGATAACACCCTGCTTCAAGAGCTGCTCAATGTATTCTTGCTCTTGTTTTTGAAATTGGAGTGGAGTCCGCCTAAATTTTTCAGCTATTGGAATTTCATCGTGAGTTTTGATAGAATGTTCCACTCCAGATAAACAACCCAAATCAAAGTCATCTTTTGAAAAAATGTCAGAAAATTCTAAAATTAAATTTTGAAATTTGGATTTTTGAGTTTCTGTTAAGCCTGAAGTATTTTCTGACAACATTTGCTGTAAATGTGCAGGAATGCTACAACCCTCAGCACCATTCTGCTCACCGGGCCCCTGAGCATGTGAGGATACTTTAGAAATGCGGGCTTGCTCAGGAACCGGCACTTGGACAGCAGGTTCTGCATGTCCAATGACCTTGCCCTTTTTCAAGGTCACAAAGAACTCTGAATCATTAACTATTTTCAAGGTGACAAACTTACCATTACCGTACACCCGAGACGACAGTGTGTGCTTTGTTGGACAACCCTCAACAATGAAGGTGTCCTCGAAAGGCTTATCCAACTCAGCTTTGACAAAAGAGACAGAGCCAGGTTGGAGCACTGTACGCCGGACTACAGTGACTTTTGAAAATGTATGATCTGCAGCTTCAGAGACATTAACAGGGATAATATCTGGTCCTATTGTCAATTTGTTGTTCCCCAAATCAAGAACACTGGCTGTTGCCTGTAAAAAGTCAAGACCAAGAAGGCAAGCATCCTTTACAGGAGCAAAGCAAACCGTATGCAGGAATGTTTGAGTCCCAACAGTGATTGGCACATTGTAAACTATCCGTCCATGAACCGGATCAGCACCAATCCCTGTTAAAACGCAAACTGGGCCTATCTGGTCTGGATCAGTTATAGGTTGGAGATAATCATCCCTTATCAATGTGACCATAGCCGCAGTATCTAAAATGGCATCTGTTGGTATACCATTTATCAAAGTGCTAATAGTGGCATTCAAATTGCGGTGACTCGGCAAGGACACTTCAAGTATATCACAATGGCGGCCCAAATCAGGGCGGACTAGGCATGGGTCGCGGGAACACCCAGTCCGTCCAAGTTTAAATCTTGAGCGACTGGCTGATCCGTTGACAAAGACCTAACTGCTACAGGACTTTGGGGCCTGTTCGGTGCAGATTGTGTGAAGAAAGGGCCTTGAAAAGTGGGCCTAGGTGAAGGGTATGAAGAGTCATGATTGTTGGGCCTAGGTGCAGTTTGTTGAGCTGGTGGTCTAGGAGACTGTCCATAAGGCCGTTTCCCATCTTGGTATTGGGAATCCGAGTAATACCCCCGATTATTTGAAGGGTATGCTGGGGGTCCAGGCATAGACGGTCGATAGTAGGCAGCCTGATTACCAGGTCCCCTATCATCGCCACCCCTGCCAGGACTCCTATTTGGTGAATAGCCTCTCCTGTACCCACCAGGCTGCCCGGATGGAGACCGGTATTGCGGCCTATATCGCTCATAAGACTGGCGATATGGTGAGCCATCTCGGTAGCCAGCAGGAGACCGTTGTCTGGACCAATTATTATAACCCTGTGGTCCGGCTGGATACCGGGAAGGCGACCTAGAAGGTGATCTGTATGAAGGAATGGCCCTAAGGAAAGTTTCCACAAGGTCATCGACTTTCTTTTCAATGGAAGCCACGCGGGTTTCCTCCTGGAACGTGAAAGCACGTTCCTGGAAGGACACCTTGGTGGCCCCCACTGCCTTCTTATTCGCAATGACGGTCTTCACCCGTCTGCAAGCTTCCTGGATTGATTTCGGGGCTTCATTCATTACAAGCGTGGCTGCATCTTTAAATTTGCAGCCACGAAGGAAAGCCTCCGTAGCCAGTTGCTGCAAGGTGGCGATCTGGGCATCACCGTAACCATCAATGGTTATGGTAAGAACACGCTGGAGGAAGTCCTCCAGAGATTCCTCCTCACTTTGTTTAATTACATGTAATCGCTGTCTGGCAGCAACTGGCTCGTCCCTCAGATCAAACCGGAGGGCAAGCTCATTCTTCAACGAAGAATAGTCTCGCCCCTCGGCCCTATTTGCGTACTCAAGCGCCTTGTCTGTCTGTCAGGCAGTCAAAGAGCCTGTCCAGTTTCTTATTGTCGGACCAGCCCCTCCGTAAAGCTACCCTGTCGAACTTCGTTATGAAGCCTCGCCAGGACAGTTTGGTGGGGTCACCTAAAAAGAATTGCAGTTTTTGAGGAGCCGGCGATCGGCTCCTTGACCGACTCCCATAACTGGACTGCCTATCTGACTGTCTACTCCGCGATCTTCCTCTTTGATCTGTACTGAAATTATAACTATTGTCTTGTTGTTGCTGTGTTTGCTGATTTTGTTGTTGTTGTGTTTGTTGCTGTTGTAATTGCTGTTGTGGTGTTTGTTGATATGTTTGTTGATGTGTCTGTTGTTGTGATGTTTGTTGTTGTTGTGATGTTTGTTGTTGTTGTGTTTGTTGCTGTTGTGGTTTTTGTGGATATGGTTGTTGTTGTGATATTTGTGGTTGTTGTGCTTGTAGATATGTTTGTTGTTGAGGCGTTTGTTGATGTGGTGGTGTTTGTTGCTGTTGTTGTGTTTGTTGATATGTTTGTTGTTGTTGTTGTTGTGGCGTTTGTTGCTGTAGTGCTGGTGGTTGGTATATATGTTGCGTTTGTTTTTGACCATATTGTTGATATGGTTGTTGTGTTTGTTGTTTTGGTGGATATATACCAGAATCTGGTATCACAGCAGAGATTGCTTCTATTTGTGTTTCTTGTGAGGTCTTTGGTTTGACCTCTATAGGTGATGGAGGTTCATGCCATGTTAATGTCTTTGGCTTGACGTCTAATACTGAAGGTGTGTGCAAAATTGTTGGTAGTTGTTGAGCAACAGAAGTTTGCCAAACTGCCTGATGCTGTTGAACAGAGGGTAACATGACCTCTGCCGAAAGTGGCTGAGCCGTGTGTAGTGGTTGTGAAATTGATGGTGTTGTGATCATATGTGATGAAGTATGTGTTAGTGACTCTGATGTGATGTTCTTTTTGTGGCTGATAGGTAGTGGTGTTGTTATTGGTGGTATGGAAACTGGCTTCAATATTTTCGACACGTCTTCCACAAATTTGTCGTGATCAAAGAGGTGCTTTTGCATATCTTTGTTTTGTGTCTCAATCTTATGCATGCTATTTGCAAGTGTGTCCGTGTCTTGCTACATGCCTGTAACTGTATTGTGTGATTGACCCATTCGGTCTAATAAGGTTTGACCCAGATACATCATTTAGGCCGATAGCGATTCCATGTTCGCTGTTAGCATGTTTAAAGAATGTTCTATTGTCTGTGTTGTGTCTTTTCCCAAAGGTGACTGTGATGTGAAAGTGATTTTTTCTGCGTTTGTTTTTGCATTTGGTGAAATGTCTGTGAAGTGGCCAGTGGCATGGAAATCTAAAGATAGATCACCTTGATCTATAGAAGACTGCCACTGGTCCGCCGTCAGACGGATCTCGGCAAGATCCGCCACTGTAATTTCTGGTCTCTGACCCTCAATTACTGCATCACGCAGTGCCACAATCTTCGCTGAAGATGTTGCACCAATCTGATGGAACGTCTCCAACTCTGCCTGTGTACATGTGTATACATTTAAAGATGTCATGATAATGAAAAGATGAGATTTTTGGACCAAATGAAATGAACAAACTACAAAGCAATAATTTTAATACAATAAAAAAAAAATGTTGCAAATAAATATTTGCAAATAACCTCGGCAAATAGATATCTCGGCTATTCGACGAGAAACAAGCTCGGCAAATAGATATCTCGGCTATTCGACGAGAAACAAGCTCGGCAAATATAAATCTCGGCTGTATTTGACGAGAAAGAAATTTCACAAATAACTCGGCAAAAGTGACGAGCAAACTCGGTGATATGACGAGCTAAAAAAAACCTGTATATATATGATAAATACGGAAATGACACCTTAAAACTGATGGGTAAGCCACAAACTGTTATTTATGACATATACGGTCCAATATACGCATAAAATAACTATAAATGCTTACTTGTTTTTGTTTATTTCTCAAACCGGAAACATGCCAAATGTTTTGACTGGTTTTAGAAAAAGTTCCGGTTTGATAAAACCGAAATGTCCAGAAATGGTCCAAAATGACCCGAAATTGAAAATACGATTTTTTCTAAATAATTTATTCAGAAAACACGCGTGATAGATGTGAATTTAATTCTAAATAATATTAGAGTGACCGAAATTTAATTACTGGTGGAAATGTCTGACAAAAAAAATGGCGAGAATTTAGAATTTCACGAATTTACAAAGTCTTTTTGCTAAAAATTAAAGGTCCCTGAAAAGCGAAAATGAAAGTAAAAATTTCTAAGAAATGAAAATGCTCTTACATTATTATGCTCCCGCTCCTATTCTTCATCCTCGTTGCCATTTGATGGAAGTCTACTTACCTATATCTTTAGGCTGTAGAGCGCACCAAAGAACGTCTGTATTGTCTGAAGGTCAAGTCGCAAGAGGCTGCAATTCCCGCAATTAGATGTCACGTGGTCTCGTAGGCGTTGCGTAGGCGTTACTCCGCCCTTCCGGGATGAGATCACCCAAACTCCCCAGCACTATGATCAGGAAGCCTGCTGACGGGTCCAACAATATATAAGTCAAATTTATTAATTAAAATTTTTGAAACAACAAACCAACCATCTTGCATAACCTTTCGGTGAAAATATACAACTAAATGATTTATCAACTATGAGACAAAAATATACTTAAAACAAACACCTAGATAGCATAAACGATAAAATGCAAAGCAGGGATTTAACATGATTTTATTACTTCCCTTACATAGACCAAAACAAGTATATGACTTTCACAAAAAAATGATACCAAAAATGAAACAACATATTTACAATGCAGTTTATCCTGACAGGGATAGAACTCGTATTCTGAAAATAATCTGTGGCCGTCAATATCGTCAAAACGTAGTCCCCACTTGGTTTAACTCTAATGTTCATTGGTGCTTCAACATAATAGGAAATCAGATTACGAAGATATCATAAATTTGCATTGTACCCCATCTCATGATTGATTAAAACCTAATGTTGCTGAAAAATGGTATGACGCGTTTCTGAGATAACAGTGACGTTAAACTTTAGCTTTCGGCTCATGCTGTGTAGCCGTGAAGATGTTAAATTCAGCTATATTTGTCTTAACATGTTTGAAGGCATCAAAGTAAGTAAGGGTGCAAAGATCAGGAATCAAACCGCTTAACTTGTAAATATGGATTAGAAACTCCGTTTAAAAGGGATAACGTTAAAGGTGTTGATAAAATGTCAAATTGTGCAAAGTTGGTGCTTTATACCTCGAAGAATTTTGTTTTGCTTTTTTTTGTTTCCAGTGACCAAACAATCACTTGGTAATGGTTTTGGCTTCCTCATACAAAACAATTGCTAAATTTATTTTGCATAGTATATATATATTTTCATAGGTAGTGAAGGTAAGACGGTATACGCAACAGTTAGGTCCGACTGTACGGGTCCTCTAGAAGGTGTCAAATTCACATCCAAGGAACTCATTGGTGTGACTAGCAATCTCCCTGGAAGTTATAGATTGAGAGTTTGTACACTTCCTACTGATATCACAAGCAAGAAAGATGGGTATGAACCAGTTACACAAAGAGTTACACAAACTTCATTGTCCGTTCACATGGCATGCCCAGGTAAGTCCTATCAAGATTTTAGGGAGTTTATGATGTCTCTGATGATAAGCAGGCTGATATTATTGATGCTATTAACACTGCATCCAGATATTTGGACGATATTTTAAACATTCATAATGTTTATTTTGACACTATGGTTAGTCAAATATACCCTTTAGAACTCCAACTTAATAAAGCTAATACCAAAGCCGCGTTTTTAGGCTTGCATTTGTCAACTTCTAAAGATATTTCTTCTACCAAAATTTATGATAAACGTGACTACTTTGATTTTGAATTTCGTCAATTTCCCATTTTTAATGGTAGTGTTCCTCGCTCTACATCCTACGGAGTCTACATCTCTCAACTCATTTGTTTTGCTAGAGCATCTAGCCATGTTGCTGACTTCTAAAACAAGGCTATCGGTATCATTAACTTCACAAAACTTTTTCTAAATTTTATAGATGATACTATGATTTGATATCTAAATTAACATGCGTGGATCTAAATTCCAAATTGGACTTAAATCTCTCTTGCGCCAAAGACTTTCAGAACCTGAATTCTATGGTGACTTGGTGTATAAATTGAAGAAGATTGTTGGCTCTAATAATTATTCAGCGCAGTTCATTAAAATAATTTTAATTAAAATAAGATTGGTTTTAACATTAATGTTTTGCAGCATACTGCATGCCTGGTGGTCAACCTAATCATGGTTGGCAACTATGCTTTCCTCTTTAATTGCACGCCGGTGCGTCAGACTTCAGACTCTATGACGGTTCAGACTCAAAGACTTATCTATTGATGAGATGGTAGGGGCTTGATGCTTTGGCTGTTGTCAGGCCCACAGGGGTTTACCTGTTGGATTTCTTTTGTTCCTATGCCTTGAGCTGGCTATAGACCCCCCTCCCTCCAGGGGGAATTTGTACACTATGATTTTCTGAAACTACATTATATAAGACACAAAATAAAAGATATTAGCTCTCTGAGAGTGGCAGCGTTAATGTGTAACATCACGTTATATACGTTACCCCCAACATAGCATTAAGCGTCCCTGATAAAGTCTCATCCTTGACATGTTTGCACATATTTGCATGCTGACACAGGTTTATGAACTTCTTATAACACAGTTACATATTTTTAGTATTAATTTTATAAACTGCTTGAGCAATTACCGGTGTATACGTTACTTAGTGTTTCCTGCGTTATTTCCGAGTATGAGTATGGTATTTATTGACTACACGTGTATTACATCTGTCACAGAATATAGTAAATCTATAAGACTGCTACTTAAATGTTTTAAAGTTCTTTATCTTGGTCGTTTACACTATTTTTCAGGTCCATGTTATGTATGTTACCTTCAAAATAGCATTAAACATTTCAGTTAACGTCTCTAACAAGCCCTGTTAATACTTATTCGAATGCTTGCACAGGTTTATGTACTTCTTTTCACAAGGTTTACCTATTTTAAGTATTCATTTAATATATGCCTTGAGCTTTAACTGTTATGCGTGTTACCAAATGATACATAAGTTACTCTGAGTATCTGTACAGCAGTTGTTGACTATACATGTATAAAGTCTGTCATAGAATTTAGAAAAATTATAGGGCTGAAATAAATTGAAGTTCCTTATTAATTTATGCATGGTGACTTAAACTAATAATATAATGTGATCTATCAACCTTTGCTGTTTGCTCACATAAACAGTATAGATACCATGCATTCAAATCGGAAGTTCTGAAAGACAGTCACTGTGAAACAGCTCAGTTGATTCAGATGGTGTTGACACTGATTAGGACTACAAGGAAAACAACTTTTAATTGCATGTCAGCTCTATCTGTATGCCTGGTTCCCAATGTTCATTGCAAACGATCACAACAACTACGCACAATATGTACCTGTGTAACTTATTACACTCATAAATTTGTCTGATACACACCGCAGATGCAAAGAAATCTCGAACAAAATGGGTTTAGTGTGTCACAATCATTGGTTCTTTGCTTGAGAAATGTTTTTGACATAACTATCAGGCAAACAATAAAGAGGTATTTTAGGCTTCAGCAACTAGAACTACGCTTCGCACTACAGATGGAATGGTGTATTACTCATCACATCAGAGCTCAATATATTGAAACAACTCTTCAATGCACTGAAATGAAATATTCAATCTGCTCAGATGCAAAGTAGTACGAGTACTAGAGGCAGTTTCAGGCTTCACCAATCCTTTTAGTTCTAGTTTTGAAGACAATGAACTGTACTTTCGTCTTTTGGTGTGCCTGCTAAGCCCCGTATAGCTAAGGATCTTATTGAGGCTGATGACATGGGCAGGAAGGCTGTTGCAGACTTCATTGACTCACTTTTAGTTTAAAAAATCTGTCTTTCACATCCCCCATAAAATGCTAAAAGCTAATGAAGTTTTGATGCTTGCGAGGTCAAGCAAGAAGAAATTGTCCAATTTACAAAACGTAAACAGCCAGATGAGAGCTTAAAGTAGCGTCTTTGGTAAGCATGACCTTCTTTCTATTGGACATAATGTTGACCTTGAGTTGACACTGCCGTTCCTTCTGGGACCTGTACCATGGTCACTGTTAATTCCTGATAGAATTTCCACCAAAACTGACAAGTCCAAACTTCCGCATGGCTTGCAATCACACATTGAACCAACTTTAGCTTGGCCATGTAGTGCTACACATAACGTTTATGTTTATGCCGTAACTACAGAGTAAAATAGCTTTTCCTGTCACATTCATGGATCTGATGGCACCAGTATTCAACCAGGCACTTAAGGCAGGGCATGTTGGTTTTGTCACTGATACATATATACAATGTATAAGCAGCAGTCTATAAAGTCTTACAAACATTCTCGCAGAGGATAACCTGGGTGTTTTGTTCAACACTGGTGTATGCAACAAAAGTTGCACCTTCTGAATGTCAACAACATTGGCCAGAATATGGGGGAAGATATCTACAGTAATACACTGTTTAACAGATTGTGACATTACCAATGTGCCGATGTGTTAGTACCACGGAAAGTTTATTCCTATCAAACTGATAGAGAACCCCTCCCCCAATAGTTCATCAACATTCTGAGCAGGGTAGAAAATAATTGCTCTAGGCACTCATCAGTAATATGAAGCCCTAACATGTGCTATTTATGTAATTGTGAATAAGCTGCAGTACGACATGTTTCTGAAAGAAGTACCAAAGCCATACACATATACTGACTATTTCAAATGGCATGAACATGAGCTTACCTCCACCCTGCTTTCTGTCCTTAAGCTGTACATACAAAGATTAAACTATCAAGTCTTTTCCATGAAAACAAGTTAGGCTTTCCAGATATGGACAAAATGTGTATAATAAATGGTAAGGAAATTGAGTATCTCTGGGTGAAAGAAAACTTGATTGTACCCTAACAAAAGAGCCACAGAATTATATTTATCATTTTGTGTGATATGGGTTACCATGTTCAAAACTCAACAACTCAAACCTATAAAGAATAGAAACATAATACTTGCAGTTTCCAAAAGGTACATAAACATTCTTTAATACAAAATGAGTTAGTAAGCACATTCACATTAAAAATATATCAAACTATATTAGTTTCATGAATCATTTATATATGAATAATGAAAAAAGTAATATACGTAACACTTTGAGGTGCATATTTGTTTTCAAAGGTCCATATCTGTGATGCAAAAATAGCTTACTTGGATGATATAGCCAATTTGGAAATCTTACCTTATGGTTGGCACTTTTCATAAGTCATGTTATTTACTAAAATTATCAAAGATGCTGATGGGTAATATATATAATTGGCTGTTACAAAGTAATGGTGCCATTACCAGAGTGCTAGCATATTGCAAAATTCTTGCAAGATAAATCTGATAGAAGATAATAAGTTGTATAGGAAAATTCTTTAAAACCCTTGGATAAAATATGAAGATTTGCTCTATAATTTCTTGATATAACTTGATGTGTTTTCTTTGATCTTTTAAGTTGTTACTCGCACATTGCACTGAATGTTACAAGCTTTCCATGAGTATTATATCAACTATATTTGATGTCTCTATAAAAGAAAAGAGGGTTTATGGTAGTTTATGCTTTGAGTTACTTCATCAGCAAATGAGCCAGAGTAAAAAGAAGTACATCGATCTGTGCCAGCATGCAAATAAGTACAAGCAGGTCGTGTTGGAGACCATATCTTGAATGGTTTATTGGTATTCAGAGAGTAACGTATGCAACCTGGGCTGTAAAATAGTGTAAGACACCATAATTAGGGCAGTTTTATGCATTTGAATAGCAGCCATATAGATTTATTTAAATTCACTGACGGATGTTATACATGTTAAGTCAATAACTACCATACTGATACTTGGAAAAAATATATGTAACACTAAGTAACATATACAACGGCAAAAACTCAAGACATTTAAAAAATAAATGCTAAAATTATGAAATTGTGCTATAAGAAGTTCTAAAACCTGTACCTGACTTAAAAAAGTGTGAATATGTCATGATGGAGACATTATCAGGAAAATTTAATGTGATTTTGTGGGAAGCATACGTTACGTAATGTTACCCGCTAACACTGCCACTCTCAGAGGGCTAACATATTTCATTTTGTGGCTTATATAATTTAGTATCTGGAAATTATAGTGTACTTCAACCAGCGCATTCATTCTGAAGCTGGCTTATCAAGACCTTCTTTTGTTCTCCAAATCAAAAGATTTTTTACATGGTTGTTATAAGCTTCAAACCTAGCTTATTAGAAGAGAAAACATATAATCATTACAGATGATACAAATATTTACATATTGTAATCAAGAATAATAAAATGAAACAAACATTTTTGGATTGAGTGACTAAATTCTAAATCTGAATAACATACAGATATAGTTTCTTTTGATTAACCATGTCATACATCTGTTATGGAAAGTATTTAGGCTCTCTGCCCTTTTAATTTCATCAGGCAGACTGTTCCAGACCAGACATCCTGAATATCTTAAACTGTGTTTGTAATATTTAGTTCAGGGCTTTGGTGGAATAAAACAGCAAGCTGTAGCAGATCTTAAGTAAACAGATGTATTGACATTATTTCGTAAAGTAAACTGTTCAGAAATATTATCAGGTGTAATATGCTGGTACACTTTAAACATAAATTTGGCTTTTCTAAGATATAACCTGTCATACATATAGAGAATGTTCAACGTATTCATTGCTTAGGAGGAGTCTTCAACATTATAATTTAAAATTACTCGACATGCTCTTTTCTGTAACCTAAGAATTTTCTTGTGAATCATTTATGTTATTTCCGTCTTGTTTTGTTATGCTTTCATGCACGTCTGTTTGTTGATGCCTTGTGTCACCTGCTGGTAAAGGGCTGACCTCTTGGCTCTCGTTTGCGAGGCCTAATTGTGACGTTGTCACTTTCCCATTGGTATCCTGGGTCAGGTGTAGTGCTTGATTGTATCGATTCCTGATCTTTGATCTCTTTCTTGTTTTTATACGAGTTTTGCCGCCCAGGAGTACAGTAAAACCTGTGTTAAGCGGTCACTCAAAAAACAACTAAAAACCCCAAAGATCTTAATAATGACAAATGGTAGCTAAATGGATGTCGAAAGTATTGCAAAATGCTTCCCTTGTTGCATTCTGCAATAGTTTTGACCTGCATTAAGCGATAATTGGTCTTGAAAACCAATTTTTGGTCTTTTCAGACTGGCCCTTTTAGACAGGTTTACTGTCATCTCTTTGAGATAAACAACTGAGGAAACTAAGCAAAATATGAAACCTGATTTACCCATTTAAGCTGAATGGAATTTCCAACTCGTATAAATTGGACCAGTCCATTTCCATTTTGAGGGTTTTGGGTGGTATAGTTTATTTTTATTTAGATTTCAATAGCACAGCATGTAAGTGGCAAACAGTGGAGACACTGATCAGACTCTGCATTTTGTCCACGTCCCATGTCCCACAAAAAAGACGCTAGGCTTATATTGGTTAAAAGAAACATAGGTTTTCTTGTTTCTTAACATAATCATATGTTGTTGGTACCCAAAAGACCGTCTAAATGAGACAGTTCTTTTGAGTACTCACAACATATATGTTTAGACTGAAGGGTAAGTAAATAATTACAATTTTATGTTTAAAAACTTTGTTTATCTAGACCTTTGATTGTCAACTTAGTTATACCAGTAAATGGCAAAATCACAGACAACAAACCAACCGACTGCACATTTTTTTTAATTTGTTTCATAAGTGCTGAACTGTCCCAAGCAACCTTTTTGGACTTGGGCGTGTCCATAACCAATGGTATAGTTTCATCTAAAATTTACAATAAACAAGACAGTTTTTATTTTGAAATAGTTCATTTCCTATTTCTGGCTGGCTTAGGTTGCCGTCTCTTCTAAGGAAGCGGTAATGTTGTTGTTGATTCTTTGTGTAATGATCCTCCAAACGTTTGCAGAAGTTCTGTGTTTTGGTTTTGGTTCTTGTTTTGTTATGCAATAAAGTAAAAAAAAAAAAAAAAAAAAAACCCAGCTTCTCTTCCTAATTAAAATGATTGTAAAGCGAGGAAGGACACTAAGTTTAGTTGTCTTCCTGGTCTCTTATGACTGTTAGTGTTATTTGGTTCTTCCTCACAGTGCTCTGGGTTGGGCTTCAGTGTGTGATTGTGGTATTTTCTGATTATGCTTACTTACCTTTTCACAGAGGAAGTTTATTCTTTAAGCCAGTCAAAGGATACCGCTTGAAGAGCAACTTTTGTTGTAATAATTGCTTTGCTATAATACATACGGTGCATGGTCTTTATTGAATGGTCAATGAGTTAGCAAACTCACTGAAGCAAAAAAAAAATATTGTACTTGACAAGTGCATGTTTATTCTCTTCATAAAACTGTTTTTGAAAAAAAAGGACGACTAATTGGCACTCTTTGCAGGGCAAACTCATTCCAATCCGATTTCTATAGAGAACCAATCCTTAGTTCACCAGTTGCCAATCTGGCCTAACACAGCCGGGTTAAAACTGTAAAGCTTCTTTGTTCGACCACAAAATACCATAAGGAAACAAAGTTAATGGCATAAATAGCAACGACTATAACTTACAGGAAAATTTCACAAAAATCAGAGAGCAGGTACAAAATACTAGTAAATATCAGTCACATTTTGAAGGATGTTGTTTGATTAAAATTCATTGTTTTCCCTGAGCACAACTTTTGGGGTCAATATCTCGTTTTAGGGCATTGATATGCTGGAATCAACAAAAGACTCAACTTGATAAGTTGTTCAAAGAAATACAATTGTGACATAAAATGTTAACTAACGTAAATATTTTAGAATTTCTCAGTTTTCTATCATTTGTGCAACACTACCGCCATATTGAAACTCAATCTAATCATTTTGTCACTGGGGCCTACATTACTGATCAGAGCACCAACGGAGGGGTTAGTCAACAGTGGTTCTCGTGTACTGCACCCCGAATGATGAATCATTTATTATTCAGCTATTCGGTCACTGTATCGCCACGTGGTATGCAATGTCCTGGTCTCTTGTAAAGCTACCGGAGATAGGAACCAGTTGGGGGCGTGGCTAGATAGTGACCAATAGCCGAAAAATACGGAAAGCTACCAAAGAACGCATCTGCTTTAAAAATAGTGAGTATGATCAGGAAATACCACGACAAACCCATGGTACCGCGAGGAGAGGCTCAAGTCAAACATTTTAAGTTTAATTTTACCATGGGTTTTAAATCCATTTTTTATAAATTAATGCTCATTTACAAGTTTTTAAGCCTAGATGTATTAACGAGATCAAATAGTGCCAAAAGTTAATGTTTTTTATACGCTCGTTTTTTATACTAATCATATTTCATGTTGTTAGATCTATCATATTCTGAACTTGTGTATGTAAATATATTTTAGAGGGACGCATGGTAGACCAACGTTTATCGCTGAATGTGCTATAAAGTTAAGATAAAAATAAAGAAATAAATGGTTTTAAATTAATGTTTTTCTTCTGCAGCTTCCACGTGTGTCACAATACAGAAGACTGTATCCATTGTTTCGAGCGATTGCTTCACACCCCTCAGTGACGTCACTATTAAATCACAGCAACCGATTAGTGTCAGAAGTCTTGCCACAGGGTCGTACGAATTAGGTTTATGCAGCCTGCCTGTGATTGTTTCCTTAGCAAAACCTGGATTTAAATCTATTACAGTAAAACTCACCGCATCGTCAAATGCGATACCATTACCATGTCTTGGTAAGATATTACATCCATGTGTTTATTCTTTAGACAATATGCTGAAATTCCGAGCCTTACAGCTAGCAGTTTTAAGATCTTTTAACACTTTGAAGAATAAAATGGGTACTTTGGCAAACAGTGAAGGCCAAGATGAAATGTCGCATGATGCGACATTCCATCTGAGTCTGAAATTATAAACTGTGACCCTCAATATATACAAATGGACCATTCTGACTTTAATGTGTGTAGCTTTATGGAGAATTCCACTGACCCTAAAAGGGTTAAGCAGGGTTGGAGCATTTTTTCTGGCTTTTCCTCTATTTTCCCACACGTTCCCTTCCCTCTTAATTTATCCTACTTTCTATGTTTATATGTAAACATTTTACAAATATATCCGTTTTGCTTCATACTCATAGACGTAGCTGGAATAAATGTTTGAAGAGTAAAACGCCATTCCACAGAGATCTAAATCGTATTTTTTTTAAGTTTTAAGGATCACGGTATGTATATTGTGACAAGGACACTTTCTCTTTCAAAATGCTTATGTTCTAAAAACAAATACAGCATGAAGACATTCATGAGTTCCCAAGAATTCTCATTGTCTTGTCGTATAAATTATGTTTAATCTACAATATCATTTTTATTTGACTCACTATAGGGACACTTACTTTGGTCACAATTGGTCACGAAAGCCCCAAAAAAATACATAGAATCTAACATTCGTGCTACTGTATAAATGTTGCTCGTAAATACTCACCATTGCTTAATAAATTCAATGCACATTTCCAATTTTTTATGATTTTATGCGTGTTGGGTAGAATTTTTACTTCCCTTTCCCCCAATTTTAATAGAACATTTGGTAAGCAAACAGTGAAGATCTAGATAATGCGGTGTCTGATCTAGGTCGATACTTATTGTCTATGTACCTCAAAAGGACGCAAGCAAAGATAAACCGTTGATAAGTTTATTAGGTTACTAGTATATGTGATGTGATCATGCCCTAGGCTTATTAACAACTATTTTAAAAGCTAATGGTTCATGTCTGTAAAAATTACTTTAACTATTTAAAAATCAAAAATACGTTGATAAAAGCGATAACGTGAGTATAGTTAAACACTTAATAGCAAAATTCATAGGCAATGACTATATACAGAATCATTCAAACTGTTTTTTATTCTTAAAATTACCATTCAATTACGAATTAATATAATAAATTACAGATATGAGCATTTTGGTGTGTTTTAGAGATCAGGAAATGCCACAACCACAGACCAACCTACGGTAGGGGAGACCGGGGCAAGATTATCCACTTTTTTGAAATATGTTTTTCCTGCTTTTATGACTGGATATATCTTATTGCTTTTAAATGTATAATACTCTGTCAAGTATTGGCTACAACTTGGTAGAAATAAGTACAGGCATAAAATGACATTAGTGCTTGAAACAAACCATTCAAAATGTGTGGTAAGCTGTATCATTTTGCCCCCTGCACGGGGCAAAATGATACGGTATACGGGGCAAAATGATAAAATAAGACTTTTCACATCTCAGATTCATATACTCAAGATGTAGCACAGAAACAACTATAAGCACAATTAAGCAATTTATAATGCTTTATATCGCCACGGAAATATGATTGAACACGAACAGTTTTCTGAATTTTCTGAGTCACATTTGTTACCCTTCATGTTTCATATTTTGCCACGGGGCAAAACGATACAGTTGACCACACATTTTTGACATTCTGAAAAATGAAATGGTACTTTTCTGACATACCAGTATCATTTAATTTTCATGTGATATGAATAGACAGTTTGGATAAAATATATCTTGAAAATACTTTAAAACAGAGTCAAATTAGATTATTTCAGACTGTATCATTTTGCCCTGACCACGATGTATCATTTTGCCCCAGTGACCTCTTGTTTACTGTTTTCGTAACAATTTAATAAAAATACGACACCCCACAATAGTTCTGATTATTTGGAGACATAACAGTATCTATATAGTTCAATTTACACGATAAAAAAAGAATATATTTCTACCAAATTTTTCGCCTTCTTAAAAAAACTGATGCCTTCGAAATTTACTTTGGGTGCCTCAAAGGTCAATTGTTTATATAACAAGCTTAACTTTGCTCTGTTTTGGCTGAGCGTTGCTTATAATGGCGAATTTCAATACGCGCATTCATTTTGAGTAAGAAACATCATATATGACATCATCGTTTGAAAAATCGCGCTGTATCATTTTTCCTGTGAACCATTTTGCCCCGGTCTCCCCTACCATAAAGGAGAGACACATTACACTACAACGAAGGTTTCAGAAAGATGATATTACCTTGGAGTGAAGGACCATGGTCAAATATAGTTAAATCTGTCAGGCCAACTCCATTTTCAATGACATGGGTGTTGTGTTCATCACCATCCTCTTGAGGATTGGCAATTATTCACCATCGCGTCAGCGATGACGATATACGTCACCATCGCGTCAGCGATGACGATATACGTTAGTAAACTTCCATGGGCGCGTGTTCGATTAGCAAGTTACAGAATGGATTGGGTCTTAACTCCCCAGCAGCAGTGTCTTTTATTGGTCTTTCTCAAACTCCCCATCGATCAAGTTAGATCTACTTCCAAAATTCCACCATTGGGTAAGCGATGTTGATATACTTTGGATACCGGATTGCTTCTAAAAACGAAAAAGACCAATTATAGACCTTACAACTGAGCTTGATACCGGCTTGCATCTGAAAACGAAAAGGCCAATTAGAGACCTTACCGCTGAGCTAGAATCCAGATCAAACATGGAGCCTGCGGATATACTAGGCTAAGTGTGACGAAATAACTAGATATAGATGGGCCAGTTTCAATATGCCCCCTAGGCATTTGTGCATTGACTTTGATTGACCTATACATACCGCTTGGAAGGGTCAACCCTGTCACTATTCAGTGTGTTCATGAGCAGAGTCTTACTGGAATATGCATATTTCCTGTGTTTTATTTGCTTCCAATGGATCACCTATGTACATGTACAAATCGTTAACTAAAAAATCCTACTCAGAGCTTGAAACACATGAAACGCTATAAAGAGTTGCTTCAGCAAATGCAATATTAAAACCCTATAAACGTTCTCTTATAACTGTAAAACGCCATGCGATGGTTCTAATCTTTTTTAAAAGCTAACCTTTAATTGAATAAGAGCGGTGTATGATAAGATTGCCCTTTCTGTAAAAACTGCCTGTATGTATTGTCTCATGGTGTCACAACACTAAAATGACACGCCCAGCTCATCGCAATCTCCGCTCAGCACAATGGTTGATTATGTAGTGCAGATAAAAACATATTTAAGATCATCTGTATGCCCATGGGGTCAACAGTCATTATCAAGAATACTTAACATGCGCGGATCCAGAAACTTTTGCCAGAGGGGTGCATCTCTAACTATGTTTTTTTAGTTAGTGAGGGGAGAAGAGAGGATCCAAAGACCATTAAAAAGCGGGACATCATCAGCCCGCCAGCAAAACGTTTAAATGGCATTTGGATCCTCTCTCTCTCCTCATCAACTAAAAAAAGTTGTCAAAGTTGGATCCCATCTGACTAAACTTTCTGGATCCGCTCAAGTTCACTGTAGTCATACCACTACGGCAATTTGGGTCTCGTCACTTATTCCGGTGTTAAGGTAACTTTCTCATCATGTTCAATTTCTTCATTTAATCGCAGATAAACGCCCCAAAATGCAATGGTTCCGATTAATTTTTGTTCATCAAATTCACATTGTATCTTTAAGCTTTAAAATTATATAAAAACTTTAACGTTTGATGCCTAGGCATGAAATAACTTATTACGGTTTCGTCATCGTGGCCAATTAATCAATGACGAGACCGTATAATTATGACTAAACCGTACTTGACAATTTTTTAATATAACTGTAAAAAAACACATATAAAATTTGATTTTATCTCCGTTTCCACAAATCAAAACAGAGGTTGTTAACTAGATGATGAAATATCGAAGCAAACATATTCGAAAGTTCTTATTTATGCCAGCTTTTATTTTAAGGTATTTTTACTATAACACCGGAGTGGGTGACGAGACCCAAATTGCCGTAGTGATATGACTACAGTGAAGTTGTCATGATAAAAATTATTTCAGATAGACATTTTGACGTTCATCGTGGTCATGCGCAGATCCAGAAAAAAAAATTGCCAGGGGGGGGGGGGGGTCATCACTGAACTACGTTTTTTTTTTTTTTTTTTTTTTTTTAGTTGATGAGGGGAGGAGATAGGATCAAAATACCACTAAAAGCGGGCCAAAAAAAAACGCCATTTGAATGACATTTGGATCCTTTCTCCCCTCAACGACTAAAGTTGTCAGTGCTGGATCCCCTCTGACAAAATTTTCCGGATCCGCGCATATTGCCTGCGTTGTGTAGTTGATAATGCATATTTCAGATAGACATTTTGACGTAAGAGGCAAGGGTCAGGGTCATATAGCATATATACAAGGAATCAGGCTATATGGCTTGTAATTTCAACTTCTATAACATGTTTTGACGGAGAAAATTCATTAGGCCTACTGACACAATGTTTGCCTGAGGTATGAAGATCATACAAGAAGGATTTTGAATTCCAGGCATTCTCCCATCGTTTGTGGGATTGTTTGGTCCTTGTGTTGTAATGCAGTACTTAGTCTCCTCTCTAGTTTTGAAATCGTCTCATTGAAGAAGAGAGAGAGAGAGAGCTGGTCCCGCGATTATTAAACTATTTTCATGCTCAACTTAATCGAGCATGAAATTTCAACTGCTTATATAAACTAAAAAACTGAAAAATAAAGAATTTTCTTGCTTTAAATGCTCAAACGTTGCATTTACCATGCAAATAAATGTTATGCATTTTGACATTATGAGTATGTAAAATTTCATGCTTATTTGAGTTTAGCATGAAAAAAGTTTTATAACCACGGTACCTGGTTGCTTTACTTTAAGGCTTAATTATATTAATATGATAACAAACTGAGGATATACAAAATAAAATTCAAGGTACTCCACCCTTCCTCATTCAATATTAAATATGTACCTTATTTGCCTAAAACTGCCAGCCTTTTATGTAGAGCTGAGTTTACGTCATCAGGTA
Organism: Loripinus fragilis; assembly: GCA_964019695.1. Taxonomy (NCBI): domain Eukaryota; kingdom Metazoa; phylum Mollusca; class Bivalvia; order Lucinida; family Lucinidae; genus Loripinus; species Loripinus fragilis. The sequence goes on from CAXHUL010000421.1 coordinate 161,752, forward strand.
ATTTACTCAAAATAAACCACGTTTGATCCCTATATGATTAACCACTTTGTGTCATGTCTTGTTATCCAGGTACAAGATGCACCAGTGAAACAGCTACTGTAACCATCACGTCTGATTGCACACCAGCGGTATTGGGAGTGAAAGTGACATCAGCACAATCCATCGAAGTATCAACCTCAGCCCCTGGTACTTACGAGATAATAGCCTGCTCTTCACCAGTCACTATCACATGTGAGAGAACAGGCTATACACCAGCAACACTAGCTGTTACCAGCAGTCCGACAACCGTATCACTGACCTGTATTGGTAAGAACCTCTTAGTTTATTAATCCTTAAAGCGCCACCTATAATTTGCAGCAGACGCCAATTTCAAATATTGCCGCCTTTTTAAAAATAACAAATAAGGCATGATATTTCATGATAATTGTCAGCTGGCAGACGATTCTCATGAAATATCATACCTTATTTTTCTCGAAAATTAAGAAAGATGTCGCAAAAATTGTAGTCTGCTGCAGTCGTAATTGGCGCTTTAAGGGTTAACAGACACAATAATGTGACAAAAGTAATAGGACGGCAGTTGTAAAGATTTTTTACCACCTTTACCAACTTTGGCATGAAGTATCTCGTGATGTGCAAGGTCTACACTTATGTAGGTGGTATAAATTAGTTATACCATGCTTGACCACCTGTACGTAAGATAATCCACTCGCTAAAGCTCGTGGATTATCTCCAAGCACAGGCGGACAACCCATGGTATAAATATTACAAAACTTTCTGCCTATAATTCATGGGTTCAACGCAACAGTCGTATCCTGCTTTTATGAAATTTTTCAGAAGAGTTAAAAACATGTTTCTGCCTCGGCTTTTATATTATTTTTAACAATTTTTATAATTTAATTGACTTTAAATTTAATTCATTTGACTTGATGATAAATGTTATTTTAAATGTTACTCTTTTGTTTCAAAAGATATTTGCAATAATTTCACTAACAACAGTTTTTCCACCCAAAAATCCATTTTTTACCTTGAGATTTCAGTGAAACACTGTCGTAACTTTAAGTGTTGCACTATATTAGTTGCTGTATTTGATTTAACTTCAAAGCAACTCTGTTGTAAGTGACTATCTTTAAGTTACAATAGTTGTATTTGATTCATTAAAATTATCAACATAAAATACATTGCTTGAAACTGCTGCATCGTACAGAAAAATGTACAAATATGGCAATTTCAATTAATTCACATCTCTTGCATATTGGCCATCTTTAATAATCATAAATTGGCTACCCTTATTGTCCTTATTGGCAACCTTAGAAATTAATCACAAACTTTGGCAACCTTTATCATTATTTCGTCGATAATTCCGATGATGGATAAAACACAAGTCAACTCCGATTGTGAGTGAGTTCTACGATACTTATACTATATTTTCTTAACAAAGTGCGGGCCCTACGATGTTATGGTGCCGTCTCACAAAACTACTAACTTCCTATCACCAAGCAACTGACGTTACGTTAACATAACGTAACGTTCAAGTGACGTAAATGCATGATTGACGTCGCCAGGTTATAAAGTCAACATAGTGATTTCAAATTAACCTATTTTCGGATCATTGCGATTTAAGTCTATATTTGTATACGAAAACCTCCTGTCCATTTTCCCTTCCTCAAAATGCATATTCATTTCGACAAATTTATCTATGAAGTAATGCGATATTTCGTACTACTAAACATCAGTGAATGGACATCCAAATGTGATAAAACAAACAATCGTATTGATGCATTGTTAAAAAAAAGTAAAGAATGTATTTACTCCAGCCTGAATTACTGACATGAATTATAGGATTATAGGTTTCTCTCCTGTATAAATTAACGAATGTTGGACGTCTATAGTTTTAATAATACATCTTCGTCCCCACTCTCACAACTTATAAACCCTGTCCATCTCGGACCTACGCGACTAATGCACTTCTGTATGAACATTTGAACACTTTCAATACTCATTAGTATCCTCATGAAGTTACTGACAAATTTTCTCATTATGTACATGTACACTACTGCCCATCTATTTGTCCTTGTCGAATTCGCGTTGAAAACGCCTTGAAATCGCACGTAATACGCATTAGTTTTCCAACGGTAATTTCGAAAACCCAATCAAAGCCCACTTTGGATATGCATTGAACTGCAGTGCAACGCATTTACCTCTTATCCAATCATTAAACTGTTTAAGTGATGTCGGAACCTATCTGCTGGGCACTATGCTGCAGGGGTGCAGCTGTTTAAGCGATGTCACAACCTATCTGCCGGCACTGTGTTGCAGGGGTGCAGCTGTTTAAGCGGTGTCGCAACCTATCTGCCAAGCACTGTGTTGCAGGGGTGCAGCTGTTTAAGCAGTTGTCAAAACCTATCTGTCGGCACTGTGTTGCAGGGGTGCAGCTGTTTAATTGGTGTTGAAACCTATCTGCCGGCACTGTGATGCAGGGGTGCTGCTGTTTAAGCAGCGTCACAACCTACATGCCGGCACTGTGTTTCAGGGGTGCAGCTGTTTAAGCAGTGTCCCAACCTATTAGCCGGCACTGTGCTGCAGGGGTGGAGGTTGATAAAGTGGTGTAGCAACCTATCTGCAGGGCACTGTGCTGCAGGGGTGCAGCTGTTTAAGCTGTGTCTCAACCTATCTGTCTGCACTGCGCTGCAGGGGTGCAGCTGTTTAAGCCGTGTTGAAACCTATCTGCCGGCACTGTGCTGCAGGGGTGCAGCTGTTTAAGTGGTGTTGAAACCGATCAGCCAGCACTGTGTTGCAGAGGTGCAGCTGTTTTAGCAGTGTCGAAACCTATCTGCCCGCACTGTGTTGCAGGGGTGCAGCTGTTTAAGCAGTGCTGCAACCTATCTGCCGGCACTGTGATGCAGGGGTGCAGCTGTTAAAGCAGTGTCCAAACCTACCTGCCGGCACTGTGTTGCAGGGGTGTAGCTGTTTAAGAAATGTCCTAACTTATCTGCTGGCACTGTGTTGCAGGGGTGCAGCTGTTTCAGCGGTGTCAGAACCTACCTGCTGAGCACTGTGCTGCAGGGTTTTAGCAGTTTCAGTAGTGTCGCAACCTATCTGCCGTCACTGTGCTGCAGGGGTGGAGCTGTTTAAGTGGTGTTGAAACCTATCTGCCGGCACTGTGCTGCAGGAGTGCAGCTGTTAAAGTGGTGTCAAAACCTATCTGCCAGCACTGTGTTGCAGGGGTGCAGCTGTTTAAACATGTCAAAACCTATCTGCTGGCACTGTGTTTCAGGGGTGTAGCTGTTTAAGCGGTGTTGAAACCTATCTGCCGGCACTGTGTGGCAGGGGTGCAGCTGTTTAAGCGGTGTCGCAACCTATCTGACGGGCACTTTGCTGCAGTGGTGCAGCTGTTTAAGGGGTGTCGCAACCTATCTACCGGCACTGTGCTGCAGGGGGGCAGCTGTTTAAGTGGTGTCGAATCCTACCTGCAGGCACTGTGCTGCAGGGATGCAGCTGTTTAATTGGTGTTGCAACCTATCTGCCAGCACTGTGCTAAAGGGGTGCAGCTATTTAAGTGGTGTCAAAACCTATCTGCCAAGCACTGTGTTGCAGGGGTGCAGCTGTTTAAGTGGTGTCAAAACCTATCTGCAGGCACTGTGTTGCAGAGGTGCAGCTGTTTAAGCGGTGTCGAAACCTATCTGCTGGCACTGTGTTGCAGAGGTGCAGCTGTTTTAGCAGTGTCAATCCTATCTGCTGGCACTGTGTTGCAGGGTGCAGCTGTTTAAGCGGTGTCGAAAACTATCTGCTGGCACTGTGTTGCAGAGGAACAGCTGTTTAAGTGTTGTCAAAACCTATCTGCCGGCACTGTGTAGCAGGGGTGCAGCTGTATAAGCAGTGTCGCAACCTATCTGCCGGCACTGTGCTAAAGGGGTGCTGCTATTTTAGTGGTGTTGATACCTATCTGCCAAGCACTGTGTTGCAGGGGTGCAGCTGTTTAAGTGGTGTCGAAACCTATCTGCAGGTACTGTGTTGTAGAGGTGCAGCTGTTTAAGCAGTGTCAAAACCTATCTGCTGGCACTGTGTTGCAGAGGTCCAGCTGTTTAAGCAGTGTCCATCCTATCTGCTGGCACTGTGTTGCAGGGGTGCAGCTGTTTAAGTGGTGTCGAAAACTATCTGCCGGCACTGTGTTACAGGGGTGCAGCTGTTTAAGCAGTGTCGCAACCTATCTGCCAGCACTGTGCTGCAGGGGTGCAGCTGATTAAGCAGTGTCCAAACCTACCTGTCGGCACTGTGTTGCAGGGGTGCAGCTGTTTAAGCAGTGTCCCAACCTATCTGCTGGCACTGTGTTGCAGGTGTGCAGCTGTTTAAGCGGTGTTGGAACCTACCTGCTGGGCACTGTGCTGCAGGGGTGTAGCTGTTTAAATAGTGTTGCAACCAAATTGCAGGCACTGTGCTGCAGGGGTGCAGCTGTTTAAGCGATGTCGGAACCTACCTGCCGGCACTGTGTTGCAGAGGTGCAGCTGTTTAAGCAGTGTCCATCCTATCTGCTGGCACTGTTTTGCAGGGGTGCAGCTGTTTAAGCTGTGTGGAAAACTATCTGCCGGCACTGTGTTGCAGAGCTGCAGCTGTTTGCGCATTGTCAAAACCTATCTGCTGGCACTGTGTTGCAGGGATGCAGCTGTTTAAGAAGTGTCACAACCTATCTGCAGGCACTGTGCTAAAGGGGTGCAGCTATTTAAGTGGTGTCGAAACCTATCTGCCAAGCACTGTGTTGCAGGGGTGCAGCTGTTTAAGTGGTGTCGAAACCTATCTGAAGGCACTGTGTTGCAGAGGTGCAGCTGTTTAAGCCGTGTCGAAACCTATCTGCTGGCACTGTGTTGCAGAGGTGCAGCTGTTTAAGCGGTGTCTAAAACTATATGCCGGCACTGTGTTGCAGAGGTGCAGCTGTCGAAACCTATCTGCTGACACTGTGTTGCAGGGATGCAGCTGTTTAAGCAGTGTCGCAACCTATCTGCCAGCACTGTGCTGCAGGGGTCAAGCTGATTAAGCAGTGTCTAAACCTACCTGCCGGCACTGTGTTGCAGGGGTGCAGCTGTTTAAGCAGTGTCCCAACCTTTCTGCTGGGACTGTGTTGCAGGGGTGCAGCTGTTTAAGCGTCGTCGGAACCTACCTGCCGGGCACTGTGCTGCAGGGATGTAGCTGTTTAAGTAGTGTTGCAACCAAATTGTGGTTACTGTGCTGCAGGGGTGCAGCTGTTTAAGCGATGTCGGAACCTACCTGCCGGCACTGTGATGCAGAGGTGCGAGCTGTTTTAGCAGTGTTTGAACCTACCTGCCAGGCACTGTGCTGCATGGGTGCAGCCTGTGTAAGAGGTGTCGGAACCTACCTCCCCAGCACTGTTGGGCAGTGGTGCAGGCTGTTTAAATGGGGTCTGAACCTACCTCCTTGGCACTGTCGAGCAGGGGTGCAGGCTGTTTAAGCCGTGTCAGTTTCTACCTCCTGAGCAGGTTAGATGGGCAGAACTGGATATACTGCTCTTCTTTTATTTTAGGACTGATCAGGTGAAGCCTGGGCACATGCAATTGCTTTTGCTTAGGAGTGCCTTCTTTTTTCTTTTGAAAGATCTATTCAGCTAGAATGTCAACAAGTGAGTTTGGCTTGATTATTTGGCTTAACAAAGAGAGTTTGCATGTAATCTCAGTTGACCCCATCTGAAAGTTAGAAATTGTTTAATGCGAATCCCAAGAAACAAAATTGAATGCAGTGTGACATATTTTCAATTCATTTGCTTCATGTCGTTGTTTTAAGAAAAATATTTTACATTGGGCACTAAAAGAGACTAATTAAAGATCTATATCTGATGAATATCGATGTGATTTTACGGTTGTATATTCATTTTTCGGCCTTGAGTAAGTCCATTCATTTATCCGCTGAAAAGTCATGATAGTCGGCTCAAAATATTGATCAATGAATGGAGTGAGATATTTGATTCAAACTGGGCTTTAAAACCTCAAAGGAAACGGGATTTAAGATTTGCAAGACAAGTCTTGTCAGAAATATTCAAAGCAAAGTTAAACCGTGAATAACAATGTAAACATTGAGCAAGGTCAACTCAATTTTGATTGGTTTACGCATTACTGCGTTGTAACAAGACGATTTGATTGGCTAAAGGAAAAAAGCATATTTTATCGTTGAAACGCGTTAGAGGGCTGCTAATGAATATTCATGAGTTTCGAAATACGTTGATTCGCGTTTCATACGCAATTTAAACTCAACGCACGTACAACGCGTTGGAAACGCACATGAAACGCGAATTCGCAGGACAAATACGCGGGCGGTAGTGTAAGTGGCGAAACTTCTTGCAAGGCTTCGCCAAATCGTACACCACTGTGTTCGTTTTGCCTTTTCGTTAAGCTGGTTCTCCATATCAATTGTAGTTGGCATCTTAACACAAGTCACCCATTCCACTTCAGGATCTGGTATCATCTATTTCGATACTTAAACTAGCTGTTGTCTGTTCCCGTTAACTCCAGCTGCAACAAGCTTAGGTGCACAGACTTCTGTCGGCCGACCGGGACAAGTTCCCCTCCGTAGCAACGTGTGACATACCCTTTCCTCAAGTATTTTGTCGGTCTGAAGATGTCCTGATCTTCAATTTTGTTTGTCTTATGGTATTATGTGACGTTCAGCAGTATACTTTGAAGTTCTGGACGATCTCTAGCGTAATGCAAATCCGACATTGTAACACCATTTTTCACTGGATTCCTCATGCATGTCGATTCTCGTAGTGCTCGCTTAACATTTTGATCTTCCTGTCCATTCTCTTTTTTCGATGCGACTTCCTCGTTAAAAAAAAGCTGCATTATTTACATCATACAACAAGACCTTTAGTCTTTAATAGGGATTCCTTGAATTTCGAATTGAATGAAATATTGCGAATCGCAATGCATGCTTGTCCATTTTCCTCTAGTCTGAACCTAGTTAATTGATGTTCTTGCGTATTCCCCTCCGTAAACGAATCAACAGTCTCCTTCAATATACCAGCAGATGCTAGTTGCTGATCGTTCGTTTCTGTACTACAAGCGAGCTTTTGTTTCGTTTTGTTATTTGCATTCGTCGAATGAACAGTAGGCGCATGCGACTGACGTCCAGTTTCTATCTGTACAGCATTTTGGCTTATTCTAGTTTCAGTTAAATCCGAGTTTAAAGAAACACCTCTATATTGCAATTCCTTTCGTTCTGTTTCATTGCAGTGGTTCACTTTGTTCGTTGGCATACTTCCCTGCATTTGCCTACTGTCAGAATCACCATGAACTGACGTGTGTCCCTGCGCGCCATTACACAACAGAATGGTGTACTGCGAATCATTGTTAGGTTGTCACTGCATGTAAATATTTGACACTGGTAGTGACTTATGGATCTTTCTATTTACCTCAGTATTTCCTACCCTAGCATGTCTCTGCAGTATAGTATCCTCTGTCACCATGCATTCTGTCTCATGCGTATCATGATTGTTAGACATCTTCATTGGAATCATTCCTGAAGACACACTAGATTTTCTCAACATCCAATGTCTTCTGGTTCTCTTGTCTGCCATGATGAAGTCCTCTTCGACTTTCCCCATTCGCACAACCACCATTTTCCATTTCTCCACTTCTTGCTTTCGAATGTAAAAATCAGAAAGTGATTTCATAACTTTCAAAGCTGCTTCAAAGCAGTTTTCCATTTTCTTGTATGCTTTTGGGATTTCCAAAACATCTATCTCTTACATATCAAAAATTAGCTTGTTGACTGAACGCGTAAAACTCACTTTGGCTAATACCCTGTTCTTCATAAGCTCCAACTCCCCCCCTGTGTCATTGGCGTATTCATCTACGATTTCCTATGACTCCATTACGATTGTCCTATGGCTTTCAATAATTTCAACATAAGTTCAAACCTCTCTCTGCTACCATATGTTTCGTCGATAATCCCGATGATAGATAAAACACAAGTCAACTCCGATTGTGAGTTCTACGATATTTATACTGTATTTTCTTAACAAAGTTCAGGCCCTACGATGCTATGGCGCCGTCTCAAAAAACTACTAACTTCCTATCACCAAAAACTGACGTAAAGTTAACATAACGTAACGTTCAAGTGACGTAAAATGCATGATTGACGTCGCCAGGTTATAAAGTCAACATGGTGATTTCACAATCACCTACTTTCGGGGTCATTGCGATTTAAGTCTATATTTGTATGCGAAAACCTCCTGTCCAATCATTATTAATAAACTAGGATAGTATCACAGTTAAATAGCCGCAACTGCCTGCATAATACAGGTGGCATACATGACCAACCAGAATAAATGGCCAATACAGGCAAACATATTGGTAGATAAAGTTATATAAGTGGTCATTTCTCTAGATGCTGAAGTTGTCTTAATTCAAATTTACGTTTGGACCAAGTGTCTTAATTCAAATAATTTTTTCTGGACCCAGCAATGTTACAGGTCCTTGGTCTTGGACTTGACCTAGAGCATGGCTTACTGGGCCAGTACAACTATTCTTGATTGATAATATTATATAAAAACCTGTTTATCTGCACTGGAGTTATATATTTTTAAGGTTTCCCCAAGCAAAAATTACGTATTAGCTGTTACAATGTTCATTTATCAATGAAAGTTGTTAGTTATACTTAGTTCCATTTTAGAGTTAATTGTAAAGATCCTTAATTTTGGATACCTTACTCTGAGCAAACCGTTAAAATCTACCTGTAGGAGCAGTTTGATAAGGCTCTACATTTTTACCATTAAGTATTTGGAAAAAAAATGTATAAAGATCATAAAACATTTTCTTGTCAAAAACTAGCTGGCCTGATTTGGAAATGATTTAATTGGCATTGGCCGCCCATACATAGCTTAACCAAAGATTACTCCGAATGAATTAGATCTATTGAAAAACATGGCTGCCACGGATCCCTACCTGAGTTGGCCATTTATCAGATCCAGATAACTTATGGTTTAAATGATAATTCCATTGAGGGTCTTCATCCTTTGAACTTCCTCAATATTATTAAAACTTAATGGTGTGAAGTCATATCGAAACTGCTGATGCATCAATTTAAGACTCATAGCTGGATGACCAGTCAGGTTGTCAAGGATATATGCCTTATGCGCAATGCATTATAGTTGATGAGATTGTGAGGGTCAAAATGCATCAGAGGTTAACGAGACTTGCAATGTGGTAGGGAGTTGAATTACCATGCAAAAAGAAAATTTACCATGGTCCAGTCAGGAAGATTTTCTTTTCTTTTACCAGATCCCAAGGATAATGAAATTAAGGGTGAGATAACCCAGTCTGGACATCACGCGAATGTCTTCTGCATGGTTTTGATGGTTGCATCCATTATTGAGATCATTGAGAGGGTCAATATATTTTTTCGGAGGAACACATAGAGAATGATAAATGAATGGAGCACTGTATGCCACTGCGCACCCTGCCTGCAGGTGCAATAAAATTATGATACATGTGAATGCAGCTGCTCATCATTTTGCACTATGATTTACAGGATAGAACTTGGGTACTGGCCGACCCAGTGTCAGTATGATGTCACTGTATGGAGTGATATTTCAAGCATCTGGGGCGTGACCATTCCGCAGATAATAAAAACTGACCATTGACCATCTAGTAACATCCAGACATATAAGTGTTATGACCGAAAGATTGTTGAAACCATATTAAACATTCATTGATGAATACGAATACATTCAATACTGCTGTTAGTAATAAGTTTCAAACACCCTGGAAAATTCTGGTGTAAGCAGAATTATGTAAACTAATGTGAGACTGGCCTTATCTCGCCTACCCTACCCTAGTGAAGTAGCCTATCTGTTCAAACTGGTTGGCAGAGTTGTATGACCAGGATAAGGTCACCATAAGATAATGAGGTTAGGATATCCTTACTTAGCCTAGTGGCAGCCAGGATTATGTCGGGTATGTATGTAGTCTATCTGACAGGCCAGAAGGGTGGGTGTGATAGGATTAGGTAATGTCCCCCTCCCCCTGGAAGGTAGGGTTGGTTTGGGTAGGATAAGGGCAGGTTAAGCTATGATCACGCCACTTAATCAAGTATGGTCAGGGTTGCAGGCAGGATTGGGTGTGGTAGGGTAAGGTATGGCTACTCTTACTAGTTAAGATACAGAGAAACCAAGCCTAGCCTACCTACAATGCATGGTTGTGAGGACTCTGTCAATTAAGGTATGGTCATCCTACTATTTTGGTTAGGATAGCCCAGCATAGCCTCTTGGATGGGGTAGGGTAAGGTACAGCTACCAAAGAGTCTACTGCAGGGCTGAATTGAGTAGGTTAAGGTTTTGTCACCCTACAGGCTTTTAGTAAGATTAGAATGCCTACCAGAAGTAGCAGTCAGGGTAAGGTAGGGCCAACCTACTGGTAAGGCAACCAAACAAATCTAGCATACTTGGCAGGCATAGATGCACTGGATGGGTAGGGGGTGTATGGTAGACCCACTGGTAGGTGTAATGGTATGGTAGTCTTTACACTTTATGCTACCCTAGGATATGATATGGGAAAGTCCTACCCTGGGCTGGGGTAAGGTAGGTAGCAGTAGGGAATTGTCATTATGTTAAGGTTGCAAATAGTATGCCATACCAAAGGGTAGGTATAAAAAGTTAAGATATTTGGTAAGGCTAGGTTAGGGTTTAGGAAATATAAGGCTTGGCCAGCTACCTATCCTACCTCATGGGCATGGTTTTGAATGATAGGCTTATGCTATGGTCGTCCTACTGGTTAGGGTATTATGTTGAAAACATGCTTTTCCTTAGAATTTAGGTTATGTAGGTTATGGTAGACTTGCCTATATTGGGGAGAGATTAGGTTCGCTGAGACTAGGCTAGGCAAACACATCCTACACAGCTCTACTTTTTCTTAACGACAGGGTGATGGAGGACATGGCAGGTCTGGTTAACCTAACAAGTTTTGTGGTGTAGTACCATTCTCTAGCTTAACCTTAATTCACCAGGTACTCCAGTTTAAGGTAGGTTAAGCATACTGATACTTTCCATAATCTTGCCTACCAGGCTTGGGTGGTTAATGATAAAGAATTAAGCTAGATCTAGCATAAGGGTATTGTCACCCTGCTTGGGTTAGGCTATATAGGGGTCAGGTAGTCTTCCTTAACTACTCCTAGAACTGAATTATAGGATTCATACAGTACCATTCTTGACATCTGACTATGGCTAAAATAAGATAAAAGTAGCTATGGTAGGTCCTACCCTAAGGTAAATATAGTTCTTTACTTTGAAAGGCTAGGCATGACTAGGCTAGGGTTAAGTGAGCAAAGCCTAGACTTAAAGTCACTTTATACTACCCCGCCTTACCCAACCCTACCTGGTTGACAGGGAGGTTTTGGATTATCATCCTAGATAGGGTAGTTGTAAGGTGTGTTTATAGAGGATGTTGAATAGGGCAGAAAATATCACTTTTTCGCAAAGGCTTAATCTAAAGTTCCTATAATGATTGTCTGTTTTCCTCTGTTATGAGAGAACTCTATGTCAACGCTTGCTTGGGAATGAGCTACTGATCCAGGTTATCGTACATGTCTTATTCGTTTAAAATACTGGTGTCACTTTAACCCATATAAGGGGAGCGCAGTGGCTCAGTGGTAGAGTGCTTGACTTGAGACCGAAGGGCCGCGGGTTCGAGCCTCACCAGCGTCACTGTGTTGTGTCCTTGAGCAAGACACATTAATCCTAGCTTAGTATTGGTTCAACCCAGGAAGACCCGTCCCGACGCAACTGAAAGATTGTTGACAGGGACGTAAAGAATCAAATCAAACAAACAAATCAAACAAAAATAACCCATATAAGCCTGGCATCTGATCAGGGTCTCCACTGTTTGCTTACAGAATATTCTATTAAGATTTGAATAAAGATGAAAAATACCACCCAACAACCCTTAAAATGAGAACAGACTGGTCCAATAGATAAAAATTGGAAATTCCATTCATCTTAAATGGGTTAAGTTGATTCTTCTTTCCCTTGTGGGGTATATTATGGGCAGGGTTTGCAATCTAATTGTATTAGTCTTGTCATTTTATATAGCCAGCTATTAAAAAAGTAGTTAAGTTTTTCATCAAAACATTGAATACCCCATCAAACTCATTTAACACCCTCATTTTACATACAATTGCCATTTTCATAGCATTTCTTCTCAATTTGCCATTACATCAACATTTGTGTCATTTTCAACCTTACAACATGATACTTGATACTGACTTACATGAACGGACGTTAACCGCCATTTCTGCATCATGTGGTGTCCATATTTGGACTGTGACCTTTTAACTCTTCACTGAATTTGTAACTAAATTTTAAGCAGATTTCTTATTGCTACTTAGTATTGACTTATATCAAGGGATGAACATCTCCTTATGGGTATCCATGCATATTTGATCTAAAAAACTTAAATTAATAATGCAATTCAGAATAAGCCCATGCCAATCTGAACCATTTAAAAATTGTGCATCCTTGAAGATGTGTCAGAGCCTTTGGCAGATTTTTTTTCTTGGTAGTTTTCAAGGTGGCAAAATCCGTTTTATGCTGTTATGAACAGTATTAAGAATGAACAGTATGATGTAATTTTTACAGTTATTATGTCATAAATTCCAAGACAAATAGCTAAATACAACAGTATTGCACTGAACAAATTAATCAATACGTGTATTGTTTTCAATGCAACAGTGATGTATGAGTGACATTGTTGCAGTTACATCAGTGTCGCACTCAAAGAGCACAGTCTTCAGCTTAAATCTCAGTGCAACAGTGTCGTATGTAAAGCGTTAAATGAATTGGCACTTGTGAGATACAAAGAAATCCCTAATTTTATATTACTGGAGAAATATTAACAACACATTAAGGACATTTTCTCAGATTATGTAAATATGTTTTATAGATTCAAAACTGCTAAAAAGTACATTTCTGAAAAAAAGTGCAGTTATGACAGTGTTGCGTTGAACCCACGATATATGACACTATGCTAACAGTAATTACTTTGATGAAATGCCACTAATCTAATTACGGCGTCTTATTACATAAATCGGAACTACTTGCCAATAAAAAAACTAAGTACGTATGACCAGGAAATGCCACAATTACAGACAACATACATACCCAGATCACCGTGAGGAAGTGCATCAGATCCACAGACTGCCATACAATTAAAGTAAAGCAACAAGCTCTCTCTTCCTCTGTTATGTGACTGCAAAACTTGAAAAGGACACTTTGGATTTCATTTCAAAACGGTGACCCAAGACTTAACTCCAATTACAGCCACAACGAAACATGAAACAACAACAACAACAACAACAAGAGAACCACCACCTTAGAACGGACAAAAGCTGAGGGCACCAGGGACTTAATGTATTTTACTGGCCAAATCTTCACCCTAAGTTCTGTTGTCATTAATACACAAATATAAGTAAGCTCGCATATAGGCTTCCTATCTCACGCAATGTTAGTGCTGCAGCAGACCCACCGTATTGTGACACATACCAGTCCCCACAGGGTAACAAGCAGCAACATATATCAAATTAAAGCTCAGAGTCTTGGGAGTTCATAATTGCATGATGCCACTGTCAGGACCGAGGGCGAAATTTTTTATGGCCCTTCAACAGAGGGTACCCCTAATACCCTAGTCTAAAGCCCTTATTGATAAATGCATTAAATGTGCTGCAGTATAGTCGTGATAATGGACAGTTTTATACAACAATAAACAGAAATGATAATATTAATTGATAAAACATCATTTCCATGAATACGTTTCCTGTCTACAGTCACGAAAAAGGTCAACAAGTGCAAAAGTCACGAAAACATATGACATTGTAAAATATTGATACTGTTGATTTGTTTACCTTAAAACATGTCTTAAATGTACAAACTGGCCATTCAACATAAAATTTTATTCAATTGGCTTGGAAATAATCTTCAGTGTAGGTTTTAGTTCACTTTAACACTGCACTGGAAATAAAAGAATACGGAAACTTAGTTGTGAAAACGCAAAAAAAAATTTAATCTGATTTTAGCATCTTTTCCATAAAAAATAACACTGATTTTGTACAATGAGTCAATAAATATTATAGAAGGAAAATATGATTGATTGTTTAACTGATTGATCCATTGATTGATTAATTGATTGATCGATTTTGTTTTGCTATCAAATTATTCTGACCGTTTATATTGTTTTTTCTGTATCGCGTTTTTCATAGTTAAATTGTTGACCAACAATTATTGTTAAATTAAATTATCTACAACCTGGTAATTGAATTCACCACCTTCATAAAAAGATGGTTATCTTAATGAAACAAACATTCTGCTAGAGCTTTGTATGTTAACATTAATACCAGATTTAGGCAGGGCACATCATATTCTAGCAGGAAAATACTGACATGATGTTCCCAGCATTCAAACTTGTAGACAAAGCATGAAATGTCCTGTCCAGTTCAAATGGTGGAGTGATAAAAATGCTAAACTATCCTGATATTCTGTTACAAGACATTGCAAGACAGAAGATCTACCTCTTCTGCAGTCTAGTTGTTGTGATGATTTCCTCACCCTAGTTATGCTCCCATTGAAACAGGCTTGGGCTTTGTTGATAAAACTGCATGAATATCTCGCTGATGTTTGCTACAAACTGGTTATATTTAAAAACATTGCCGGCCTCTTTAAATAAAACAACAATGAAACAACAAATTACTTCAATCAGCGATTACATAAGTGTTTGTTTGTTTCAAAATTACAATAACATGTGGAATAAAGAGACTGATGATAAAGAGAAACGCCTAAGCAAGGTGGTTTCTTCAAAGACCTGTTACGGCCAAATACTCTTTGACATTTCATGATAATTTCTCAAGATGCCAGGAAAAGACACAAAAATGAGTAAGCATGTATCATTCAGACACACGTGCACTGTGGAAGAGGTTTGATAATGATGCAAAAAGAATGTTTGAAGGAATATTCATAGATCCCTTCGTTAATGACAATCCATCTGATCATCCCTTGAACATCGCGTCTGGTGTAGTGACAACATCTACAATCAAGGAAAGTCAACTAAAAGCCTTAGACAAAGGCAGTCAAGTATCAATAAACTGCAGGAAGAAGCATTGGATACCTTCAGAAAACAACATGCCACTAAAAAGCTACTGCGACCCACTTCCCGAGTCTGACATTAAAGAAATGACAGAAATGCAAAAGACACTTCATATCCAATTCAACAGTATAACAGTCAATGGAGAAGTAATGTATTTAAGGCTTTTTGCAATGAACTCTTTTTGAAAAACGCCTAATCCTGTTAGTATGTTCAAGAATGACTGACCAATGATTGCATATACATTTTTTGACTACATGCACAAGCTAGAAAGTTAATAGGACAACAAAATTGTTTCAGTACAGTCTGCATAATTTTGCAGTCAAATTTAAAGTAGTTGACAGGTACAAAGAGAGCAGCCTCAAACTTCAGACAGGTAGAAATTGGTGTCAGATACAAATGCATCCCATAAAATTTACAAACAAGCTGAAATCCCTATACCAAAAGAATGAAGAATTTAAGCAAGGGAAGAAAACAAAGCGAATTGTAGCATACTACACTAACTACATGTATATACATGTAGTATAGAAAATGCTGATGAAGTACTAAATGGAGGGAAACCACATACCTCAGTGGCGGACTGACAGATAAGGCCTTTGCCTTTACAAAGCATAAAACAGAAGATATATATACTCCTGCGATCAAACTGGGAAGCATCAGACATCCTCTATGCAGTGATTAAAATGGTGCCAGTAAGATCATTGTAAACAGTCCAGATGGTGACACAGTGTTGTTAATTGACTTGGCTGTTTCCCTTTGATGATACATTACATAAGTTAGGAAGCCTCTATGCGAGCTTGGTGTTTTTAAAACAGCAGAATCTAGGTTGAAGATTTGGTCAGTAAAATTCACTGGGGAAAAGTGCTTGGTACTTTGGTGTTTTCTGAATTTCATGTCGCTAGTGTTCTTTGGATCTTCCTGGTCATGCCATGGGTTGGTCTGTCGTATGTGGTTGTGGCATTTCCTGGTCATACTCACTTACCTTTTGGTTTTCCTCTTGCATCACAGGCCAAATATTTTTGCGAGTTAGATATTCGTTTTTATGTTGAACAGGGACACAGGTAGATTTGAAACGTTTAATTCCTGTGCATGAGCTCTTTCACAAGACCACAGAACAACAAATATATTGATGTTTTTTTTCTATCGTTTGACTGGCTGTGACACTTGTAATGCTTTTTATGGAATAGGAAAGAAGTTAGCACATAAAGTGATGTGCAGAATGCCTAAATCTTTCAACAACTATGTGAGCAACTTGCCTGCACTAAATTTGTAGAGATACTGTATGGTAAAAGCAAAGAAATTCACTTAATGAAATCAGATGTGTGGGAGCGATGAAGAAAGTACCACCAAAACGCTACCACCGAACAGATAACAGCTAAACACTGCACATTATGAGTTTGTTATCAGTTACATGTACTTATCTTGAAGACTTGTGGATTGTCTTGCAACTGCAGACTTTGTATATGAATCCTATGAGGAAGCACATGGCAGAATGGCATTGAGGCCGCTAATGATGACCCAGTGGGCAACACCACACAAGTTGTTGAATGATTTATTATGTAAAATTTCCCATTGTGAGTATTCTCTTCTTTCTGTAATGAACAGCTTTGTACAACCTTGTGTGTGTGCAATTAATGTAGCAGTGCCATGGGAAGATAAATTGTCTGAATATTTCCTCTATTTTGTCTTGTGAAGATGTTGCCTAATCGGAAGCTGAATCTGATATGTCAGTGAGTGTGTTACGCCATGACGCATAATTTTTGGCTCGTTTTATTTGAACTAGTCATTCAAATATCATATATAATAACTGAGTATGTCACTGTGAATTGTTGACCATAAAGTATAATATACATGTATGCCATGTGTTTTCGTGGATGATGGACTTGATGAACTTTCATTGTCAATGAAATATGATATCTCTGACCAAAAAAAAAATATAGTTTAATACTTGCCTGACACACGTTGATATACTTTATGCAAAAGTTGGAACGTTTCTGTCAATGTCATTGACAAAAACACTTCCAACAGATTACATCAATAAGATCTGAGAAGGATTTTGATAAATGAATGAACCATAAATGTATCATCTATTCATCTGGAATGATTTTATTTTGAGTAGGAGCTTCCAAAATGGCATTTGATAACATTTTAACTTGTTTTCAATACATCTGTACTTAAAGAGATCATTTGACTAAAAGAAGTTTACAAAATCATGAGTTTTTCGTGACAAAATGTACTTAATAACCTTTCGCCATCAGTGTATTTGGATTTTGTTGCACCTCATATAATACTGAAAATATTTTATCACCCTAGTTTGTCATTTAGGGTTCATATTATACAAACTTGAACCATAGTTTTGATCATTGGTTTAAATGGATTTTTATCAGTAAAGTTATTTAATTTTATGGGTATCTTTCTTTGAAAAGCCATAATCTTGTTTGGCCCTACATATGGAAGAGAGAGGCATCATGCACCTTTTGCTTACCAGATGTCAGTTGTTAACATTTTAACTTGTATCCAGCACATTTATACTAAAAGAGATCATTTGCCAGAAAATATTCTACAAAATCATGGGTTTTCGTGACTAATGTACTTAATGACCTTTCGCCGTCGGTGTATTTGGACTTATATGAACCTTACATATAATTAATAATATTTTAGCACCCTCATGTATCATTTAGTGTTAATATTATGCCAACTTCAGCAATGCTTTTGATCATTGGTTTAAACTGATTTTTATAAGTAAAGTTATTACTTGTATGGATACCCTTTTTTGATGGGCCATAACATTTTTCGCCCCAATTTTTTATGGTAGTTACATTATGCACTGTTTGCTTCCCAGATGTCGTTGATAATATTTAAACTTGTTTTCAATACATTTATACATAAGGAGGATCATTAGTCAAAAAGAATTCTAGAACATCATGGGTTTTCGTGACTAATGTACCTAATGACCTTTCACCGTCAGTGTATTTGGACTTGTTTGCATCTCGTGTATGATGCAAAGTATTTCTAGCATCCTTCTGTATCATTTAGTGTTCATATTATACCAACTTAAGCAATGTTTGTGATCTCTGGTTAAAAGTAAGTTTTATCAATAAAGTTATTTATTTGTGTAGGTGCCCTTTTTTAATGACTCGTAAAATTTTACGCCCCAACAAACCGAGGTGGCATCATGTATTTTTTAATTCGGGAGGCTCTTAGCTTTAATTTGATGTATGTTGCTGCTTGTTACCCTGTGGGGACCACCATCTCGAAAACTAGCTCACTTTTTACTGCTTTGCTGCAGCACTATGTATCATGACAGGAAAACAATCGCATCATTAAATCATCGATTTATGAAAAAAGAGCCCCATCTTTCTGTCCGTCAGTCGCCGCTTACTCGTATCTCTAACTCCATCTTCGTTTTTGACCGAGTATCCTCGAGCGACCAAACTGCGCCACGCTAAGCTTTGTCGGTTATTCTTATTATAAAATAAATGAAGCATGCACAATTAAATATGCTTACCTTATGTATACACCATTTTTGCATTCGACTGCGATAAATCCTTACTCCGATCCAACATCGTACTATGACACGCGAAGCTTCTGTAAACATGGTAAATTGAAGTCCGCCATTTTGCGTTTGACCTACTTCCGCCAGATGAGTGACGTCACACTATTCCCGCAGAAAAACCCAAAATTAAGGCCGAGCATAATTTTAATATTGGGTTTTAACATCATTCAACTTTCATAAAATACAAAATTGTGGAAAAAAGAACCGTTTCAAAGTGTAAAAACAAAGTATCTATACATATGTTGTACAGTTTTGCAGCTTTTCTCACTGGCATCTTATTTTCTACACACTGAATTTAGGCATTCTTCAGTGCATCATGGGCGTAGACCTTTTGGGGTTTTGAATTTTGTTCTGGTGCCGAATTTGTTGAGGTTTTATCAGAAAAAACGGGCAAAGAAACACACACAAAAACGTCGTAAAAATGTGTTCTATTCTAAGACCCCAAGCTACAAAAATCAATATTAAAAGAGCATGGCCTAACAATTGTGTTACTCTACCATGTGACTTCCATTCGAAAAATGTCAACTTTGCAGTCGACCGGCTTCAATTTTGCTCAAACTTCGGAATTTTAGAAAATCACGTGAGTTATGAAGAGGCATTTTTGGACATAAGTAAAAGTGAGTAAAATAAGCTATCTAAAGTTAAATATGCTGTACTTAACTGTTTGTGCCTCATTTTGACAGGATCAACTTTTCCTCGCAGTGTTTATACTTCCGTTAAAAAATTCCCACGGTCACTCTCGCTCGCACTCGAGATTTCGCGATATTACAGAGAAAATAACAAACATGGGGGACGTGTGGAGCTGGCAAAAGTAGGGTATTTGACGATATGTTCATGCTTCCTATGGTGTGTAGATAACAAAAGGCTATTCAGCTTGGAGTCCAAGGTCAAGGTCACATGTACTAAAATGAAAGGTGTTTGCAATATTGGGCTAATACAATGTAAAATCCGCTCCTCCAAGTGCATTCAATGCATCCTATAATACTTTGTAGGTATGTTACAGGCAAAATGAAGATGTGCATGTAGAAGTTCTATGTTCTATACTGGCAGCAACCAAACTGATCATTGCGCCAGTTCAATGATGAAAAACATTTTTGATAAATTTATAGCATTTTTAACTAAACCATTTTCCGACCACTGCACATTCATTTTCTGTTTTAAGGGTTGATGGGTGGTACTTTTCATTTTTATTTAAACTTTACAAGAAACGTTTGTGAGCAAACAGTGGAGAACCTGATCAGATGACGCGTTTTTTCACTGTTTGATTATGTCCCACAAAAGGACGCTAGGCTTAATGGGTTAATGCTTTTGAATAATTTGACTCCTTTTGCTACAAGACTCAAGCTGCCTTATAGGTTATTTTGCGTGTTTGTGTTGTCTGCAGATATTTCAACAACGCCAACAGTAACTTCAAGAAATAATACCATCAGCGTGCCTAACAGTTTGGATTCAGGCCAGGTCAGACATTTTTGGTCTAATATTGGCTCGAATTAATGGAGAAATAGCTATCATCATATGACGTCGCGTCTGGGAGTGAAATAACGCCATGCAATATAATCTGTAAACCACTAGTGGTTTATCAATTTTCGGGAAACGTTATGACGTCCATAACAACGTTGCGTACATAATGACAAAATTATAACGTTTTAACGGCAGAAATGAGATTTCAAATAATCTTAGTGTCATATGATAAATAGAATCTAACAATCGTGCTCTTGTATTATTGAATTTATCAAACTCGTTGCGAAAAAGAGATAAAATGCTCGGCAAGCCTCGCATTTTATCTCTTTTTCCCAACTCGTTTAATAAATTCAATAAAACATGAACACTCATGTAAGATCCTCTATATAAAATGTTTGTATATTTTCAGTACCTCCAATAATTATAGAAGATCCACAGTCCAAATACAGAGACATAGGAGATGATGTTAAATTGTGTTGTCAGGCTGGACCCACCTCATCAAGCTTTTCATATAAATGGTAAAAATATGTCAGATAACAGCAAACTATTACTATGTTCACCATTTGCATACTGATGGATTATTCCGTGCATAAAAAAACAAAAATGATGGGATTGTCCATTGTAATTATAATGTAAGGGGACGCATGTATGAATTTCCAATTATGGTGTATTTCTGCCCCTGAAAATTATTTTGACCTCAGCAAAACGTTAAGATCCTGATGGAAATGTAGCGTAGTGTCGCGTTCTGTGGTATTTTATCTGGGTCTTCACTCTTTGCCAAAGTACCAGTTTTGGGGGTTCCAGAATACAAAATGTTAGACAGGTTCCAATATGCATTTCTGTGGATTATTTTACTAGTCAAAATTTCTAACCGGCCACGTGTGTTTTTATAGATTTTCTGAAAAGCGATAAGCACTTTTATTTCATTTGCACTCACGAATAGGCATGCCCATCAGTAAATGATACCAGTAAACGGCAAAGGAACGTTAATAAAATTGTATCCCGGAGGCTTTGTCGAATACACGTGCCCTCAATTAAAAAATTACAAGAACTTGCATTGGATGGTGGGGTAATTTTTTACACATTGGCCAACAGCAACGAGTCTCATGCAGGAGGAGTGTTGATTTCAGTACTTTAGTGTTCAATATGAGTTTGACCTTTGAAAGGAAAAAAATGCGTGTGAAAGTGGGTTCTTTCAAAAAGTCAAAATGCGAATTTTGAAAATCGAGGTAACACTATTCAAATAGACATTCCTGCATGTACAGTTGAACATTTTGTCAATACCTTTACTGTCTAGGGTATATGACACGTTTGGCTATTTCGAGATACATTTTGAAGAAATTTAATAAAATGAAGGTGGCTGGTTCGAACTTTGACTAGTACATATTCATCATTCATTTCAAAGTGTCTATGATGGAATTTTAAGTGGTAAGACATCAGTGTCAATGGGGGCTTTGTCTGTGTGGAATTGGTAAAACTTCTTCCGATTTATCAATATAGTGTTGATATTTTTTCATGTTCTGGCCCTTTAGGAAGATTGGGTTCTGACGAAAAGCAGAATATCGCTTAAGCTGGTACTAGGGGGCGTGAGAATTGTTGCACTTTCCATTAGTTCTCATGAAAAGACTCAATAAAGCCGAGTCTGCTGTTCTCTAATATTGTAGGTTCTCTCTATTTATGAGGTATCCGTTTTTCTAGATTATTTAATAAAAGACTGTATATATCATGTGTGTGTTTATTGCCTTTAGAATGAGACGGTTGTTTTAAAGACCAAAACCACACGCTTAAACTGATTGATAAAGGAAAAAAAAACACGATTTCTACGCTATGAAAGTTTTAGTCTGGTGTATGAAATTCAAAAGGCCCTAAATAAGGTGAAAAATACACCCATCATTAGAAAGGACGAAAATGGTCTCAAATCAAAGCTTATTATCACTAGTTTCAATATCCGCCTGTTGACTCTTCGAAAAAGTGTAGCGTCATAGTGTAAAATGGGCAGATAACTCTATACCATGCATGTCAGAAATCTACTAGACAGTCACTTAAACGATGAAAACGACATATTTTCATACTTATCAAAATCCAAAAGTTAATAGTTTTCAAAAGTCAAATTAATGCTAAGGAGACTCATATTTTTATTGAAATCATTGAGGTCGTTTTGACGTTTATGACGCCAGGCTACGTAATTCAACCCTCAAAAATTGTTCAAATAAACAATTTCACATTGATTCCTGAGCTGGATATTCAATATTCTGTCAAATATTTATAATTATCAAACCCCAAAATGTCTCAGCTTAGCAAATATATAAACGGTTGATTCCTACTATTTATACGCAGAAAGTTATATCGCTTGAAAGATGCCAACCCCTTTGCGAGAAATCCGCCATATTTGACGTGTTTTCATAAGTATATGGAATTCAAATAAGCCCTAAATAAGGAAAAAAAAATACGCCAATCATTCGATTGGATGAGAATGGTCTTAAGTTAAAGCTTACCATCTCTACTTTCAATATCCAGGTGTTGACACTTCGAAAAAAAGTGTAGCGTCATATTGTAAAATGGGGATATAACTCGATACTATGATATTCGAAATTTATGAGGAAAAGAAATGCAATCTTGCATACCCATTGAAGAACTTATGTTGTGACATGCAATTTGTTTTTGTATGTGTGCAATTTAATTTTTGTAATAAGAATAATTGTTTTTTTTCTTGCCTTAATCCATCTTCCAAAATTCAAAAGGGGTCAAAGTAAGTTAGGGTGCAAAGATCAGGAATCAAAGTCAAACATGTAATTTTATTGGTTATTATTTTTTTTTGAAACTATATCTAAAGAGTTCCTTGACAAATGGTCTGGTGACCATCTTAGATAACCTTGCACCCTTTGACAATTTTTCATAGATGCAAATTTGTTAATTATGACCACTATAATGCGAAACAAAGTTGTTCAAACATAAACCTGTTTAGGTTATGAGAATATGCATGTTTTCCATGGCAACCCATAACCGATTCAAGAATGGGGTGTGCCTTCAAAATTACTCAATACTTAATTACAAAATATCTCAGCTGCTACTTATCCTAGACTACTTAACTGGATACCACATTAAAGCTTAGACATAGTCCTTTTATTTATTTGTCACATATGCAAATTATAATAAGCTTATTTGCATATTCATGAATATTTATTAAAACATTAAAATGTGCTTCAAGAATGGGGGTGTATCTACAAAACCAATGATATCTCGGCCGCTACATATCACAGACTACTAAAATTGGTACCAAATAAAAGCTTAGTCACATGTCTTTTATGTTATGGTCATATATACAAATTATCTTATTCGCAAAATTTGCTATTTCTTGAATTTTAGCAAAAAAGTTTTCAAAAATTCAGGAAACATCATTAATAAAATTAAACAGGTTGATTTTAACCCCATGTTACCATTGTTACATGTTGTTATGTCATCAGTGATCAGTGATCAGTGATACAATTTGACAAGTCCATTCATCCAGTGGTCTATATTTGCATATTCATGAATATATATGAAATCGAGAAAAAGAGAGATCCCGTAAAAACTATCAGGGGTGGGTGAGGGGCGAGGTGAGGTGGTTGATTATCAGACCTTGCACCCTTAGGATATTTTCTCATGCATGCCAAATTGTTAAGTGGGTCCCCTAAATGAAAAAAAAGTTGTCATAAAAAGCCTGTTTGGGCTATGTAAAATGCATAGTTTCCATGGCAGCTCATAATGCTATTCTCAAGAATTGGGGTGTACCAACAAATAACTCATATCTCAGCTGTATCTCATCCTTGAATAATATACATGGTACCAAATCAAATCTTAACTTGCTTTCACTCATTTGTTAAATATGCAAGTGTTCTAATTTGTTTGTTCACAACTATTAATGAAAGCAATAGAAATGAGAGAAAATTGCAGAAAAAATAATGGGTACCTATATCTCAGCTGCTTATTAACCGTTACAACCAAACTTGGTAAAAAATAAATGCTACGACATGGCACCTTTAGTTAATGGTCTGATATGCAAGTTATCTAATTTGCATATTCATGAATATTAATGAAGACATTAGAAATAAGAGGGAAAACGTAGAAAATGTAAGGGGTGTGCTAACAAAATTAGCTATATCTCAG
Organism: Loripinus fragilis; assembly: GCA_964019695.1. NCBI lineage: Eukaryota > Metazoa > Mollusca > Bivalvia > Lucinida > Lucinidae > Loripinus > Loripinus fragilis. The sequence continues at coordinate 186,043 of CAXHUL010000421.1, forward strand.
CTGCTAGGTGTTCTCTACTACCAATTTGGTACGATATAAAGGCTAAGAAATATCAGATTTTATATAATTCACGTTTAGTAGTATAAGATAATTAGCAATTGAGATCTTTGTGATCTTGTAAGTACACTATCATTAATTTGACTTAGAATATTTCTTATATTCTTTCGTTTTCATTACCATACAAGAATGCTTTCAGATAACTAGCATATTTTATTTAAAAAGAGTAAAAGAAAATTACATCAGCTTTGATTAGGTACCAAGTTTTGAAGTTTATGATGAATGGTACCTGAGAAATGAGTAGTTTTGTAGGTACACCCTCATTATTTTTTTTCCATTTTCCACAATTTTCTCTCTTTTCTAATGTTTTCATTAATAGTCACGTATATTATAATAAGATAATTTCATATATCATATCATTAGGTAAAAAGTCTGTATCTTAGCATGTGTTTAGTTTAGTTCTCTAGGGCAATTAGCTACTGAGACATAATAAATGTTCTAAGTACAACCCTACCCTTTTCTCCCATTTCTCTCTAATTTCACTTGTTTTCATGAATATTCATAAATACTAGAAAAAGATCATTTGCACATTAACTCCTTGATTAAATAGATTATGTCTTAGCATAATGTTGGTGCCAAGTTCAGTACTCTGTGGCAATTAGCAGCTGAGAAAATAGAAAATTTGTAGGTGCACATCCTTTTTTGCAATTATTGCTTTCCTTTGTAATGTTTTGATTAACATGCATACCTTTTTAAATTAGATAAATTGCTTACCAAATAATAAAAAAATATAATTATCTAGACTTTGATTAGGTACCAGATTTTAAAGTTTGTGATAAATGGAAGCTGAGATATGAGTAGTTTTGTAAATAAACCACATTATTTTTCCTATGATTTTCTTTCATTTCTAATGTTTTCATTAATATTCATGAATATGATAATTAGATAATTTGCATATCTTATCATTATGTAGATGGGTTCTATCTTAGCATTTATTTGATACCAACTTTAGTACTCTATGGCAATGGGCAACTGAAAATATAAGAATTTTCAAGGCACACCCCTAAATTGTTCTACAATTTTCTCTAATTTCTCATGTTTTCATGAATATTCATGAATATAATACTTAGATCATTTGCATATCATACCAGTGGATAATAGTGGTATAACTAAGGATTGATTTTTGCCAGTTTTTGAATTCTAGATCAATTAGCAAACAAGATATGAATAATTTTGTAGGTACACCCCTTATTTTTCTGCAATTTTCCCTCATTTCAAATCATTTCATTAATATTCATAATATTCATGAATATGCAAATTATGTAATTTGAATATCGGACAATTTGGGTAAGAACGCTTTGTTTAAGCATTGATTAAATACCAAGTTTGGTAGTCTGTGATAGTTAGCAGCTGATATATAGGTAATTTTGTACGTACAAACATGACTTTTTCTACGTGTTGTCTCTCATTTCTAATGTTTTCATTAAATTCATAAATTCATGAATATTCAACTATTATACTTTGCACATCGGACCACTACGACATTGCATTCATTTGGTACCAGGTTTTGTATCATAGAATGAGTTGCAGGTGAGCTATGAGTATTTTTGAAGGTATACCCCATTCTTTAGGATTGCTTTTAAATTATTGATTGGCATGGAAACCATGTGTTTTAACATAACCAGTTTATTTTTTAGGAAAATATGTTTTTGCAATTTGGTGGTCCAATTGAAAAATTTGACATCCATACGAAATTGTCCTTGGAGTTCATGGTAGGTCTAACTACCCCCCCCCCCCCCCCCGCCCGGTGCAAAAGGGCTTGTCAAATTGAATCACCTATATGGTATAACTACATGTAAGCAGTGTCTAAACCTACCTGCCGGCACTGTGTTGCAGGGGTGCAGCTGTTTAAGCAGTGTCCCAACCTTTCTGCTGGGACTGTGTTGCAGGGGTGCAGCTGTTTAAGCGTCGTCGGAACCTACCTGCCGGGCACTGTGCTGCAGGGATGTAGCTGTTTAAGTAGTGTTGCAACCAAATTGCGGTTACTGTGCTGCAGGGGTGCAGCTGTTTAAGCGATGTCGGAACCTACCTGCCGGCACTGTGATGCAGAGGTGCGAGCTGTTTTAGCAGTGTTTGAACCTACCTGCCAGGCACTGTGCTGCATGGGTGCAGCCTGTGTAAGAGGTGTCGGAACCTACCTCCCCAGCACTGTTGGGCAGTGGTGCAGGCTGTTTAAATGGGGTCTGAACCTACCTCCTTGGCACTGTCGAGCAGGGGTGCAGGCTGTTTAAGCCGTGTCAGTTTCTACCTCCTGAGCAGGTTAGATGGGCAGAACTGGATATACTGCTCTTCTTTTATTTTAGGACTGATCAGGTGAAGCCTGGGCACATGCAATTGCTTTTGCTTAGGAGTGCCTTCTTTTTTCTTTTGAAAGATCTATTCAGCTAGAATGTCAACAAGTGAGTTTGGCTTGATTATTTGGCTTAACAAAGAGAGTTTGCATGTAATCTCAGTTGACCCCATCTGAAAGTTAGAAATTGTTTAATGCGAATCCCAAGAAACAAAATTGAATGCAGTGTGACATATTTTCAATTCATTTGCTTCATGTCGTTGTTTTAAGAAAAATATTTTACATTGGGCACTAAAAGAGACTAATTAAAGATCTATATCTGATGAATATCGATGTGATTTTACGGTTGTATATTCATTTTTCGGCCTTGAGTAAGTCCATTCATTTATCCGCTGAAAAGTCATGATAGTCGGCTCAAAATATTGATCAATGAATGGAGTGAGATATTTGATTCAAACTGGGCTTTAAAACCTCAAAGGAAACGGGATTTAAGATTTGCAAGACAAGTCTTGTCAGAAATATTCAAAGCAAAGTTAAACCGTGAATAACAATGTAAACATTGAGCAAGGTCAACTCAATTTTGATTGGTTTACGCATTACTGCGTTGTAACAAGACGATTTGATTGGCTAAAGGAAAAAAGCATATTTTATCGTTGAAACGCGTTAGAGGGCTGCTAATGAATATTCATGAGTTTCGAAATACGTTGATTCGCGTTTCATACGCAATTTAAACTCAACGCACGTACAACGCGTTGGAAACGCACATGAAACGCGAATTCGCAGGACAAATACGCGGGCGGTAGTGTAAGTGGCGAAACTTCTTGCAAGGCTTCGCAATATCGTACACCACTGTGTTCGTTTTGCCTTTTCGTTAAGCTGGTTCTCCATATCAATTGTAGTTGGCATCTTAACACAAGTCACCCATTCCACTTCAGGATCTGGTATCATCTATTTCGATACTTAAACTAGCTGTTGTCTGTTCCCGTTAACTCCAGCTGCAACAAGCTTAGGTGCACAGACTTCTGTCGGCCGACCGGGACAAGTTCCCCTCCGTAGCAACGTGTGACATACCCTTTCCTCAAGTATTTTGTCGGTCTGAAGATGTCCTGATCTTCAATTTTGTTTGTCTTATGGTATTATGTGACGTTCAGCAGTATACTTTGAAGTTCTGGACGATCTCTAGCGTAATGCAAATCCGACATTGTAACACCATTTTTCACTGGATTCCTCATGCATGTCGATTCTCGTAGTGCTCGCTTAACATTTTGATCTTCCTGTCCATTCTCTTTTTTCGATGCGACTTCCTCGTTAAAAAAAAGCTGCATTATTTACATCATACAACAAGACCTTTAGTCTTTAATAGGGATTCCTTGAATTTCGAATTGAATGAAATATTGCGAATCGCAATGCATGCTTGTCCATTTTCCTCTAGTCTGAACCTAGTTAATTGATGTTCTTGCGTATTCCCCTCCGTAAACGAATCAACAGTCTCCTTCAATATACCAGCAGATGCTAGTTGCTGATCGTTCGTTTCTGTACTACAAGCGAGCTTTTGTTTCGTTTTGTTATTTGCATTCGTCGAATGAACAGTAGGCGCATGCGACTGACGTCCAGTTTCTATCTGTACAGCATTTTGGCTTATTCTAGTTTCAGTTAAATCCGAGTTTAAAGAAACACCTCTATATTGCAATTCCTTTCGTTCTGTTTCATTGCAGTGGTTCACTTTGTTCGTTGGCATACTTCCCTGCATTTGCCTACTGTCAGAATCACCATGAACTGACGTGTGTCCCTGCGCGCCATTACACAACAGAATGGTGTACTGCGAATCATTGTTAGGTTGTCACTGCATGTAAATATTTGACACTGGTAGTGACTTATGGATCTTTCTATTTACCTCAGTATTTCCTACCCTAGCATGTCTCTGCAGTATAGTATCCTCTGTCACCATGCATTCTGTCTCATGCGTATCATGATTGTTAGACATCTTCATTGGAATCATTCCTGAAGACACACTAGATTTTCTCAACATCCAATGTCTTCTGGTTCTCTTGTCTGCCATGATGAAGTCCTCTTCGACTTTCCCCATTCGCACAACCACCATTTTCCATTTCTCCACTTCTTGCTTTCGAATGTAAAAATCAGAAAGTGATTTCATAACTTTCAAAGCTGCTTCAAAGCAGTTTTCCATTTTCTTGTATGCTTTTGGGATTTCCAAAACATCTATCTCTTACATATCAAAAATTAGCTTGTTGACTGAACGCGTAAAACTCACTTTGGCTAATACCCTGTTCTTCATAAGCTCCAACTCCCCCCCTGTGTCATTGGCGTATTCATCTACGATTTCCTATGACTCCATTACGATTGTCCTATGGCTTTCAATAATTTCAACATAAGTTCAAACCTCTCTCTGCTACCATATGTTTCGTCGATAATCCCGATGATAGATAAAACACAAGTCAACTCCGATTGTGAGTTCTACGATATTTATACTGTATTTTCTTAACAAAGTTCAGGCCCTACGATGCTATGGCGCCGTCTCAAAAAACTACTAACTTCCTATCACCAAGCAACTGACGTAAAGTTAACATAACGTAACGTTCAAGTGACGTAAAATGCATGATTGACGTCGCCAGGTTATAAAGTCAACATGGTGATTTCACAATCACCTACTTTCGGGGTCATTGCGATTTAAGTCTATATTTGTATGCGAAAACCTCCTGTCCAATCATTATTAATAAACTAGGATAGTATCACAGTTAAATAGCCGCAACTGCCTGCATAATACAGGTGGCATACATGACCAACCAGAATAAATGGCCAATACAGGCAAACATATAGGTAGATAAAGTTATATAAGTGGTCATTTCTCTAGATGCTGAAGTTGTCTTAATTCAAATTTACGTTTGGACCAAGTGTCTTAATTCAAATAATTTTTTCTGGACCCAGCAATGTTACAGGTCCTTGGTCTTGGACTTGACCTAGAGCATGGCTTACTGGGCCAGTACAACTATTCTTGATTGATAATATTATATAAAAACCTGTTTATCTGCACTGGAGTTATATATTTTTAAGGTTTCCCCAAGCAAAAATTACGTATTAGCTGTTACAATGTTCATTTATCAATGAAAGTTGTTAGTTATACTTAGTTCCATTTTAGAGTTAATTGTAAAGATCCTTAATTTTGGATACCTTACTCTGAGCAAACCGTTAAAATCTACCTGTAGGAGCAGTTTGATAAGGCTCTACATTTTTACCATTAAGTATTTGGAAAAAAAATGTATAAAGATCATAAAACATTTTCTTGTCAAAAACTAGCTGGCCTGATTTGGAAATGATTTAATTGGCATTGGCCGCCCATACATAGCTTAACCAAAGATTACTCCGAATGAATTAGATCTATTGAAAAACATGGCTGCCACGGATCCCTACCTGAGTTGGCCATTTATCAGATCCAGATAACTTATGGTTTAAATGATAATTCCATTGAGGGTCTTCATCCTTTGAACTTCCTCAATATTATTAAAACTTAATGGTGTGAAGTCATATCGAAACTGCTGATGCATCAATTTAAGACTCATAGCTGGATGACCAGTCAGGTTGTCAAGGATATATGCCTTATGCGCAATGCATTATAGTTGATGAGATTGTGAGGGTCAAAATGCATCAGAGGTTAACGAGACTTGCAATGTGGTAGGGAGTTGAATTACCATGCAAAAAGAAAATTTACCATGGTCCAGTCAGGAAGATTTTCTTTTCTTTTACCAGATCCCAAGGATAATGAAATTAAGGGTGAGATAACCCAGTCTGGACATCACGCGAATGTCTTCTGCATGGTTTTGATGGTTGCATCCATTATTGAGATCATTGAGAGGGTCAATATATTTTTTCGGAGGAACACATAGAGAATGATAAATGAATGGAGCACTGTATGCCACTGCGCACCCTGCCTGCAGGTGCAATAAAATTATGATACATGTGAATGCAGCTGCTCATCATTTTGCACTATGATTTACAGGATAGAACTTGGGTACTGGCCGACCCAGTGTCAGTATGATGTCACTGTATGGAGTGATATTTCAAGCATCTGGGGCGTGACCATTCCGCAGATAATAAAAACTGACCATTGACCATCTAGTAACATCCAGACATATAAGTGTTATGACCGAAAGATTGTTGAAACCATATTAAACATTCATTGATGAATACGAATACATTCAATACTGCTGTTAGTAATAAGTTTCAAACACCCTGGAAAATTCTGGTGTAAGCAGAATTATGTAAACTAATGTGAGACTGGCCTTATCTCGCCTACCCTACCCTAGTGAAGTAGCCTATCTGTTCAAACTGGTTGGCAGAGTTGTATGACCAGGATAAGGTCACCATAAGATAATGAGGTTAGGATATCCTTACTTAGCCTAGTGGCAGCCAGGATTATGTCGGGTATGTATGTAGTCTATCTGACAGGCCAGAAGGGTGGGTGTGATAGGATTAGGTAATGTCCCCCTCCCCCTGGAAGGTAGGGTTGGTTTGGGTAGGATAAGGGCAGGTTAAGCTATGATCACGCCACTTAATCAAGTATGGTCAGGGTTGCAGGCAGGATTGGGTGTGGTAGGGTAAGGTATGGCTGCTCTTACTAGTTAAGATACAGAGAAACCAAGCCTAGCCTACCTACAATGCATGGTTGTGAGGACTCTGTCAATTAAGGTATGGTCATCCTACTATTTTGGTTAGGATAGCCCAGCATAGCCTCTTGGATGGGGTAGGGTAAGGTACAGCTACCAAAGAGTCTACTGCAGGGCTGAATTGAGTAGGTTAAGGTTTTGTCACCCTACAGGCTTTTAGTAAGATTAGAATGCCTACCAGAAGTAGCAGTCAGGGTAAGGTAGGGCCAACCTCCTGGTAAGGCAACCAAACAAATCTAGCATACTTGGCAGGCATAGATGCACTGGATGGGTAGGGGGTGTATGGTAGACCCACTGGTAGGTGTAATGGTATGGTAGTCTTTACACTTTATGCTACCCTAGGATATGATATGGGAAAGTCCTACCCTGGGCTGGGGTAAGGTAGGTAGCAGTAGGGAATTGTCATTATGTTAAGGTTGCAAATAGTATGCCATACCAAAGGGTAGGTATAAAAAGTTAAGATATTTGGTAAGGCTAGGTTAGGGTTTAGGAAATATAAGGCTTGGCCAGCTACCTATCCTACCTCATGGGCATGGTTTTGAATGATAGGCTTATGCTATGGTCGTCCTACTGGTTAGGGTATTATGTTGAAAACATGCTTTTCCTTAGAATTTAGGTTATGTAGGTTATGGTAGACTTGCCTATATTGGGGAGAGATTAGGTTCGCTGAGACTAGGCTAGGCAAACACATCCTACACAGCTCTACTTTTTCTTAACGACAGGGTGATGGAGGACATGGCAGGTCTGGTTAACCTAACAAGTTTTGTGGTGTAGTACCATTCTCTAGCTTAACCTTAATTCACCAGGTACTCCAGTTTAAGGTAGGTTAAGCATACTGATACTTTCCATAATCTTGCCTACCAGGCTTGGGTGGTTAATGATAAAGAATTAAGCTAGATCTAGCATAAGGGTATTGTCACCCTGCTTGGGTTAGGCTATATAGGGGTCAGGTAGTCTTCCTTAACTACTCCTAGAACTGAATTATAGGATTCATACAGTACCATTCTTGACATCTGACTATGGCTAAAATAAGATAAAAGTAGCTATGGTAGGTCCTACCCTAAGGTAAATATAGTTCTTTACTTTGAAAGGCTAGGCATGACTAGGCTAGGGTTAAGTGAGCAAAGCCTAGACTTAAAGTCACTTTATACTACCCCGCCTTACCCAACCCTACCTGGTTGACAGGGAGGTTTTGGATTATCATCCTAGATAGGGTAGTTGTAAGGTGTGTTTATAGAGGATGTTGAATAGGGCAGAAAATATCACTTTTTCGCAAAGGCTTAATCTAAAGTTCCTATAATGATTGTCTGTTTTCCTCTGTTATGAGAGAACTCTATGTCAACGCTTGCTTGGGAATGAGCTACTGATCCAGGTTATCGTACATGTCTTATTCGTTTAAAATACTGGTGTCACTTTAACCCATATAAGGGGAGCGCAGTGGCTCAGTGGTAGAGTGCTTGACTTGAGACCGAAGGGCCGCGGGTTCGAGCCTCACCAGCGTCACTGTGTTGTGTCCTTGAGCAAGACACATTAATCCTAGCTTAGTATTGGTTCAACCCAGGAAGACCCGTCCCGACGCAACTGAAAGATTGTTGACAGGGACGTAAAGAATCAAATCAAACAAACAAATCAAACAAAAATAACCCATATAAGCCTGGCATCTGATCAGGGTCTCCACTGTTTGCTTACAGAATATTCTATTAAGATTTGAATAAAGATGAAAAATACCACCCAACAACCCTTAAAATGAGAACAGACTGGTCCAATAGATAAAAATTGGAAATTCCATTCATCTTAAATGGGTTAAGTTGATTCTTCTTTCCCTTGTGGGGTATATTATGGGCAGGGTTTGCAATCTAATTGTATTAGTCTTGTCATTTTATATAGCCAGCTATTAAAAAAGTAGTTAAGTTTTTCATCAAAACATTGAATACCCCATCAAACTCATTTAACACCCTCATTTTACATACAATTGCCATTTTCATAGCATTTCTTCTCAATTTGCCATTACATCAACATTTGTGTCATTTTCAACCTTACAACATGATACTTGATACTGACTTACATGAACGGACGTTAACCGCCATTTCTGCATCATGTGGTGTCCATATTTGGACTGTGACCTTTTAACTCTTCACTGAATTTGTAACTAAATTTTAAGCAGATTTCTTATTGCTACTTAGTATTGACTTATATCAAGGGATGAACATCTCCTTATGGGTATCCATGCATATTTGATCTAAAAAACTTAAATTAATAATGCAATTCAGAATAAGCCCATGCCAATCTGAACCATTTAAAAATTGTGCATCCTTGAAGATGTGTCAGAGCCTTTGGCAGATTTTTTTTCTTGGTAGTTTTCAAGGTGGCAAAATCCGTTTTATGCTGTTATGAACAGTATTAAGAATGAACAGTATGATGTAATTTTTACAGTTATTATGTCATAAATTCCAAGACAAATAGCTAAATACAACAGTATTGCACTGAACAAATTAATCAATACGTGTATTGTTTTCAATGCAACAGTGATGTATGAGTGACATTGTTGCAGTTACATCAGTGTCGCACTCAAAGAGCACAGTCTTCAGCTTAAATCTCAGTGCAACAGTGTCGTATGTAAAGCGTTAAATGAATTGGCACTTGTGAGATACAAAGAAATCCCTAATTTTATATTACTGGAGAAATATTAACAACACATTAAGGACATTTTCTCAGATTATGTAAATATGTTTTATAGATTCAAAACTGCTAAAAAGTACATTTCTGAAAAAAATGCAGTTATGACAGTGTTGCGTTGAACCCACGATATATGACACTATGCTAACAGTAATTACTTTGATGAAATGCCACTAATCTAATTACGGCGTCTTATTACATAAATCGGAACTACTTGCCAATAAAAAAACTAAGTACGTATGACCAGGAAATGCCACAATTACAGACAACATACATACCCAGATCACCGTGAGGAAGTGCATCAGATCCACAGACTGCCATACAATTAAAGTAAAGCAACAAGCTCTCTCTTCCTCTGTTATGTGACTGCAAAACTTGAAAAGGACACTTTGGATTTCATTTCAAAACGGTGACCCAAGACTTAACTCCAATTACAGCCACAACGAAACATGAAACAACAACAACAACAACAACAAGAGAACCACCACCTTAGAACGGACAAAAGCTGAGGGCACCAGGGACTTAATGTATTTTACTGGCCAAATCTTCACCCTAAGTTCTGTTGTCATTAATACACAAATATAAGTAAGCTCGCATATAGGCTTCCTATCTCACGCAATGTTAGTGCTGCAGCAGACCCACCGTATTGTGACACATACCAGTCCCCACAGGGTAACAAGCAGCAACATATATCAAATTAAAGCTCAGAGTCTTGGGAGTTCATAATTGCATGATGCCACTGTCAGGACCGAGGGCGAAATTTTTTATGGCCCTTCAACAGAGGGTACCCCTAATACCCTAGTCTAAAGCCCTTATTGATAAATGCATTAAATGTGCTGCAGTATAGTCGTGATAATGGACAGTTTTATACAACAATAAACAGAAATGATAATATTAATTGATAAAACATCATTTCCATGAATACGTTTCCTGTCTACAGTCACGAAAAAGGTCAACAAGTGCAAAAGTCACGAAAACATATGACATTGTAAAATATTGATACTGTTGATTTGTTTACCTTAAAACATGTCTTAAATGTACAAACTGGCCATTCAACATAAAATTTTATTCAATTGGCTTGGAAATAATCTTCAGTGTAGGTTTTAGTTCACTTTAACACTGCACTGGAAATAAAAGAATACGGAAACTTAGTTGTGAAAACGCAAAAAAAAATTTAATCTGATTTTAGCATCTTTTCCATAAAAAATAACACTGATTTTGTACAATGAGTCAATAAATATTATAGAAGGAAAATATGATTGATTGTTTAACTGATTGATCCATTGATTGATTAATTGATTGATCGATTTTGTTTTGCTATCAAATTATTCTGACCGTTTATATTGTTTTTTCTGTATCGCGTTTTTCATAGTTAAATTGTTGACCAACAATTATTGTTAAATTAAATTATCTACAACCTGGTAATTGAATTCACCACCTTCATAAAAAGATGGTTATCTTAATGAAACAAACATTCTGCTAGAGCTTTGTATGTTAACATTAATACCAGATTTAGGCAGGGCACATCATATTCTAGCAGGAAAATACTGACATGATGTTCCCAGCATTCAAACTTGTAGACAAAGCATGAAATGTCCTGTCCAGTTCAAATGGTGGAGTGATAAAAATGCTAAACTATCCTGATATTCTGTTACAAGACATTGCAAGACAGAAGATCTACCTCTTCTGCAGTCTAGTTGTTGTGATGATTTCCTCACCCTAGTTATGCTCCCATTGAAACAGGCTTGGGCTTTGTTGATAAAACTGCATGAATATCTCGCTGATGTTTGCTACAAACTGGTTATATTTAAAAACATTGCCGGCCTCTTTAAATAAAACAACAATGAAACAACAAATTACTTCAATCAGCGATTACATAAGTGTTTGTTTGTTTCAAAATTACAATAACATGTGGAATAAAGAGACTGATGATAAAGAGAAACGCCTAAGCAAGGTGGTTTCTTCAAAGACCTGTTACGGCCAAATACTCTTTGACATTTCATGATAATTTCTCAAGATGCCAGGAAAAGACACAAAAATGAGTAAGCATGTATCATTCAGACACACGTGCACTGTGGAAGAGGTTTGATAATGATGCAAAAAGAATGTTTGAAGGAATATTCATAGATCCCTTCGTTAATGACAATCCATCTGATCATCCCTTGAACATCGCGTCTGGTGTAGTGACAACATCTACAATCAAGGAAAGTCAACTAAAAGCCTTAGACAAAGGCAGTCAAGTATCAATAAACTGCAGGAAGAAGCATTGGATACCTTCAGAAAACAACATGCCACTAAAAAGCTACTGCGACCCACTTCCCGAGTCTGACATTAAAGAAATGACAGAAATGCAAAAGACACTTCATATCCAATTCAACAGTATAACAGTCAATGGAGAAGTAATGTATTTAAGGCTTTTTGCAATGAACTCTTTTTGAAAAACGCCTAATCCTGTTAGTATGTTCAAGAATGACTGACCAATGATTGCATATACATTTTTTGACTACATGCACAAGCTAGAAAGTTAATAGGACAACAAAATTGTTTCAGTACAGTCTGCATAATTTTGCAGTCAAATTTAAAGTAGTTGACAGGTACAAAGAGAGCAGCCTCAAACTTCAGACAGGTAGAAATTGGTGTCAGATACAAATGCATCCCATAAAATTTACAAACAAGCTGAAATCCCTATACCAAAAGAATGAAGAATTTAAGCAAGGGAAGAAAACAAAGCGAATTGTAGCATACTACACTAACTACATGTATATACATGTAGTATAGAAAATGCTGATGAAGTACTAAATGGAGGGAAACCACATACCTCAGTGGCGGACTGACAGATAAGGCCTTTGCCTTTACAAAGCATAAAACAGAAGATATATATACTCCTGCGATCAAACTGGGAAGCATCAGACATCCTCTATGCAGTGATTAAAATGGTGCCAGTAAGATCATTGTAAACAGTCCAGATGGTGACACAGTGTTGTTAATTGACTTGGCTGTTTCCCTTTGATGATACATTACATAAGTTAGGAAGCCTCTATGCGAGCTTGGTGTTTTTAAAACAGCAGAATCTAGGTTGAAGATTTGGTCAGTAAAATTCACTGGGGAAAAGTGCTTGGTACTTTGGTGTTTTCTGAATTTCATGTCGCTAGTGTTCTTTGGATCTTCCTGGTCATGCCATGGGTTGGTCTGTCGTATGTGGTTGTGGCATTTCCTGGTCATACTCACTTACCTTTTGGTTTTCCTCTTGCATCACAGGCCAAATATTTTTGCGAGTTAGATATTCGTTTTTATGTTGAACAGGGACACAGGTAGATTTGAAACGTTTAATTCCTGTGCATGAGCTCTTTCACAAGACCACAGAACAACAAATATATTGATGTTTTTTTTCTATCGTTTGACTGGCTGTGACACTTGTAATGCTTTTTATGGAATAGGAAAGAAGTTAGCACATAAAGTGATGTGCAGAATGCCTAAATCTTTCAACAACTATGTGAGCAACTTGCCTGCACTAAATTTGTAGAGATACTGTATGGTAAAAGCAAAGAAATTCACTTAATGAAATCAGATGTGTGGGAGCGATGAAGAAAGTACCACCAAAACGCTACCACCGAACAGATAACAGCTAAACACTGCACATTATGAGTTTGTTATCAGTTACATGTACTTATCTTGAAGACTTGTGGATTGTCTTGCAACTGCAGACTTTGTATATGAATCCTATGAGGAAGCACATGGCAGAATGGCATTGAGGCCGCTAATGATGACCCAGTGGGCAACACCACACAAGTTGTTGAATGATTTATTATGTAAAATTTCCCATTGTGAGTATTCTCTTCTTTCTGTAATGAACAGCTTTGTACAACCTTGTGTGTGTGCAATTAATGTAGCAGTGCCATGGGAAGATAAATTGTCTGAATATTTCCTCTATTTTGTCTTGTGAAGATGTTGCCTAATCGGAAGCTGAATCTGATATGTCAGTGAGTGTGTTACGCCATGACGCATAATTTTTGGCTCGTTTTATTTGAACTAGTCATTCAAATATCATATATAATAACTGAGTATGTCACTGTGAATTGTTGACCATAAAGTATAATATACATGTATGCCATGTGTTTTCGTGGATGATGGACTTGATGAACTTTCATTGTCAATGAAATATGATATCTCTGACCAAAAAAAAAATATAGTTTAATACTTGCCTGACACACGTTGATATACTTTATGCAAAAGTTGGAACGTTTCTGTCAATGTCATTGACAAAAACACTTCCAACAGATTACATCAATAAGATCTGAGAAGGATTTTGATAAATGAATGAACCATAAATGTATCATCTATTCATCTGGAATGATTTTATTTTGAGTAGGAGCTTCCAAAATGGCATTTGATAACATTTTAACTTGTTTTCAATACATCTGTACTTAAAGAGATCATTTGACTAAAAGAAGTTTACAAAATCATGAGTTTTTCGTGACAAAATGTACTTAATAACCTTTCGCCATCAGTGTATTTGGATTTTGTTGCACCTCATATAATACTGAAAATATTTTATCACCCTAGTTTGTCATTTAGGGTTCATATTATACAAACTTGAACCATAGTTTTGATCATTGGTTTAAATGGATTTTTATCAGTAAAGTTATTTAATTTTATGGGTATCTTTCTTTGAAAAGCCATAATCTTGTTTGGCCCTACATATGGAAGAGAGAGGCATCATGCACCTTTTGCTTACCAGATGTCAGTTGTTAACATTTTAACTTGTATCCAGCACATTTATACTAAAAGAGATCATTTGCCAGAAAATATTCTACAAAATCATGGGTTTTCGTGACTAATGTACTTAATGACCTTTCGCCGTCGGTGTATTTGGACTTATATGAACCTTACATATAATTAATAATATTTTAGCACCCTCATGTATCATTTAGTGTTAATATTATGCCAACTTCAGCAATGCTTTTGATCATTGGTTTAAACTGATTTTTATAAGTAAAGTTATTACTTGTATGGATACCCTTTTTTGATGGGCCATAACATTTTTCGCCCCAATTTTTTATGGTAGTTACATTATGCACTGTTTGCTTCCCAGATGTCGTTGATAATATTTAAACTTGTTTTCAATACATTTATACATAAGGAGGATCATTAGTCAAAAAGAATTCTAGAACATCATGGGTTTTCGTGACTAATGTACCTAATGACCTTTCACCGTCAGTGTATTTGGACTTGTTTGCATCTCGTGTATGATGCAAAGTATTTCTAGCATCCTTCTGTATCATTTAGTGTTCATATTATACCAACTTAAGCAATGTTTGTGATCTCTGGTTAAAAGTAAGTTTTATCAATAAAGTTATTTATTTGTGTAGGTGCCCTTTTTTAATGACTCGTAAAATTTTACGCCCCAACAAACCGAGGTGGCATCATGTATTTTTTAATTCGGGAGGCTCTTAGCTTTAATTTGATGTATGTTGCTGCTTGTTACCCTGTGGGGACCACCATCTCGAAAACTAGCTCACTTTTTACTGCTTTGCTGCAGCACTATGTATCATGACAGGAAAACAATCGCATCATTAAATCATCGATTTATGAAAAAAGAGCCCCATCTTTCTGTCCGTCAGTCGCCGCTTACTCGTATCTCTAACTCCATCTTCGTTTTTGACCGAGTATCCTCGAGCGACCAAACTGCGCCACGCTAAGCTTTGTCGGTTATTCTTATTATAAAATAAATGAAGCATGCACAATTAAATATGCTTACCTTATGTATACACCATTTTTGCATTCGACTGCGATAAATCCTTACTCCGATCCAACATCGTACTATGACACGCGAAGCTTCTGTAAACATGGTAAATTGAAGTCCGCCATTTTGCGTTTGACCTACTTCCGCCAGATGAGTGACGTCACACTATTCCCGCAGAAAAACCCAAAATTAAGGCCGAGCATAATTTTAATATTGGGTTTTAACATCATTCAACTTTCATAAAATACAAAATTGTGGAAAAAAGAACCGTTTCAAAGTGTAAAAACAAAGTATCTATACATATGTTGTACAGTTTTGCAGCTTTTCTCACTGGCATCTTATTTTCTACACACTGAATTTAGGCATTCTTCAGTGCATCATGGGCGTAGACCTTTTGGGGTTTTGAATTTTGTTCTGGTGCCGAATTTGTTGAGGTTTTATCAGAAAAAACGGGCAAAGAAACACACACAAAAACGTCGTAAAAATGTGTTCTATTCTAAGACCCCAAGCTACAAAAATCAATATTAAAAGAGCATGGCCTAACAATTGTGTTACTCTACCATGTGACTTCCATTCGAAAAATGTCAACTTTGCAGTCGACCGGCTTCAATTTTGCTCAAACTTCGGAATTTTAGAAAATCACGTGAGTTATGAAGAGGCATTTTTGGACATAAGTAAAAGTGAGTAAAATAAGCTATCTAAAGTTAAATATGCTGTACTTAACTGTTTGTGCCTCATTTTGACAGGATCAACTTTTCCTCGCAGTGTTTATACTTCCGTTAAAAAATTCCCACGGTCACTCTCGCTCGCACTCGAGATTTCGCGATATTACAGAGAAAATAACAAACATGGGGGACGTGTGGAGCTGGCAAAAGTAGGGTATTTGACGATATGTTCATGCTTCCTATGGTGTGTAGATAACAAAAGGCTATTCAGCTTGGAGTCCAAGGTCAAGGTCACATGTACTAAAATGAAAGGTGTTTGCAATATTGGGCTAATACAATGTAAAATCCGCTCCTCCAAGTGCATTCAATGCATCCTATAATACTTTGTAGGTATGTTACAGGCAAAATGAAGATGTGCATGTAGAAGTTCTATGTTCTATACTGGCAGCAACCAAACTGATCATTGCGCCAGTTCAATGATGAAAAACATTTTTGATAAATTTATAGCATTTTTAACTAAACCATTTTCCGACCACTGCACATTCATTTTCTGTTTTAAGGGTTGATGGGTGGTACTTTTCATTTTTATTTAAACTTTACAAGAAACGTTTGTGAGCAAACAGTGGAGAACCTGATCAGATGACGCGTTTTTTCACTGTTTGATTATGTCCCACAAAAGGACGCTAGGCTTAATGGGTTAATGCTTTTGAATAATTTGACTCCTTTTGCTACAAGACTCAAGCTGCCTTATAGGTTATTTTGCGTGTTTGTGTTGTCTGCAGATATTTCAACAACGCCAACAGTAACTTCAAGAAATAATACCATCAGCGTGCCTAACAGTTTGGATTCAGGCCAGGTCAGACATTTTTGGTCTAATATTGGCTCGAATTAATGGAGAAATAGCTATCATCATATGACGTCGCGTCTGGGAGTGAAATAACGCCATGCAATATAATCTGTAAACCACTAGTGGTTTATCAATTTTCGGGAAACGTTATGACGTCCATAACAACGTTGCGTACATAATGACAAAATTATAACGTTTTAACGGCAGAAATGAGATTTCAAATAATCTTAGTGTCATATGATAAATAGAATCTAACAATCGTGCTCTTGTATTATTGAATTTATCAAACTCGTTGCGAAAAAGAGATAAAATGCTCGGCAAGCCTCGCATTTTATCTCTTTTTCCCAACTCGTTTAATAAATTCAATAAAACATGAACACTCATGTAAGATCCTCTATATAAAATGTTTGTATATTTTCAGTACCTCCAATAATTATAGAAGATCCACAGTCCAAATACAGAGACATAGGAGATGATGTTAAATTGTGTTGTCAGGCTGGACCCACCTCATCAAGCTTTTCATATAAATGGTAAAAATATGTCAGATAACAGCAAACTATTACTATGTTCACCATTTGCATACTGATGGATTATTCCGTGCATAAAAAAGCAAAAATGATGGGATTGTCCATTGTAATTATAATGTAAGGGGACGCATGTATGAATTTCCAATTATGGTGTATTTCTGCCCCTGAAAATTATTTTGACCTCAGCAAAACGTTAAGATCCTGATGGAAATGTAGCGTAGTGTCGCGTTCTGTGGTATTTTATCTGGGTCTTCACTCTTTGCCAAAGTACCAGTTTTGGGGGTTCCAGAATACAAAATGTTAGACAGGTTCCAATATGCATTTCTGTGGATTATTTTACTAGTCAAAATTTCTAACCGGCCACGTGTGTTTTTATAGATTTTCTGAAAAGCGATAAGCACTTTTATTTCATTTGCACTCACGAATAGGCATGCCCATCAGTAAATGATACCAGTAAACGGCAAAGGAACGTTAATAAAATTGTATCCCGGAGGCTTTGTCGAATACACGTGCCCTCAATTAAAAAATTACAAGAACTTGCATTGGATGGTGGGGTAATTTTTTACACATTGGCCAACAGCAACGAGTCTCATGCAGGAGGAGTGTTGATTTCAGTACTTTAGTGTTCAATATGAGT
This sequence comes from Loripinus fragilis, assembly GCA_964019695.1. Lineage (NCBI taxonomy): Eukaryota > Metazoa > Mollusca > Bivalvia > Lucinida > Lucinidae > Loripinus > Loripinus fragilis. The sequence continues at coordinate 204,167 of CAXHUL010000421.1, forward strand.
TTGACCTTTGAAAGGAAAAAAATGCGTGTGAAAGTGGGTTCTTTCAAAAAGTCAAAATGCGAATTTTGAAAATCGAGGTAACACTATTCAAATAGACATTCCTGCATGTACAGTTGAACATTTTGTCAATACCTTTACTGTCTAGGGTATATGACACGTTTGGCTATTTCGAGATACATTTTGAAGAAATTTAATAAAATGAAGGTGGCTGGTTCGAACTTTGACTAGTACATATTCATCATTCATTTCAAAGTGTCTATGATGGAATTTTAAGTGGTAAGACATCAGTGTCAATGGGGGCTTTGTCTGTGTGGAATTGGTAAAACTTCTTCCGATTTATCAATATAGTGTTGATATTTTTTCATGTTCTGGCCCTTTAGGAAGATTGGGTTCTGACGAAAAGCAGAATATCGCTTAAGCTGGTACTAGGGGGCGTGAGAATTGTTGCACTTTCCATTAGTTCTCATGAAAAGACTCAATAAAGCCGAGTCTGCTGTTCTCTAATATTGTAGGTTCTCTCTATTTATGAGGTATCCGTTTTTCTAGATTATTTAATAAAAGACTGTATATATCATGTGTGTGTTTATTGCCTTTAGAATGAGACGGTTGTTTTAAAGACCAAAACCACACGCTTAAACTGATTGATAAAGGAAAAAAAAACACGATTTCTACGCTATGAAAGTTTTAGTCTGGTGTATGAAATTCAAAAGGCCCTAAATAAGGTGAAAAATACACCCATCATTAGAAAGGACGAAAATGGTCTCAAATCAAAGCTTATTATCACTAGTTTCAATATCCGCCTGTTGACACTTCGAAAAAGTGTAGCGTCATAGTGTAAAATGGGCAGATAACTCTATACCATGCATGTCAGAAATCTACTAGACAGTCACTTAAACGATGAAAACGACATATTTTCATACTTATCAAAATCCAAAAGTTAATAGTTTTCAAAAGTCAAATTAATGCTAAGGAGACTCATATTTTTATTGAAATCATTGAGGTCGTTTTGACGTTTATGACGCCAGGCTACGTAATTCAACCCTCAAAAATTGTTCAAATAAACAATTTCACATTGATTCCTGAGCTGGATATTCAATATTCTGTCAAATATTTATAATTATCAAACCCCAAAATGTCTCAGCTTAGCAAATATATAAACGGTTGATTCCTACTATTTATACGCAGAAAGTTATATCGCTTGAAAGATGCCAACCCCTTTGCGAGAAATCCGCCATATTTGACGTGTTTTCATAAGTATATGGAATTCAAATAAGCCCTAAATAAGGAAAAAAAAATACGCCAATCATTCGATTGGATGAGAATGGTCTTAAGTTAAAGCTTACCATCTCTACTTTCAATATCCAGGTGTTGACACTTCGAAAAAAAGTGTAGCGTCATATTGTAAAATGGGGATATAACTCGATACTATGATATTCGAAATTTATGAGGAAAAGAAATGCAATCTTGCATACCCATTGAAGAACTTATGTTGTGACATGCAATTTGTTTTTGTATGTGTGCAATTTAATTTTTGTAATAAGAATAATTGTTTTTTTTCTTGCCTTAATCCATCTTCCAAAATTCAAAAGGGGTCAAAGTAAGTTAGGGTGCAAAGATCAGGAATCAAAGTCAAACATGTAATTTTATTGGTTATTATTTTTTTTTGAAACTATATCTAAAGAGTTCCTTGACAAATGGTCTGGTGACCATCTTAGATAACCTTGCACCCTTTGACAATTTTTCATAGATGCAAATTTGTTAATTATGACCACTATAATGCGAAACAAAGTTGTTCAAACATAAACCTGTTTAGGTTATGAGAATATGCATGTTTTCCATGGCAACCCATAACCGATTCAAGAATGGGGTGTGCCTTCAAAATTACTCAATACTTAATTACAAAATATCTCAGCTGCTACTTATCCTAGACTACTTAACTGGATACCACATTAAAGCTTAGACATAGTCCTTTTATTTATTTGTCACATATGCAAATTATAATAAGCTTATTTGCATATTCATGAATATTTATTAAAACATTAAAATGTGCTTCAAGAATGGGGGTGTATCTACAAAACCAATGATATCTCGGCCGCTACATATCACAGACTACTAAAATTGGTACCAAATAAAAGCTTAGTCACATGTCTTTTATGTTATGGTCATATATACAAATTATCTTATTCGCAAAATTTGCTATTTCTTGAATTTTAGCAAAAAAGTTTTCAAAAATTCAGGAAACATCATTAATAAAATTAAACAGGTTGATTTCAACCCCATGTTACCATTGTTACATGTTGTTATGTCATCAGTGATCAGTGATCAGTGATACAATTTGACAAGTCCATTCATCCAGTGGTCTATATTTGCATATTCATGAATATATATGAAATCGAGAAAAAGAGAGATCCCGTAAAAACTATCAGGGGTGGGTGAGGGGCGAGGTGAGGTGGTTGATTATCAGACCTTGCACCCTTAGGATATTTTCTCATGCATGCCAAATTGTTAAGTGGGTCCCCTAAATGAAAAAAAAGTTGTCATAAAAAGCCTGTTTGGGCTATGTAAAATGCATAGTTTCCATGGCAGCTCATAATGCTATTCTCAAGAATTGGGGTGTACCAACAAATAACTCATATCTCAGCTGTATCTCATCCTTGAATAATATACATGGTACCAAATCAAATCTTAACTTGCTTTCACTCATTTGTTAAATATGCAAGTGTTCTAATTTGTTTGTTCACAACTATTAATGAAAGCAATAGAAATGAGAGAAAATTGCAGAAAAAATAATGGGTACCTATATCTCAGCTGCTTATTAACCGTTACAACCAAACTTGGTAAAAAATAAATGCTACGACATGGCACCTTTAGTTAATGGTCTGATATGCAAGTTATCTAATTTGCATATTCATGAATATTAATGAAGACATTAGAAATAAGAGGGAAAACGTAGAAAATGTAAGGGGTGTGCTAACAAAATTAGCTATATCTCAGCTGCTAGGTGTTCTCTACTACCAATTTGGTACGATATAAAGGCTAAGAAATATCAGATTTTATATAATTCACGTTTAGTAGTATAAGATAATTAGCAATTGAGATCTTTGTGATCTTGTAAGTACACTATCATTAATTTGACTTAGAATATTTCTTATATTCTTTCGTTTTCATTACCATACAAGAATGCTTTCAGATAACTAGCATATTTTATTTAAAAAGAGTAAAAGAAAATTACATCAGCTTTGATTAGGTACCAAGTTTTGAAGTTTATGATGAATGGTACCTGAGAAATGAGTAGTTTTGTAGGTACACCCTCATTATTTTTTTTCCATTTTCCACAATTTTCTCTCTTTTCTAATGTTTTCATTAATAGTCACGTATATTATAATAAGATAATTTCATATATCATATCATTAGGTAAAAAGTCTGTATCTTAGCATGTGTTTAGTTTAGTTCTCTAGGGCAATTAGCTACTGAGACATAATAAATGTTCTAAGTACAACCCTACCCTTTTCTCCCATTTCTCTCTAATTTCACTTGTTTTCATGAATATTCATAAATACTAGAAAAAGATCATTTGCACATTAACTCCTTGATTAAATAGATTATGTCTTAGCATAATGTTGGTGCCAAGTTCAGTACTCTGTGGCAATTAGCAGCTGAGAAAATAGAAAATTTGTAGGTGCACATCCTTTTTTGCAATTATTGCTTTCCTTTGTAATGTTTTGATTAACATGCATACCTTTTTAAATTAGATAAATTGCTTACCAAATAATAAAAAAATATAATTATCTAGACTTTGATTAGGTACCAGATTTTAAAGTTTGTGATAAATGGAAGCTGAGATATGAGTAGTTTTGTAAATAAACCACATTATTTTTCCTATGATTTTCTTTCATTTCTAATGTTTTCATTAATATTCATGAATATGATAATTAGATAATTTGCATATCTTATCATTATGTAGATGGGTTCTATCTTAGCATTTATTTGATACCAACTTTAGTACTCTATGGCAATGGGCAACTGAAAATATAAGAATTTTCAAGGCACACCCCTAAATTGTTCTACAATTTTCTCTAATTTCTCATGTTTTCATGAATATTCATGAATATAATACTTAGATCATTTGCATATCATACCAGTGGATAATAGTGGTATAACTAAGGATTGATTTTTGCCAGTTTTTGAATTCTAGATCAATTAGCAAACAAGATATGAATAATTTTGTAGGTACACCCCTTATTTTTCTGCAATTTTCCCTCATTTCAAATCATTTCATTAATATTCATAATATTCATGAATATGCAAATTATGTAATTTGAATATCGGACAATTTGGGTAAGAACGCTTTGTTTAAGCATTGATTAAATACCAAGTTTGGTAGTCTGTGATAGTTAGCAGCTGATATATAGGTAATTTTGTACGTACAAACATGACTTTTTCTACGTGTTGTCTCTCATTTCTAATGTTTTCATTAAATTCATAAATTCATGAATATTCAACTATTATACTTTGCACATCGGACCACTACGACATTGCATTCATTTGGTACCAGGTTTTGTATCATAGAATGAGTTGCAGGTGAGCTATGAGTATTTTTGAAGGTATACCCCATTCTTTAGGATTGCTTTTAAATTATTGATTGGCATGGAAACCATGTGTTTTAACATAACCAGTTTATTTTTTAGGAAAATATGTTTTTGCAATTTGGTGGTCCAATTGAAAAATTTGACATCCATACGAAATTGTCCTTGGAGTTCATGGTAGGTCTAACTACCCCCCCCCCCCCCCCCCCCCCGCCCGGTGCAAAAGGGCTTGTCAAATTGAATCACCTATATGGTATAACTACATGTAAGCAGTGTCTAAACCTACCTGCCGGCACTGTGTTGCAGGGGTGCAGCTGTTTAAGCAGTGTCCCAACCTTTCTGCTGGGACTGTGTTGCAGGGGTGCAGCTGTTTAAGCGTCGTCGGAACCTACCTGCCGGGCACTGTGCTGCAGGGATGTAGCTGTTTAAGTAGTGTTGCAACCAAATTGCGGTTACTGTGCTGCAGGGGTGCAGCTGTTTAAGCGATGTCGGAACCTACCTGCCGGCACTGTGATGCAGAGGTGCGAGCTGTTTTAGCAGTGTTTGAACCTACCTGCCAGGCACTGTGCTGCATGGGTGCAGCCTGTGTAAGAGGTGTCGGAACCTACCTCCCCAGCACTGTTGGGCAGTGGTGCAGGCTGTTTAAATGGGGTCTGAACCTACCTCCTTGGCACTGTCGAGCAGGGGTGCAGGCTGTTTAAGCCGTGTCAGTTTCTACCTCCTGAGCAGGTTAGATGGGCAGAACTGGATATACTGCTCTTCTTTTATTTTAGGACTGATCAGGTGAAGCCTGGGCACATGCAATTGCTTTTGCTTAGGAGTGCCTTCTTTTTTCTTTTGAAAGATCTATTCAGCTAGAATGTCAACAAGTGAGTTTGGCTTGATTATTTGGCTTAACAAAGAGAGTTTGCATGTAATCTCAGTTGACCCCATCTGAAAGTTAGAAATTGTTTAATGCGAATCCCAAGAAACAAAATTGAATGCAGTGTGACATATTTTCAATTCATTTGCTTCATGTCGTTGTTTTAAGAAAAATATTTTACATTGGGCACTAAAAGAGACTAATTAAAGATCTATATCTGATGAATATCGATGTGATTTTACGGTTGTATATTCATTTTTCGGCCTTGAGTAAGTCCATTCATTTATCCGCTGAAAAGTCATGATAGTCGGCTCAAAATATTGATCAATGAATGGAGTGAGATATTTGATTCAAACTGGGCTTTAAAACCTCAAAGGAAACGGGATTTAAGATTTGCAAGACAAGTCTTGTCAGAAATATTCAAAGCAAAGTTAAACCGTGAATAACAATGTAAACATTGAGCAAGGTCAACTCAATTTTGATTGGTTTACGCATTACTGCGTTGTAACAAGACGATTTGATTGGCTAAAGGAAAAAAGCATATTTTATCGTTGAAACGCGTTAGAGGGCTGCTAATGAATATTCATGAGTTTCGAAATACGTTGATTCGCGTTTCATACGCAATTTAAACTCAACGCACGTACAACGCGTTGGAAACGCACATGAAACGCGAATTCGCAGGACAAATACGCGGGCGGTAGTGTAAGTGGCGAAACTTCTTGCAAGGCTTCGCAATATCGTACACCACTGTGTTCGTTTTGCCTTTTCGTTAAGCTGGTTCTCCATATCAATTGTAGTTGGCATCTTAACACAAGTCACCCATTCCACTTCAGGATCTGGTATCATCTATTTCGATACTTAAACTAGCTGTTGTCTGTTCCCGTTAACTCCAGCTGCAACAAGCTTAGGTGCACAGACTTCTGTCGGCCGACCGGGACAAGTTCCCCTCCGTAGCAACGTGTGACATACCCTTTCCTCAAGTATTTTGTCGGTCTGAAGATGTCCTGATCTTCAATTTTGTTTGTCTTATGGTATTATGTGACGTTCAGCAGTATACTTTGAAGTTCTGGACGATCTCTAGCGTAATGCAAATCCGACATTGTAACACCATTTTTCACTGGATTCCTCATGCATGTCGATTCTCGTAGTGCTCGCTTAACATTTTGATCTTCCTGTCCATTCTCTTTTTTCGATGCGACTTCCTCGTTAAAAAAAAGCTGCATTATTTACATCATACAACAAGACCTTTAGTCTTTAATAGGGATTCCTTGAATTTCGAATTGAATGAAATATTGCGAATCGCAATGCATGCTTGTCCATTTTCCTCTAGTCTGAACCTAGTTAATTGATGTTCTTGCGTATTCCCCTCCGTAAACGAATCAACAGTCTCCTTCAATATACCAGCAGATGCTAGTTGCTGATCGTTCGTTTCTGTACTACAAGCGAGCTTTTGTTTCGTTTTGTTATTTGCATTCGTCGAATGAACAGTAGGCGCATGCGACTGACGTCCAGTTTCTATCTGTACAGCATTTTGGCTTATTCTAGTTTCAGTTAAATCCGAGTTTAAAGAAACACCTCTATATTGCAATTCCTTTCGTTCTGTTTCATTGCAGTGGTTCACTTTGTTCGTTGGCATATTTCCCTGCATTTGCCTACTGTCAGAATCACCATGAACTGACGTGTGTCCCTGCGCGCCATTACACAACAGAATGGTGTACTGCGAATCATTGTTAGGTTGTCACTGCATGTAAATATTTGACACTGGTAGTGACTTATGGATCTTTCTATTTACCTCAGTATTTCCTACCCTAGCATGTCTCTGCAGTATAGTATCCTCTGTCACCATGCATTCTGTCTCATGCGTATCATGATTGTTAGACATCTTCATTGGAATCATTCCTGAAGACACACTAGATTTTCTCAACATCCAATGTCTTCTGGTTCTCTTGTCTGCCATGATGAAGTCCTCTTCGACTTTCCCCATTCGCACAACCACCATTTTCCATTTCTCCACTTCTTGCTTTCGAATGTAAAAATCAGAAAGTGATTTCATAACTTTCAAAGCTGCTTCAAAGCAGTTTTCCATTTTCTTGTATGCTTTTGGGATTTCCAAAACATCTATCTCTTACATATCAAAAATTAGCTTGTTGACTGAACGCGTAAAACTCACTTTGGCTAATACCCTGTTCTTCATAAGCTCCAACTCCCCCCCTGTGTCATTGGCGTATTCATCTACGATTTCCTATGACTCCATTACGATTGTCCTATGGCTTTCAATAATTTCAACATAAGTTCAAACCTCTCTCTGCTACCATATGTTTCGTCGATAATCCCGATGATAGATAAAACACAAGTCAACTCCGATTGTGAGTTCTACGATATTTATACTGTATTTTCTTAACAAAGTTCAGGCCCTACGATGCTATGGCGCCGTCTCAAAAAACTACTAACTTCCTATCACCAAGCAACTGACGTAAAGTTAACATAACGTAACGTTCAAGTGACGTAAAATGCATGATTGACGTCGCCAGGTTATAAAGTCAACATGGTGATTTCACAATCACCTACTTTCGGGGTCATTGCGATTTAAGTCTATATTTGTATGCGAAAACCTCCTGTCCAATCATTATTAATAAACTAGGATAGTATCACAGTTAAATAGCCGCAACTGCCTGCATAATACAGGTGGCATACATGACCAACCAGAATAAATGGCCAATACAGGCAAACATATAGGTAGATAAAGTTATATAAGTGGTCATTTCTCTAGATGCTGAAGTTGTCTTAATTCAAATTTACGTTTGGACCAAGTGTCTTAATTCAAATAATTTTTTCTGGACCCAGCAATGTTACAGGTCCTTGGTCTTGGACTTGACCTAGAGCATGGCTTACTGGGCCAGTACAACTATTCTTGATTGATAATATTATATAAAAACCTGTTTATCTGCACTGGAGTTATATATTTTTAAGGTTTCCCCAAGCAAAAATTACGTATTAGCTGTTACAATGTTCATTTATCAATGAAAGTTGTTAGTTATTCTTAGTTCCATTTTAGAGTTAATTGTAAAGATCCTTAATTTTGGATACCTTACTCTGAGCAAACCGTTAAAATCTACCTGTAGGAGCAGTTTGATAAGGCTCTACATTTTTACCATTAAGTATTTGGAAAAAAAATGTATAAAGATCATAAAACATTTTCTTGTCAAAAACTAGCTGGCCTGATTTGGAAATGATTTAATTGGCATTGGCCGCCCATACATAGCTTAACCAAAGATTACTCCGAATGAATTAGATCTATTGAAAAACATGGCTGCCACGGATCCCTACCTGAGTTGGCCATTTATCAGATCCAGATAACTTATGGTTTAAATGATAATTCCATTGAGGGTCTTCATCCTTTGAACTTCCTCAATATTATTAAAACTTAATGGTGTGAAGTCATATCGAAACTGCTGATGCATCAATTTAAGACTCATAGCTGGATGACCAGTCAGGTTGTCAAGGATATATGCCTTATGCGCAATGCATTATAGTTGATGAGATTGTGAGGGTCAAAATGCATCAGAGGTTAACGAGACTTGCAATGTGGTAGGGAGTTGAATTACCATGCAAAAAGAAAATTTACCATGGTCCAGTCAGGAAGATTTTCTTTTCTTTTACCAGATCCCAAGGATAATGAAATTAAGGGTGAGATAACCCAGTCTGGACATCACGCGAATGTCTTCTGCATGGTTTTGATGGTTGCATCCATTATTGAGATCATTGAGAGGGTCAATATATTTTTTCGGAGGAACACATAGAGAATGATAAATGAATGGAGCACTGTATGCCACTGCGCACCCTGCCTGCAGGTGCAATAAAATTATGATACATGTGAATGCAGCTGCTCATCATTTTGCACTATGATTTACAGGATAGAACTTGGGTACTGGCCGACCCAGTGTCAGTATGATGTCACTGTATGGAGTGATATTTCAAGCATCTGGGGCGTGACCATTCCGCAGATAATAAAAACTGACCATTGACCATCTAGTAACATCCAGACATATAAGTGTTATGACCGAAAGATTGTTGAAACCATATTAAACATTCATTGATGAATACGAATACATTCAATACTGCTGTTAGTAATAAGTTTCAAACACCCTGGAAAATTCTGGTGTAAGCAGAATTATGTAAACTAATGTGAGACTGGCCTTATCTCGCCTACCCTACCCTAGTGAAGTAGCCTATCTGTTCAAACTGGTTGGCAGAGTTGTATGACCAGGATAAGGTCACCATAAGATAATGAGGTTAGGATATCCTTACTTAGCCTAGTGGCAGCCAGGATTATGTCGGGTATGTATGTAGTCTATCTGACAGGCCAGAAGGGTGGGTGTGATAGGATTAGGTAATGTCCCCCTCCCCCTGGAAGGTAGGGTTGGTTTGGGTAGGATAAGGGCAGGTTAAGCTATGATCACGCCACTTAATCAAGTATGGTCAGGGTTGCAGGCAGGATTGGGTGTGGTAGGGTAAGGTATGGCTGCTCTTACTAGTTAAGATACAGAGAAACCAAGCCTAGCCTACCTACAATGCATGGTTGTGAGGACTCTGTCAATTAAGGTATGGTCATCCTACTATTTTGGTTAGGATAGCCCAGCATAGCCTCTTGGATGGGGTAGGGTAAGGTACAGCTACCAAAGAGTCTACTGCAGGGCTGAATTGAGTAGGTTAAGGTTTTGTCACCCTACAGGCTTTTAGTAAGATTAGAATGCCTACCAGAAGTAGCAGTCAGGGTAAGGTAGGGCCAACCTACTGGTAAGGCAACCAAACAAATCTAGCATACTTGGCAGGCATAGATGCACTGGATGGGTAGGGGGTGTATGGTAGACCCACTGGTAGGTGTAATGGTATGGTAGTCTTTACACTTTATGCTACCCTAGGATATGATATGGGAAAGTCCTACCCTGGGCTGGGGTAAGGTAGGTAGCAGTAGGGAATTGTCATTATGTTAAGGTTGCAAATAGTATGCCATACCAAAGGGTAGGTATAAAAAGTTAAGATATTTGGTAAGGCTAGGTTAGGGTTTAGGAAATATAAGGCTTGGCCAGCTACCTATCCTACCTCATGGGCATGGTTTTGAATGATAGGCTTATGCTATGGTCGTCCTACTGGTTAGGGTATTATGTTGAAAACATGCTTTTCCTTAGAATTTAGGTTATGTAGGTTATGGTAGACTTGCCTATATTGGGGAGAGATTAGGTTCGCTGAGACTAGGCTAGGCAAACACATCCTACACAGCTCTACTTTTTCTTAACGACAGGGTGATGGAGGACATGGCAGGTCTGGTTAACCTAACAAGTTTTGTGGTGTAGTACCATTCTCTAGCTTAACCTTAATTCACCAGGTACTCCAGTTTAAGGTAGGTTAAGCATACTGATACTTTCCATAATCTTGCCTACCAGGCTTGGGTGGTTAATGATAAAGAATTAAGCTAGATCTAGCATAAGGGTATTGTCACCCTGCTTGGGTTAGGCTATATAGGGGTCAGGTAGTCTTCCTTAACTACTCCTAGAACTGAATTATAGGATTCATACAGTACCATTCTTGACATCTGACTATGGCTAAAATAAGATAAAAGTAGCTATGGTAGGTCCTACCCTAAGGTAAATATAGTTCTTTACTTTGAAAGGCTAGGCATGACTAGGCTAGGGTTAAGTGAGCAAAGCCTAGACTTAAAGTCACTTTATACTACCCCGCCTTACCCAACCCTACCTGGTTGACAGGGAGGTTTTGGATTATCATCCTAGATAGGGTAGTTGTAAGGTGTGTTTATAGAGGATGTTGAATAGGGCAGAAAATATCACTTTTTCGCAAAGGCTTAATCTAAAGTTCCTATAATGATTGTCTGTTTTCCTCTGTTATGAGAGAACTCTATGTCAACGCTTGCTTGGGAATGAGCTACTGATCCAGGTTATCGTACATGTCTTATTCGTTTAAAATACTGGTGTCACTTTAACCCATATAAGGGGAGCGCAGTGGCTCAGTGGTAGAGTGCTTGACTTGAGACCGAAGGGCCGCGGGTTCGAGCCTCACCAGCGTCACTGTGTTGTGTCCTTGAGCAAGACACATTAATCCTAGCTTAGTATTGGTTCAACCCAGGAAGACCCGTCCCGACGCAACTGAAAGATTGTTGACAGGGACGTAAAGAATCAAATCAAACAAACAAATCAAACAAAAATAACCCATATAAGCCTGGCATCTGATCAGGGTCTCCACTGTTTGCTTACAGAATATTCTATTAAGATTTGAATAAAGATGAAAAATACCACCCAACAACCCTTAAAATGAGAACAGACTGGTCCAATAGATAAAAATTGGAAATTCCATTCATCTTAAATGGGTTAAGTTGATTCTTCTTTCCCTTGTGGGGTATATTATGGGCAGGGTTTGCAATCTAATTGTATTAGTCTTGTCATTTTATATAGCCAGCTATTAAAAAAGTAGTTAAGTTTTTCATCAAAACATTGAATACCCCATCAAACTCATTTAACACCCTCATTTTACATACAATTGCCATTTTCATAGCATTTCTTCTCAATTTGCCATTACATCAACATTTGTGTCATTTTCAACCTTACAACATGATACTTGATACTGACTTACATGAACGGACGTTAACCGCCATTTCTGCATCATGTGGTGTCCATATTTGGACTGTGACCTTTTAACTCTTCACTGAATTTGTAACTAAATTTTAAGCAGATTTCTTATTGCTACTTAGTATTGACTTATATCAAGGGATGAACATCTCCTTATGGGTATCCATGCATATTTGATCTAAAAAACTTAAATTAATAATGCAATTCAGAATAAGCCCATGCCAATCTGAACCATTTAAAAATTGTGCATCCTTGAAGATGTGTCAGAGCCTTTGGCAGATTTTTTTTCTTGGTAGTTTTCAAGGTGGCAAAATCCGTTTTATGCTGTTATGAACAGTATTAAGAATGAACAGTATGATGTAATTTTTACAGTTATTATGTCATAAATTCCAAGACAAATAGCTAAATACAACAGTATTGCACTGAACAAATTAATCAATACGTGTATTGTTTTCAATGCAACAGTGATGTATGAGTGACATTGTTGCAGTTACATCAGTGTCGCACTCAAAGAGCACAGTCTTCAGCTTAAATCTCAGTGCAACAGTGTCGTATGTAAAGCGTTAAATGAATTGGCACTTGTGAGATACAAAGAAATCCCTAATTTTATATTACTGGAGAAATATTAACAACACATTAAGGACATTTTCTCAGATTATGTAAATATGTTTTATAGATTCAAAACTGCTAAAAAGTACATTTCTGAAAAAAATGCAGTTATGACAGTGTTGCGTTGAACCCACGATATATGACACTATGCTAACAGTAATTACTTTGATGAAATGCCACTAATCTAATTACGGCGTCTTATTACATAAATCGGAACTACTTGCCAATAAAAAAACTAAGTACGTATGACCAGGAAATGCCACAATTACAGACAACATACATACCCAGATCACCGTGAGGAAGTGCATCAGATCCACAGACTGCCATACAATTAAAGTAAAGCAACAAGCTCTCTCTTCCTCTGTTATGTGACTGCAAAACTTGAAAAGGACACTTTGGATTTCATTTCAAAACGGTGACCCAAGACTTAACTCCAATTACAGCCACAACGAAACATGAAACAACAACAACAACAACAACAAGAGAACCACCACCTTAGAACGGACAAAAGCTGAGGGCACCAGGGACTTAATGTATTTTACTGGCCAAATCTTCACCCTAAGTTCTGTTGTCATTAATACACAAATATAAGTAAGCTCGCATATAGGCTTCCTATCTCACGCAATGTTAGTGCTGCAGCAGACCCACCGTATTGTGACACATACCAGTCCCCACAGGGTAACAAGCAGCAACATATATCAAATTAAAGCTCAGAGTCTTGGGAGTTCATAATTGCATGATGCCACTGTCAGGACCGAGGGCGAAATTTTTTATGGCCCTTCAACAGAGGGTACCCCTAATACCCTAGTCTAAAGCCCTTATTGATAAATGCATTAAATGTGCTGCAGTATAGTCGTGATAATGGACAGTTTTATACAACAATAAACAGAAATGATAATATTAATTGATAAAACATCATTTCCATGAATACGTTTCCTGTCTACAGTCACGAAAAAGGTCAACAAGTGCAAAAGTCACGAAAACATATGACATTGTAAAATATTGATACTGTTGATTTGTTTACCTTAAAACATGTCTTAAATGTACAAACTGGCCATTCAACATAAAATTTTATTCAATTGGCTTGGAAATAATCTTCAGTGTAGGTTTTAGTTCACTTTAACACTGCACTGGAAATAAAAGAATACGGAAACTTAGTTGTGAAAACGCAAAAAAAAATTTAATCTGATTTTAGCATCTTTTCCATAAAAAATAACACTGATTTTGTACAATGAGTCAATAAATATTATAGAAGGAAAATATGATTGATTGTTTAACTGATTGATCCATTGATTGATTAATTGATTGATCGATTTTGTTTTGCTATCAAATTATTCTGACCGTTTATATTGTTTTTTCTGTATCGCGTTTTTCATAGTTAAATTGTTGACCAACAATTATTGTTAAATTAAATTATCTACAACCTGGTAATTGAATTCACCACCTTCATAAAAAGATGGTTATCTTAATGAAACAAACATTCTGCTAGAGCTTTGTATGTTAACATTAATACCAGATTTAGGCAGGGCACATCATATTCTAGCAGGAAAATACTGACATGATGTTCCCAGCATTCAAACTTGTAGACAAAGCATGAAATGTCCTGTCCAGTTCAAATGGTGGAGTGATAAAAATGCTAAACTATCCTGATATTCTGTTACAAGACATTGCAAGACAGAAGATCTACCTCTTCTGCAGTCTAGTTGTTGTGATGATTTCCTCACCCTAGTTATGCTCCCATTGAAACAGGCTTGGGCTTTGTTGATAAAACTGCATGAATATCTCGCTGATGTTTGCTACAAACTGGTTATATTTAAAAACATTGCCGGCCTCTTTAAATAAAACAACAATGAAACAACAAATTACTTCAATCAGCGATTACATAAGTGTTTGTTTGTTTCAAAATTACAATAACATGTGGAATAAAGAGACTGATGATAAAGAGAAACGCCTAAGCAAGGTGGTTTCTTCAAAGACCTGTTACGGCCAAATACTCTTTGACATTTCATGATAATTTCTCAAGATGCCAGGAAAAGACACAAAAATGAGTAAGCATGTATCATTCAGACACACGTGCACTGTGGAAGAGGTTTGATAATGATGCAAAAAGAATGTTTGAAGGAATATTCATAGATCCCTTCGTTAATGACAATCCATCTGATCATCCCTTGAACATCGCGTCTGGTGTAGTGACAACATCTACAATCAAGGAAAGTCAACTAAAAGCCTTAGACAAAGGCAGTCAAGTATCAATAAACTGCAGGAAGAAGCATTGGATACCTTCAGAAAACAACATGCCACTAAAAAGCTACTGCGACCCACTTCCCGAGTCTGACATTAAAGAAATGACAGAAATGCAAAAGACACTTCATATCCAATTCAACAGTATAACAGTCAATGGAGAAGTAATGTATTTAAGGCTTTTTGCAATGAACTCTTTTTGAAAAACGCCTAATCCTGTTAGTATGTTCAAGAATGACTGACCAATGATTGCATATACATTTTTTGACTACATGCACAAGCTAGAAAGTTAATAGGACAACAAAATTGTTTCAGTACAGTCTGCATAATTTTGCAGTCAAATTTAAAGTAGTTGACAGGTACAAAGAGAGCAGCCTCAAACTTCAGACAGGTAGAAATTGGTGTCAGATACAAATGCATCCCATAAAATTTACAAACAAGCTGAAATCCCTATACCAAAAGAATGAAGAATTTAAGCAAGGGAAGAAAACAAAGCGAATTGTAGCATACTACACTAACTACATGTATATACATGTAGTATAGAAAATGCTGATGAAGTACTAAATGGAGGGAAACCACATACCTCAGTGGCGGACTGACAGATAAGGCCTTTGCCTTTACAAAGCATAAAACAGAAGATATATATACTCCTGCGATCAAACTGGGAAGCATCAGACATCCTCTATGCAGTGATTAAAATGGTGCCAGTAAGATCATTGTAAACAGTCCAGATGGTGACACAGTGTTGTTAATTGACTTGGCTGTTTCCCTTTGATGATACATTACATAAGTTAGGAAGCCTCTATGCGAGCTTGGTGTTTTTAAAACAGCAGAATCTAGGTTGAAGATTTGGTCAGTAAAATTCACTGGGGAAAAGTGCTTGGTACTTTGGTGTTTTCTGAATTTCATGTCGCTAGTGTTCTTTGGATCTTCCTGGTCATGCCATGGGTTGGTCTGTCGTATGTGGTTGTGGCATTTCCTGGTCATACTCACTTACCTTTTGGTTTTCCTCTTGCATCACAGGCCAAATATTTTTGCGAGTTAGATATTCGTTTTTATGTTGAACAGGGACACAGGTAGATTTGAAACGTTTAATTCCTGTGCATGAGCTCTTTCACAAGACCACAGAACAACAAATATATTGATGTTTTTTTTCTATCGTTTGACTGGCTGTGACACTTGTAATGCTTTTTATGGAATAGGAAAGAAGTTAGCACATAAAGTGATGTGCAGAATGCCTAAATCTTTCAACAACTATGTGAGCAACTTGCCTGCACTAAATTTGTAGAGATACTGTATGGTAAAAGCAAAGAAATTCACTTAATGAAATCAGATGTGTGGGAGCGATGAAGAAAGTACCACCAAAACGCTACCACCGAACAGATAACAGCTAAACACTGCACATTATGAGTTTGTTATCAGTTACATGTACTTATCTTGAAGACTTGTGGATTGTCTTGCAACTGCAGACTTTGTATATGAATCCTATGAGGAAGCACATGGCAGAATGGCATTGAGGCCGCTAATGATGACCCAGTGGGCAACACCACACAAGTTGTTGAATGATTTATTATGTAAAATTTCCCATTGTGAGTATTCTCTTCTTTCTGTAATGAACAGCTTTGTACAACCTTGTGTGTGTGCAATTAATGTAGCAGTGCCATGGGAAGATAAATTGTCTGAATATTTCCTCTATTTTGTCTTGTGAAGATGTTGCCTAATCGGAAGCTGAATCTGATATGTCAGTGAGTGTGTTACGCCATGACGCATAATTTTTGGCTCGTTTTATTTGAACTAGTCATTCAAATATCATATATAATAACTGAGTATGTCACTGTGAATTGTTGACCATAAAGTATAATATACATGTATGCCATGTGTTTTCGTGGATGATGGACTTGATGAACTTTCATTGTCAATGAAATATGATATCTCTGACCAAAAAAAAAATATAGTTTAATACTTGCCTGACACACGTTGATATACTTTATGCAAAAGTTGGAACGTTTCTGTCAATGTCATTGACAAAAACACTTCCAACAGATTACATCAATAAGATCTGAGAAGGATTTTGATAAATGAATGAACCATAAATGTATCATCTATTCATCTGGAATGATTTTATTTTGAGTAGGAGCTTCCAAAATGGCATTTGATAACATTTTAACTTGTTTTCAATACATCTGTACTTAAAGAGATCATTTGACTAAAAGAAGTTTACAAAATCATGAGTTTTTCGTGACAAAATGTACTTAATAACCTTTCGCCATCAGTGTATTTGGATTTTGTTGCACCTCATATAATACTGAAAATATTTTATCACCCTAGTTTGTCATTTAGGGTTCATATTATACAAACTTGAACCATAGTTTTGATCATTGGTTTAAATGGATTTTTATCAGTAAAGTTATTTAATTTTATGGGTATCTTTCTTTGAAAAGCCATAATCTTGTTTGGCCCTACATATGGAAGAGAGAGGCATCATGCACCTTTTGCTTACCAGATGTCAGTTGTTAACATTTTAACTTGTATCCAGCACATTTATACTAAAAGAGATCATTTGCCAGAAAATATTCTACAAAATCATGGGTTTTCGTGACTAATGTACTTAATGACCTTTCGCCGTCGGTGTATTTGGACTTATATGAACCTTACATATAATTAATAATATTTTAGCACCCTCATGTATCATTTAGTGTTAATATTATGCCAACTTCAGCAATGCTTTTGATCATTGGTTTAAACTGATTTTTATAAGTAAAGTTATTACTTGTATGGATACCCTTTTTTGATGGGCCATAACATTTTTCGCCCCAATTTTTTATGGTAGTTACATTATGCACTGTTTGCTTCCCAGATGTCGTTGATAATATTTAAACTTGTTTTCAATACATTTATACATAAGGAGGATCATTAGTCAAAAAGAATTCTAGAACATCATGGGTTTTCGTGACTAATGTACCTAATGACCTTTCACCGTCAGTGTATTTGGACTTGTTTGCATCTCGTGTATGATGCAAAGTATTTCTAGCATCCTTCTGTATCATTTAGTGTTCATATTATACCAACTTAAGCAATGTTTGTGATCTCTGGTTAAAAGTAAGTTTTATCAATAAAGTTATTTATTTGTGTAGGTGCCCTTTTTTAATGACTCGTAAAATTTTACGCCCCAACAAACCGAGGTGGCATCATGTATTTTTTAATTCGGGAGGCTCTTAGCTTTAATTTGATGTATGTTGCTGCTTGTTACCCTGTGGGGACCACCATCTCGAAAACTAGCTCACTTTTTACTGCTTTGCTGCAGCACTATGTATCATGACAGGAAAACAATCGCATCATTAAATCATCGATTTATGAAAAAAGAGCCCCATCTTTCTGTCCGTCAGTCGCCGCTTACTCGTATCTCTAACTCCATCTTCGTTTTTGACCGAGTATCCTCGAGCGACCAAACTGCGCCACGCTAAGCTTTGTCGGTTATTCTTATTATAAAATAAATGAAGCATGCACAATTAAATATGCTTACCTTATGTATACACCATTTTTGCATTCGACTGCGATAAATCCTTACTCCGATCCAACATCGTACTATGACACGCGAAGCTTCTGTAAACATGGTAAATTGAAGTCCGCCATTTTGCGTTTGACCTACTTCCGCCAGATGAGTGACGTCACACTATTCCCGCAGAAAAACCCAAAATTAAGGCCGAGCATAATTTTAATATTGGGTTTTAACATCATTCAACTTTCATAAAATACAAAATTGTGGAAAAAAGAACCGTTTCAAAGTGTAAAAACAAAGTATCTATACATATGTTGTACAGTTTTGCAGCTTTTCTCACTGGCATCTTATTTTCTACACACTGAATTTAGGCATTCTTCAGTGCATCATGGGCGTAGACCTTTTGGGGTTTTGAATTTTGTTCTGGTGCCGAATTTGTTGAGGTTTTATCAGAAAAAACGGGCAAAGAAACACACACAAAAACGTCGTAAAAATGTGTTCTATTCTAAGACCCCAAGCTACAAAAATCAATATTAAAAGAGCATGGCCTAACAATTGTGTTACTCTACCATGTGACTTCCATTCGAAAAATGTCAACTTTGCAGTCGACCGGCTTCAATTTTGCTCAAACTTCGGAATTTTAGAAAATCACGTGAGTTATGAAGAGGCATTTTTGGACATAAGTAAAAGTGAGTAAAATAAGCTATCTAAAGTTAAATATGCTGTACTTAACTGTTTGTGCCTCATTTTGACAGGATCAACTTTTCCTCGCAGTGTTTATACTTCCGTTAAAAAATTCCCACGGTCACTCTCGCTCGCACTCGAGATTTCGCGATATTACAGAGAAAATAACAAACATGGGGGACGTGTGGAGCTGGCAAAAGTAGGGTATTTGACGATATGTTCATGCTTCCTATGGTGTGTAGATAACAAAAGGCTATTCAGCTTGGAGTCCAAGGTCAAGGTCACATGTACTAAAATGAAAGGTGTTTGCAATATTGGGCTAATACAATGTAAAATCCGCTCCTCCAAGTGCATTCAATGCATCCTATAATACTTTGTAGGTATGTTACAGGCAAAATGAAGATGTGCATGTAGAAGTTCTATGTTCTATACTGGCAGCAACCAAACTGATCATTGCGCCAGTTCAATGATGAAAAACATTTTTGATAAATTTATAGCATTTTTAACTAAACCATTTTCCGACCACTGCACATTCATTTTCTGTTTTAAGGGTTGATGGGTGGTACTTTTCATTTTTATTTAAACTTTACAAGAAACGTTTGTGAGCAAACAGTGGAGAACCTGATCAGATGACGCGTTTTTTCACTGTTTGATTATGTCCCACAAAAGGACGCTAGGCTTAATGGGTTAATGCTTTTGAATAATTTGACTCCTTTTGCTACAAGACTCAAGCTGCCTTATAGGTTATTTTGCGTGTTTGTGTTGTCTGCAGATATTTCAACAACGCCAACAGTAACTTCAAGAAATAATACCATCAGCGTGCCTAACAGTTTGGATTCAGGCCAGGTCAGACATTTTTGGTCTAATATTGGCTCGAATTAATGGAGAAATAGCTATCATCATATGACGTCGCGTCTGGGAGTGAAATAACGCCATGCAATATAATCTGTAAACCACTAGTGGTTTATCAATTTTCGGGAAACGTTATGACGTCCATAACAACGTTGCGTACATAATGACAAAATTATAACGTTTTAACGGCAGAAATGAGATTTCAAATAATCTTAGTGTCATATGATAAATAGAATCTAACAATCGTGCTCTTGTATTATTGAATTTATCAAACTCGTTGCGAAAAAGAGATAAAATGCTCGGCAAGCCTCGCATTTTATCTCTTTTTCCCAACTCGTTTAATAAATTCAATAAAACATGAACACTCATGTAAGATCCTCTATATAAAATGTTTGTATATTTTCAGTACCTCCAATAATTATAGAAGATCCACAGTCCAAATACAGAGACATAGGAGATGATGTTAAATTGTGTTGTCAGGCTGGACCCACCTCATCAAGCTTTTCATATAAATGGTAAAAATATGTCAGATAACAGCAAACTATTACTATGTTCACCATTTGCATACTGATGGATTATTCCGTGCATAAAAAAGCAAAAATGATGGGATTGTCCATTGTAATTATAATGTAAGGGGACGCATGTATGAATTTCCAATTATGGTGTATTTCTGCCCCTGAAAATTATTTTGACCTCAGCAAAACGTTAAGATCCTGATGGAAATGTAGCGTAGTGTCGCGTTCTGTGGTATTTTATCTGGGTCTTCACTCTTTGCCAAAGTACCAGTTTTGGGGGTTCCAGAATACAAAATGTTAGACAGGTTCCAATATGCATTTCTGTGGATTATTTTACTAGTCAAAATTTCTAACCGGCCACGTGTGTTTTTATAGATTTTCTGAAAAGCGATAAGCACTTTTATTTCATTTGCACTCACGAATAGGCATGCCCATCAGTAAATGATACCAGTAAACGGCAAAGGAACGTTAATAAAATTGTATCCCGGAGGCTTTGTCGAATACACGTGCCCTCAATTAAAAAATTACAAGAACTTGCATTGGATGGTGGGGTAATTTTTTACACATTGGCCAACAGCAACGAGTCTCATGCAGGAGGAGTGTTGATTTCAGTACTTTAGTGTTCAATATGAGTTTGACCTTTGAAAGGAAAAAAATGCGTGTGAAAGTGGGTTCTTTCAAAAAGTCAAAATGCGAATTTTGAAAATCGAGGTAACACTATTCAAATAGACATTCCTGCATGTACAGTTGAACATTTTGTCAATACCTTTACTGTCTAGGGTATATGACACGTTTGGCTATTTCGAGATACATTTTGAAGAAATTTAATAAAATGAAGGTGGCTGGTTCGAACTTTGACTAGTACATATTCATCATTCATTTCAAAGTGTCTATGATGGAATTTTAAGTGGTAAGACATCAGTGTCAATGGGGGCTTTGTCTGTGTGGAATTGGTAAAACTTCTTCCGATTTATCAATATAGTGTTGATATTTTTTCATGTTCTGGCCCTTTAGGAAGATTGGGTTCTGACGAAAAGCAGAATATCGCTTAAGCTGGTACTAGGGGGCGTGAGAATTGTTGCACTTTCCATTAGTTCTCATGAAAAGACTCAATAAAGCCGAGTCTGCTGTTCTCTAATATTGTAGGTTCTCTCTATTTATGAGGTATCCGTTTTTCTAGATTATTTAATAAAAGACTGTATATATCATGTGTGTGTTTATTGCCTTTAGAATGAGACGGTTGTTTTAAAGACCAAAACCACACGCTTAAACTGATTGATAAAGGAAAAAAAAACACGATTTCTACGCTATGAAAGTTTTAGTCTGGTGTATGAAATTCAAAAGGCCCTAAATAAGGTGAAAAATACACCCATCATTAGAAAGGACGAAAATGGTCTCAAATCAAAGCTTATTATCACTAGTTTCAATATCCGCCTGTTGACACTTCGAAAAAGTGTAGCGTCATAGTGTAAAATGGGCAGATAACTCTATACCATGCATGTCAGAAATCTACTAGACAGTCACTTAAACGATGAAAACGACATATTTTCATACTTATCAAAATCCAAAAGTTAATAGTTTTCAAAAGTCAAATTAATGCTAAGGAGACTCATATTTTTATTGAAATCATTGAGGTCGTTTTGACGTTTATGACGCCAGGCTACGTAATTCAACCCTCAAAAATTGTTCAAATAAACAATTTCACATTGATTCCTGAGCTGGATATTCAATATTCTGTCAAATATTTATAATTATCAAACCCCAAAATGTCTCAGCTTAGCAAATATATAAACGGTTGATTCCTACTATTTATACGCAGAAAGTTATATCGCTTGAAAGATGCCAACCCCTTTGCGAGAAATCCGCCATATTTGACGTGTTTTCATAAGTATATGGAATTCAAATAAGCCCTAAATAAGGAAAAAAAAATACGCCAATCATTCGATTGGATGAGAATGGTCTTAAGTTAAAGCTTACCATCTCTACTTTCAATATCCAGGTGTTGACACTTCGAAAAAAAGTGTAGCGTCATATTGTAAAATGGGGATATAACTCGATACTATGATATTCGAAATTTATGAGGAAAAGAAATGCAATCTTGCATACCCATTGAAGAACTTATGTTGTGACATGCAATTTGTTTTTGTATGTGTGCAATTTAATTTTTGTAATAAGAATAATTGTTTTTTTTCTTGCCTTAATCCATCTTCCAAAATTCAAAAGGGGTCAAAGTAAGTTAGGGTGCAAAGATCAGGAATCAAAGTCAAACATGTAATTTTATTGGTTATTATTTTTTTTTGAAACTATATCTAAAGAGTTCCTTGACAAATGGTCTGGTGACCATCTTAGATAACCTTGCACCCTTTGACAATTTTTCATAGATGCAAATTTGTTAATTATGACCACTATAATGCGAAACAAAGTTGTTCAAACATAAACCTGTTTAGGTTATGAGAATATGCATGTTTTCCATGGCAACCCATAACCGATTCAAGAATGGGGTGTGCCTTCAAAATTACTCAATACTTAATTACAAAATATCTCAGCTGCTACTTATCCTAGACTACTTAACTGGATACCACATTAAAGCTTAGACATAGTCCTTTTATTTATTTGTCACATATGCAAATTATAATAAGCTTATTTGCATATTCATGAATATTTATTAAAACATTAAAATGTGCTTCAAGAATGGGGGTGTATCTACAAAACCAATGATATCTCGGCCGCTACATATCACAGACTACTAAAATTGGTACCAAATAAAAGCTTAGTCACATGTCTTTTATGTTATGGTCATATATACAAATTATCTTATTCGCAAAATTTGCTATTTCTTGAATTTTAGCAAAAAAGTTTTCAAAAATTCAGGAAACATCATTAATAAAATTAAACAGGTTGATTTCAACCCCATGTTACCATTGTTACATGTTGTTATGTCATCAGTGATCAGTGATCAGTGATACAATTTGACAAGTCCATTCATCCAGTGGTCTATATTTGCATATTCATGAATATATATGAAATCGAGAAAAAGAGAGATCCCGTAAAAACTATCAGGGGTGGGTGAGGGGCGAGGTGAGGTGGTTGATTATCAGACCTTGCACCCTTAGGATATTTTCTCATGCATGCCAAATTGTTAAGTGGGTCCCCTAAATGAAAAAAAAGTTGTCATAAAAAGCCTGTTTGGGCTATGTAAAATGCATAGTTTCCATGGCAGCTCATAATGCTATTCTCAAGAATTGGGGTGTACCAACAAATAACTCATATCTCAGCTGTATCTCATCCTTGAATAATATACATGGTACCAAATCAAATCTTAACTTGCTTTCACTCATTTGTTAAATATGCAAGTGTTCTAATTTGTTTGTTCACAACTATTAATGAAAGCAATAGAAATGAGAGAAAATTGCAGAAAAAATAATGGGTACCTATATCTCAGCTGCTTATTAACCGTTACAACCAAACTTGGTAAAAAATAAATGCTACGACATGGCACCTTTAGTTAATGGTCTGATATGCAAGTTATCTAATTTGCATATTCATGAATATTAATGAAGACATTAGAAATAAGAGGGAAAACGTAGAAAATGTAAGGGGTGTGCTAACAAAATTAGCTATATCTCAGCTGCTAGGTGTTCTCTACTACCAATTTGGTACGATATAAAGGCTAAGAAATATCAGATTTTATATAATTCACGTTTAGTAGTATAAGATAATTAGCAATTGAGATCTTTGTGATCTTGTAAGTACACTATCATTAATTTGACTTAGAATATTTCTTATATTCTTTCGTTTTCATTACCATACAAGAATGCTTTCAGATAACTAGCATATTTTATTTAAAAAGAGTAAAAGAAAATTACATCAGCTTTGATTAGGTACCAAGTTTTGAAGTTTATGATGAATGGTACCTGAGAAATGAGTAGTTTTGTAGGTACACCCTCATTATTTTTTTTCCATTTTCCACAATTTTCTCTCTTTTCTAATGTTTTCATTAATAGTCACGTATATTATAATAAGATAATTTCATATATCATATCATTAGGTAAAAAGTCTGTATCTTAGCATGTGTTTAGTTTAGTTCTCTAGGGCAATTAGCTACTGAGACATAATAAATGTTCTAAGTACAACCCTACCCTTTTCTCCCATTTCTCTCTAATTTCACTTGTTTTCATGAATATTCATAAATACTAGAAAAAGATCATTTGCACATTAACTCCTTGATTAAATAGATTATGTCTTAGCATAATGTTGGTGCCAAGTTCAGTACTCTGTGGCAATTAGCAGCTGAGAAAATAGAAAATTTGTAGGTGCACATCCTTTTTTGCAATTATTGCTTTCCTTTGTAATGTTTTGATTAACATGCATACCTTTTTAAATTAGATAAATTGCTTACCAAATAATAAAAAAATATAATTATCTAGACTTTGATTAGGTACCAGATTTTAAAGTTTGTGATAAATGGAAGCTGAGATATGAGTAGTTTTGTAAATAAACCACATTATTTTTCCTATGATTTTCTTTCATTTCTAATGTTTTCATTAATATTCATGAATATGATAATTAGATAATTTGCATATCTTATCATTATGTAGATGGGTTCTATCTTAGCATTTATTTGATACCAACTTTAGTACTCTATGGCAATGGGCAACTGAAAATATAAGAATTTTCAAGGCACACCCCTAAATTGTTCTACAATTTTCTCTAATTTCTCATGTTTTCATGAATATTCATGAATATAATACTTAGATCATTTGCATATCATACCAGTGGATAATAGTGGTATAACTAAGGATTGATTTTTGCCAGTTTTTGAATTCTAGATCAATTAGCAAACAAGATATGAATAATTTTGTAGGTACACCCCTTATTTTTCTGCAATTTTCCCTCATTTCAAATCATTTCATTAATATTCATAATATTCATGAATATGCAAATTATGTAATTTGAATATCGGACAATTTGGGTAAGAACGCTTTGTTTAAGCATTGATTAAATACCAAGTTTGGTAGTCTGTGATAGTTAGCAGCTGATATATAGGTAATTTTGTACGTACAAACATGACTTTTTCTACGTGTTGTCTCTCATTTCTAATGTTTTCATTAAATTCATAAATTCATGAATATTCAACTATTATACTTTGCACATCGGACCACTACGACATTGCATTCATTTGGTACCAGGTTTTGTATCATAGAATGAGTTGCAGGTGAGCTATGAGTATTTTTGAAGGTATACCCCATTCTTTAGGATTGCTTTTAAATTATTGATTGGCATGGAAACCATGTGTTTTAACATAACCAGTTTATTTTTTAGGAAAATATGTTTTTGCAATTTGGTGGTCCAATTGAAAAATTTGACATCCATACGAAATTGTCCTTGGAGTTCATGGTAGGTCTAACTACCCCCCCCCCCCCCCCCCCCCGCCCGGTGCAAAAGGGCTTGTCAAATTGAATCACCTATATGGTATAACTACATGTAAATGCATCGCTGAATGTTTTCATCATTTTCCCACACTTTTTATTCTCTTCATTAATATTCATGAATATACAAATTATACAAAAAATATCATTTACATGTCTGTTTATGCAATGAAAGGCCTATATCTAAGCTTTAATTTGGTTTCAAATTCAGTAGTCTAGGATAAGTAGGTGTTGAGATATTAATGGGTTTGTAGGTACAGCCCTATTCTTGAAAATCGCATTAGTGTTTGACATGGCAACTGCATTTTCACATAGCCCAAACAGGTTTATTTTTAAGATAAGTTGTTTCCGCATTTCGGGGATCCGAATGAACAATTTGACACCCATGACAAATTACCCTGGGCGTCCAAGGTAGGTCAAAAAAGCCAAACTAAGTCTGTTTATATGAAAAAATTATGTGAAGAGGCTTGCATAACAGTAACTACTGATTTTGAAACCATGCTTCCTGATAATATAAGTACACCGCATACGGAGAGCTATGCGTATGCACGGACGCATGCGTATATACAGACAGACATACGGATATGCGGACAGATCATCATACGAATAGTATATAATGAACCAAAGGTACCACCCCTTCATATTTTAATCAAATGAGAAAAGCACATTTTCACAATGCTCAACTTTATTTAACTACAGGCAACTACATTTAGATATGTTACGTCATATTATACGCACATATTCGGTCAGAATAAGTGAATCCTGTATGGATGGTGTTCGCTCTATGGCATTTTAATATTTCTACGAGAAGTCATCACTCATATGCTTTATATTCCAATCATTAAGCAAATAAAGGAAGGCTGCTTTGAAATTCGTTCTCAGGTTTTTAATATTTTCTTTAACTGGCGTTACGTTATGTAACTAACGGTTAAGTTACGTTAGCCTTTCGTCGTAGCTTGTAGTCAGAAACGGTATAACGACAATCTGAGATGCACACATGAGTTTTTATAGCACACAGCATTCCCTTTACTTTTAATATTTATTGCTTGGCGTTATTATGCAGGAGGGTTGACATCTTCAAGTATTGCCTTTATGAAAACACGTCAAATACTGTAGTTGCCCGCAAAGGGGTCGGTACCTTTAAAGCGGTATAACTTTTTGCCTATAAATAGTAGGAATCAACCGTTTATATATTTGCAAAGCTAAGACAATTTTGGATTTGATTAAGAAAAATATTAAATAGAATAATGAATATCTAGCTCGCTCAGAAATCAATGTGAAACAATTTATTCTAACGATTTAGGAGGGTTAAATTACATAACGTGACGTCATTAACGTCAAAACGACCTCAATTTTTTTTTAAATTATGAGTCTCCTTAGCATTAATTTGACTTTGAAAAATGTTAATTTTTTCGGTTTTAAAAAGTGTGAAAACGTGTCGAATTTATCAATTATAAATGACAACTTGCAACTTTCTGACATGCATGGTATAGAGTTATATGCCCATTTTACACTATGACGCTACACTTTTTCGAAGTGTCAACAGGCGGATATTGAAAGCAGACACGATTAGCTAAATTTTGAGACCACGTTCATCCTTTCTAACGATGGGTGTACCTTTGACTTAAAAATCGAGCCCAAACACCAGACTATTTGTTTAACCTGACCTATGCGGCATAAAAAATGCATTATTTCCGCGAAATGCAATTCTGGTCGCATTGCTATACAGTGGTTTCATATCAAACACTATTTAGACTATCAGTGTACAAAAAATGCGGACGTAAACCTCTCGGGTGCAAATATTTTGTGTTTTTTGCACGGTCCCCGACTACTTATTAAAAATTGGTTCAAGTACTTATTTGATTACTAGTTTCTGATAAAATGGCACACATTTATTTCTAAATAATAAAGTCCATTTACGAATAAAAACATATTTTAGTGGCTGCTTTGAAGAAAAGCTAGTATACGTGATCAGTAGAGGAGAGATGCCCGATTGGGCTCCATTGACCTACTTAAATTGAGAGAAAAAAACAGGTAGTGGTCTTAGAAAATGAAAAAAAGCGTGTCACACTTTTTAATGGATTTTCACCAAATTTCAACAGTCCAAAGATGATTAAATTTCCAAACTTTAACCGTTCAGATTTTTTTAAACTTTTTTAAAATCAGGCTTTTTTCTGGTAGTCTGTGATTCCCAATCGGGATCTTGAGAAATTTGTGAAGCCCGATCGGGAAACAGTGATTCCTGTTTGGAAACATATGAAAAAATCTTTGATTCAGAACGGGATACATTCGAAGAGGACCCAGGGAGTTGCAATTTGGAAAATAAAGTGGCAGGAAAGTAGTAAAATTTTAGACTATAGTCTGTATAGAATAATGTATCAGGAGTGTGAAAACTTATATTGCACAAATTCTAAGTTAAATTATTGGGTGACCATAACTACCCCTCTGCTTGACTATTGACTTTATTAATTCTGTTCTAACATATCATAAACAATTATCATGTGTGTCTTTTTATTGAATTCAGCTTGGTAGCAAAATGGTTATAATTAGCTTATACATCTGGTATTACTGTTATTACTTGGTAGCAAAATGATTATGATTAGTTTATACATCTGGTATTACTGTTATATGCGTGACTCTCTTTATAAATAACGTTATTATAGTGCAATGTTAGGACTATATGAGACCAAACCACTGCAGTGTGAAAACGACTACCATCTATGTACTCAGTAATCACAAAATATGTCTTTTTAAACCTAACATATTACTGAGATTTAACTTCAAAAGAAGAACGGATGCTTTAAATGGAACAAAATCTGAATATATTGAACACACAAAATGCCTTAAAAGATGTCTTAGCAAATCTAGTAAACAGCCTTTTATTACTTTTATTTCTTAATCAATTTATCACCTGAAAGGCTTAAATGGTTGCTTTTATCTCTGTGCCACTAAATTGTATTTATGTAATTCCATTAACCATGCATTTTGCTTCAAGCTGTCAACATCTCATTCTGATGTGAAATATAAAGCATAAAATAACGTAGGAAGATCAATCCCTCATTGTGTAAGCCATTAAATATTTACATAGACTATCAGCAATAGATTACAACAACTATGTTTATAACAACATGCAAAACAGCCAACTTAACTTTCTAAACCAGAAGTGCAAATCAAGACGTGAAACATTATAAATACGTTCATCATTGCCATAAAAAGGGGAAATTTTAGGACATTGCAATGATTTATGTCTCACGTTTGGCACCAATAATACCTATATTTATGGCTATAGTATTATAGCATCTATGTCATGTACAGTTAAGTGCCATAAGAATGAAAATATTGTTGATATCGTATATAACAATATAGTTAGGGAGAAAACCACTTTCATCATTGTTTTGCCTTGTTCTACAAAAAATGTGAAGCCACAAAACAGGAGAGTATTTTTGTATAAATTTTCATTCTAAATTAATCAGTTGGAACGGCCCCTTGCAATGAGTTGACTTCATTAATCAGGACCTTGGGCTAACCTCTTTTTAGTATAGGACTTGATTGATCATATGTACTGAAATATCCTGGAAGTAGTTGCAGATGTTTGCTTTTTTGCCATAGAGCTTACTAGCATCTGGGATAGAATCTTCTTTAATACTATTTTTATTCTACAGCGCACCTTTAAAAAATTTAAACCAACAGTGAGTACATATGGCAACTGCTACTCGCACATTAGAACTAAGTAAAATTCATAAAATAAGTATCAATGAATGATACTATTATTATATAAGCACAGATTCTTAACACTTATCACAATTTTCCTATATAAAATTGCTGTCAAATTTACCATTTGTATTCTATGTAACGTTGTCAATATTTTGTGTCAGGTATTTAAAAGCAAATCACACAATTTTACTCTGTTTCAAAGGCTATACTTTCTTAACATTACATCTAAGTCTATCATTAGTGACAATGGTCATTATTAGCAATGTGTATTTTTCTATTGTGCTTCCACATAAAGCTTGCTAGAAAAAAGCTAGAAAAACTTGATATATTTGCATTTGCAGTTTTTTTCTCTATACCTTGACGTCTTTTAAACTTATGTATTATTTAATGATTGCTAAGCCCTATTAAAAGATTTCGGCAATAACTTGGTCAAACTTGGTTCAATGACTCAACTTATGTAATGGTACTATGGTAACAGCCAATTTGTGAACATCAGTTATGCAAGCACTAAGTGCTATCACTACATATGATCTTGTCAGATTTTGTTTGAACTTATTCTGCCTGTTTAAGTCTTATAAAATAAAAAGGTATCGTTAATAACCCATTCACTTTTAAGGTTAAGATGGCGCTTATTTTAGCAAATCATTAGCAGTACAAACTTGATATGATTATCAGTTTCATTAATTGAAAAACGAAAACCACGTTAGAAATCATCTGAAATCATATAAGGAAACTAAAAAGAGAACAATGTTACCATCTGGGTTTTGATATACACTAATAGATGTTGGCAAACAATTTGCATTGGAAACGTTCTCTTCAAACAATTACTGATTTTAAACACACATAATGTCCGAATCTGTATTAACTGTTGAGGCTTAGTGTATACTGAAATGTAATGTAACCTTTACAGCAGTTTTCCTCTTACATTTGTAAACATTTGCTACTGTCTGGATTGCTAGCAAATGTTTTTCAAGAAGTGAGTATAAGGAGAGAATGCCACAATCACAGGCTGCATATTAACCCATGGTACCCTGTGGAAGAGACAGAACATGGACTTCACAACATAATTAAAGTAATTTTCTGTCCTATGAAACATAAACCTTACCTTGTGGGACATCTAGAATCAATTAACAAAACAAGGGTCCAACACTAAACGCTAGCAATCAACGAGAGCAACAACAAGCAAAGTGTCAACCAACCACACATCATTTCAGTAATATGTAGATATTTATCATAAAAGAACCTATTTTGACAAGAAGAACATATAATGTTTTTACTATTTTTGTATAATGTGAACAATTGTGAACTGGTCTACATACCTTTTTGGTTGCTTTTAAATAGCTGAATAGATTTCTTTAATAGAATAAAATATTACACAAGTCTTAATCTTTATTAGCTGTTGGGGCTCAGTTTATACTGAAAACTGTTAAGACAAATATATAATCGTCATATATTTGTAAAGTTATATATGTTACGTTTTCAAATAAAACAGAGCAAGTGTATCTTAGTTGGGATGCTGCACCAGACCTATCATTTTCTTAGTTAATACATTTTATAACATATAATCAAGAAAAAATAACAAGCAGAATATTGTGTTTATAAGCTAAGAGGCATACCACTTTATAAAAGAAAATGTCATTCATGCTCACTTACCCATTACCTCTAAGCCAGGACTGATACAATTTCTTTTGAAAAAAAAGTAATTTGATGCCTATCAAATAAAGCGTCCTATATTTGTTTCTCTTTAACTTTGTTATATATGTGACACATTAGAAAGTGGACAGCAAAATGATATATTTCACCCAGAAATGTTGTTTAGCATGGCTTTTAACCTGGTTATATCAGAACACTTACCATTGTGCGTTTAAAAGCGTACAAAAAAGAATTGCAGGTTTAATTCTAAAGTTAAAAGGATACCTTATACAACTATAACGTTTTATCATTGGTCATCAAACCGACAAAGTTTTAAAGCTAGAATGTATCTGTTTGCAGTTTTGAAATGGTCAGTTAATTGTCTTTAAAACATGTTATAATGAATTAAAATGCCTGTTGAAAATTTTGTCATTCAAAAGTTTAAAAAATAGCATTGATTTTATAGGAAACAGTTGGAAGTGTAACGTTAATGACATTATAATGGACACAAACAATTTTAACAAACATTGTATATATAAACATTTTAACTAAAACTTAAAAAGACATACTTATATTTCAAAAGAAAATAAGGTGTAACGCAATAAACACGCTGTTATAAGTACGTTTGCAAGACTTAAACTGAGTGCAAAATCCGGCTTCAAACTGCCTAAACAATGTACTAGTAGTGCGTTTAACAAAATGCTCTTTTTTGTCATTTCTTAACAATGGGTCCTCTACTACAAGAGGTGTTTCATGTTTATTTGAACAAATTTGAAATTGCTGTATCTCATTTATTTCTTATTATATCTAGTAGTAATAAATTTACATTGGCTTATCAGATCTCCAGAAATGCGCAGTCACCAAGAAAATATCTCTTAACTTTATTCGCTGGATTAAAACAGTCTCTGAAGATGAGTAGTCAAAATTTAAGTGTTTAAAATTGCTGTCTGGAACGAAATGTTCAATATCGTTCTCGAACGATTTCTCTTGAAGGGGTGAAGCTTTTCTCTTGGAACCTATGTATTCTAAAGTGTACATAAATAATTTAAGTGTGTTCTGCTAAGAAATAAAGCAACAATAAATTGTAAGCAAAATACATGGATGCAATATTTGGTGATCAGTTTTATCGGTGATAAATTCTTGAACTATTTAAGAACTTGTGGCGGCTGTGAGTTTTGAGAATTTGTTTTTCACAATCCTTCAAGGACACATTTTATATATGGTATGCCCATTTGGGCACTCGAATGGTAGAACTTATAAAGCCCAGTTGTCAAGCAAAAGCATGCACACAGAAGCTGTTTACATTTGAATTATAGAATGTATGCTCTTCTAAACTTAAAGGAAATTTGAACACTTTTATACGCATTTTCCTTAGAAATACACCCCTTTTAGCTCTTAAATCAGTAAAAGGGGGGTGGGCGTATATTTTGGGACACCGTCTTATGGCTATTCTTTAAATTGCCTATTTGTTTATTTGGTCATACAAGGGACACGTCCATTATTTAAGAGAAAGCAAAAGTTATTTATTTTATTTACATGCAACCTCGAAAAAAGAAATTCACATTTGTTCAAATAAACATGAAACAGGTCTCGTACACGCAGTTTGTTATTGTTTCTTACTTTGACCTCCGTGCATATTACAGTGAAAAAGGTATCTTGATTATTGTATTTATGTATGGGGGCGGTTGCTACATGTGTATACATACAATATAAAAGTTAAACAAAATGAGTGAAGAATGAATATGTTGAGCTCTTGTAATGCTTTCTCCAATTTTATACAACGACTACGCCTAAAAAGCGATTTTCTGTACACAAAAACCATAACCTAGTTTGACCATGATGGAACTTACAAGCTAGGCCATGGTCCCAGAACTAACACAAACCATGTGCATATTTTCACACCATGTAAAAAGCACTTGCAAATTTAAAAAAAAAATCCGTATAGAAATGTAGGAGGGGTTGCTCACACAGGACAGGCTGTCCGTTGCACAACAATAGCTGTTTCATCGACCATGAGAACAAGCAAAAAGGACAAAGCACTTTGTCTATGCAGAGGCTTGTTTCACAAAGCGCTTTACACAAGTCAGCTCGAGAGAACTCACGTTGTGCTACTATAGATAACACTACATTGTATGCTAAAGGCCATGCTACATGATGGTTTGTCATTGATGAATGTGATGAACAATCTCCATGTATCCCGTTCTGGAATCAAATATATTTTCATATGTTCCCAAATAGGAGTCACTGTTTCCCGATCGGGCTCCACAACTTTCTCAATTTCCCGAACGGGAATCACAGACAACCAGAAAAAAGCCTAATTTCAAACCTAATTTTTTTTTCTTGACAGTTTAAAAAATTTTGAACGGTCAAAAGTTTGGAAATTTATTCATCTTTGTACTGTTAAAATTTGGTGAAAATCCGTTTAAAACTGTAACACGTTTTTTTTCATTTTCTGAGACCACTATAAAAATGATAAAATGGAGCCCGATCGAGTAGCAAGTTACTATTAATAGTAACATTTACCTGTATTTCTCTCTGTATGTAGGTCAATGGAGCCCGATCGGGCATCTCTCCTCCACAGGTGATATGGAGGTTTATAATGTGAATCTTTTTGGCAGGTTCAAAGATGGAACAGAACTACTTGGAGAAACAAATAATGAGCTAACACTAAACAGCCTTACAGCTAGCGATGATGGACGTTATAAATGCTTGGCAAAGTCAACAGCTAGTGACACACTTCCAGCTGCCGTATCCACTGAAGCTCAATTATCTGTTACCGGTATACTAACATAGCAACGGGTACCATGGGTGGATCCAGAGGGGGGGGGGGTCCGGACCCCCGCCCCTGAAAAAGTCACAAAAATATAGGGTTTATTAGCAAAACTGGTGCGGATCTCCTGAAAAATCACAAAGCTACAAAGCCAGCATTCAATGTTGTGCAATCATCGGCCCGCCAGCAAAACGCCATTTAAATGGCGTTTCGCTGGCGGGCTGATAATGGCCCATTTATAGTGGTCTTTGGATCCTCTATCCCCTCATCAACTAAAAATATATCAAATTTGGACCCCCTCTTACAAAACTTACTGGATCCGCGCATGGGTACTAAAGGTATATTTCTACGCATCATTAGCTCACCTGAACCAAAGGCTCATGGATGAGCTTATAGTATACCAATGACTCTGGCGATCGCCTGTCGTCGAACCATCAACGTTTTCAAACATCTTCTCTGAAACCACTGGGCCAATTAAATTCAAATTCCATATGGAGACTACTTAGAACGCTGGAACAAAAGTTTATTTAATGGTCCTGGTCACATGACTAAGATGGCAGCCATGCACATATATGCGCATAAATCTTCCTGTCCAGAACCAGAGCGATGACCTTGAGACTTGCTATGTGGCATTTGGGATTTAGGGCCTACCAAGTTTGTTGAAATGATGATCCTATGTTGACCTTGACCTACTTTAAAGCCAAACTCAATTTACTCACTAGATTTGTTTAAACGAAAGAGACAATGACTATAGATCAATACCAAAGGTCAAGGTTGACCTTGACCTTTAAGCTAGGTCTCTCCTTTTGGATTCCAATCAAAATATTAAAGCAATTTTTCTCAGAAACCAACTAATCAATTGAAATTAAATTTTATATTAACACTCCTTGGGATAGGGAAATGAAATTCCATACACACAGTTTTGTCATATGACCAATAAGGCTGTTTCGCCGATATATATCTAGTAAAAACGTTTTAAAATCTTCTTCAGATCCAGAAGACCAATGACTTTTGGACTTGGGGCGGTGCTTCTTTTGTGGATCATTTGCATTATTTCTGTCTTGTTTTGTTGTGCTTTCATGCACATATGTTTGTTGGTGCCTTGTGGGCGCCTGCTGGGGGGTGGGGGCTGGCCTCTTGGCTCTCGTTTGTGGTGTCTGGTTGTAGCATTGTCGCTTTCCCGTTGGTGTCCTGGGTCAGGTGTGGTGCTTGATTGTATCGATTCCTGATCTTTGCCCTCTTTCTTACTTTGGTATATAGAATTTGGGATGTATACTTAACCTAATATGACTATAAATAAGTCCCAAAGTTCAAGTTTGACCTTTGACCTTTCAGTTGATGCCACTCATACTAGATTCCCATCAATAGATTAAAACATATTTTCTCAATATTCATTAGGCAAATTTCACTCAAATTTTACATGAAGACTCCTTAGGGTAGGAAAACGATATTTTATGCAACCGGTTTTGGTCATATGATCAATATGGCAGCCATGCTATATTTTGATTATATTTTTCTTAGTAGCCAAACAGCCAATTTAACTCAAATTTAATATGGAGCATACAATACATAAGACAATATAAAAATTACTATGTGGTCTAGGTCACATCACCAAAAGGGCTGCCGTGCCCATATTTATTCAAAATTTAAAAATCTTCTTCTCCAGAAACGCAGGTTTTGGTATTTAGCATTGTGTATGTGGTCTCTACAATGTATGTTTGACTATTGAATCCAGGTTAACCTTGATCTACTTTACAACAATTCAAATATCTTTCTGAACATTTTTATATGGGGACCATGAAAAGATGATTTTTCGATAATCGTTGAAGCCAAACTCATAATACTTACTCGATATATTTAACTTATCATATGACGTCGCGTCTGGGAGTGAAATAACGCCATGCGGTGAAAATATCAGAATTTTCACTCGTGCTACGCACTCGTGAAAAATACTGATTTTTTTCACCGCACGAGATGAAATATATTTTGTATTTGCCTTAAAAAAGTAAATTTTCTTTTTATTTTATACTCAACGGAAATACAGAAATCACAACCTTACTTTTTACTTGGTCGTTTCTCGTTCGATTTGACTTTTGCAGTGTGTTTATTGGGTATAACATTGGGTGTAAACATAGTTTGCACCTAAAAAATGGCTTAGAATCATATTTTAACGAATGAAACGCAATAAATCAGCATTTAAAGAAAGTCTATTGAGTGTGCCTTACAATAGGCGTCACGTGCAAACTGGCGCTACGCCATGTCAAACCGTGACGTCATTATGTTTGATGTTGACGTCACAACATGCGTAGCGTTATTTTTGACAAATATACTTCACTTAAAACCTTATGTTAAAAAATCCCAGTTACAAAATTGCCAAGAAAGCCTTGTTTTGTTACAGTTCTATTCTATTCTACAGTGAAAATATAAATCGTATCAGTCACTAGTGAAAAAATACGATATTTTTTCACTGTAGGAAAATACCAATTTTACTCACATTTGATATGCATTGAATTCACTGCTTGTGATAAAATAAAATCTGTAAACCACTAGTGGTTTATCGATTTACGGGAAACGTTATGACGTCCATAACAACGTTGCGTACATAATGACAAAATTATAACGTTTTACGCCAAAAATGAGATTTCAAAGTATTTGTCATATGATAAATAGAATCTAACATTCGTGCTCTTGTATTATTGCATTTATTAAACTCGTTGCGAAAATGAGATAAAATGCTCGGCAAGCCTCGCATTTTATCTCTTTTTCCCAACTCGTTTAATAAATTCAATAAAACATGAGCACTCATGTAAGATCCTCTATTTAATGAGACAATGACTTTGTTGAACTTTCAGCCAATGTAGCTCTTATTGGATTGCCAGAAATCAGAGGGCCAACTGAAGGCGAATTTCTGGTTCTGTTGTTGTTAATTGAGCCGTGGCATGAGATTTTCAACAATGTGGCATTTTGACAAGTGTAGACTCAGACGAGCCTCCTTTTAAGCTTAGAAATTCCAAATGGTATTCAGTCAGTAGCCTAACAATCATAAAATACTCAATCGACAAGCAAAGGCTCTGATCAGACTGCGCGTATGCGCAGGCTGATCTGAGGCTTTGCTGGTCGCACATACCACATTGTTGGAAATCTCATGCACTGGCTCAATTCGTTGTTGATTGCTACTCCCATTGTGGGATTCTGTAATTGTTCTATGTTTTGGTGTGCGTTACCGCGTGTCCGTTCTAGTTTTGCAATCATCTTGATGGGGAAGAGAGAGAGAGCTGGTGGCTTTGCTTTGTTTGTCTTCCTGGTGTCTCGTCATTATTGTGTGACTATTCCTCACGATGCCACGGGTTTGTCTGCAGTTTGTGATTGTGGTATTTCCTGATCATGCTCACTTACTATTTTTCATATGGAGCTTTGCATTAGACAACCGTAATATGACTTTATTGTCCATATCGAAATGTCTGCTTTCTGTGGATCATTTATGTTATTTCTGTCTTGTATTTGTTATGCTTTTTTGCGCCTCTGTTTATTGATGCCTTGTGTCACCTGCTGGGAAAGGGCTGACCTCTCGGCTCTCGTTTGTGATGTCTAATTGAGAAGTTGTCACTTTCCCATTGGTATCCTAGATCAGGTGTGGTGCTTGATTGTATCGATTCCTGATCTTTGTCCTCTTTCTTACTTCCGTGCCATGTTAGGTAAAAACTATTCATAAATCTTCATCTCTGTAGCTAATGTGCCAATCACCTTTGGTCTTGGTTTGTCTCATTACTGATATGGGCTTTACAAAGTTTGTTCAAAGCATGACCCCAGGTTGATCTTGACATTGTAAAACCTTATATTAACCCTTAAAGTGCCAATCACGACTGCAGCAGACGACAAATTTTGCCTAATCTTTTCTATTTTCGAAAAAAATAAGACATGATACTAAAACAGTCGGACTCCGACAAAGGGCCCGCCTAATGCCCTGCAGCGAGAAGGGGATATCCGTTTTGGCGAAATTCTTGATAATCATTCATCAGATAAAACCCATATTCAGGCATGAACACTAGCTTGATGAAAGTAGTCCATATATGGAAGAAATTGGGTGATAAATGACTAAAATAGAGTGTCCACAAGTGTAAACTGATAGGTGGCGGCCATTTTGGTGGCCATCTTGGTTATCAGACAAAGCGAGAGTTTGATAAAAGTAATCCATATATGGAATTTGGAGGTAAAAGGGTAATAAATGATTAAAGAGACTAAGTCTGCAACTATGACTATTTTCGATTTTTTTATTTTCTTTTTAAATCATTTGTAAAAGTAGAATTAAGTTATGTTTTCACAATAAATCTGTTCACTATAGCTGAAAACTGCACGGAAAAGTAAAGTATCTTATAAAACAGGTGTGTTTTTTCTCTTATTGGTAATTATTTGCGTCCCTCCAATAATTATAGACAGATAATTTTAGCTTAAATGCTGTTGTTTTGATACTGATAATTTGTAAAGGTTTACGAAATGTAAAATTTATACCTTATGTTAGTTTTTTTACTGTGTTCTTGAAAAATAGAAACATTAGTTCTAAAATTAAAATATCAAAAGTTACAGACTATGCAGCTTTAAGGTAGATGTCCACAAAAGCAAATTGAATGACTAAAATAGAGTGTCCACAAGTGTAAACTGATAGGTGACGGACATTTTTGCGGCCATCTTGGTTCTCAGACAAAGCGAGAGTTTGATAAAAGTAATCCATATATGGAATTTGGAGGTAATCGACTAAAAATCATTAAGGTAGATTGCCCACTTTTGTAAGGGGTTGCCATTTTGTTGGCCATCTTGGTTTTCGTTCGTTGGACTAAACTTGTATTCGAACTTGAACAAGAGTTTGATGGAAGCATTCGATACATGCAATTTGGAAGAAATCTAAATAAAAATGACTAAGAGTTACCACGACAGCGGACACTTACAGGCGGCAGCCATTTTATCAGCCATCTTAGTTATCGCTTGTCAGACAAAATCTATACTCAAACTTGATTGAGAGTTTGATGAAAGCAATCCATATATGAAATTTGAAAGAAATTCGATAAAAAATGACTAAGCTAGAGTGACCACGACAGCGGACATTGATAGGCGGCGGCTATTTTGTCAGTCATCTTAATTATCGGATGTCAAACAAAACCCATATTCGAACTTGAAAGAAAGGTTGCTGGAAGCAATCCATATGTGAAGTTTGGAAGAAATCTGATTAAAAATGACTGAGCTAGAGTGACCACGACAGCCGATACTGAGAGGTGGCTGCCAATTTGTCGGCCATCTTGGCTATCGGATGTTGGACTAAACCCGTATTCAAACTTGAACGAGAGGTTGATGGAAGCAATTCATATATGAAATTTGGAAGAAATTCGATTAAAAATGACTGCATTAGAGTGACCACGACAGCGGATATTGATAGGGACGGCCATTTTGTCGGCCATCTTATCGGATGTTGAACAAAACCCGTATTCAAACTTGAACTAGAGGTTGATAAAAGCAATCCATATATGAAATTTGGAAGAAATCCGGTTTAAAATGACGGAATTAGAGTGACCATGACAGTGGATATTGATAGGTGGCGGCCATTTTGTCGGCCATCTGGGCTATCGGACGTCGGACAAAACCCGTATTCGAACTTGAATGAGAGGTTGATGGAAGCAATCCATATATGAAATTTGCAAGATATCCAATTAAAAATGACTGCATAAGAGTGACCACGACAGCGGATATTGATAGGTGGCAACCATTTTGTCGGCCATCTTAGTTATCGTTCGTCAGACAAAATCCTTACTCAAACTTGAATGAGAGTTTGATGAAAGAAATCAGATAAAAAATGTGCAGCATTTCTCCCGTAGGAAAATGCCTTAATTATTTCAGGGGCACTTCTTCGTTACTTCCCTTTGACTGTTAAATGCGTCGTTACGTATGAGGGCATCGTTCCCCGTTTCTGATTGGTCGGTTATATAAGTACATCGTTTGAATGTTGCTTACTCGCTGAATGCAGAAAATTTGAATGAGATTTTGAATTTAATTTACGGATTCTGAACTTATTTGCTTCTCCAAGATGGCAGATGTAGATAAAGGAGCTCGACCTAAGGATCCAAAAATTGTGGAATCGCAGAACATGGGAGATATTATCAAAAGTTTAGAGAGAGAAGAAAAGGATTTGAGAAGGGATACTTAAAAAAATGACTCCCAAGAAAGGTACTTCAGCTAAGACAGATCCTGATCTAAGTGCGTTGCAGGATGAACTCAAACGGCAATTTGTTATTAAAAAGAGAATGCTCAGAAAGACTGAAAGTAAACAGAGGAATACAGGAATTGAGAAAAGAGTTAGCTTCTCTTGATTCACCCCAAGCCACAGGTGGAGCAGCCAAAGTGACAATTAAAGACCTGAGAAAAATGGATAGTTTAAAGTCTGTTGACGATTCAAACTTGGAACCAACATATTTTGATGACGAGGACAACGACAATTCACAGGAAGAAATTTCAGAAGGTAAATCTCGCAAATCTCGTAAAATTTAGTCTGTGAAAGCTGCTAAATCATCAGAGATTTCTTTGAAAACCCCTCAACACTGGCCTCATTCCTTTGTTTGCGGACAAATTTCTGACCACAAAGACACTGAGTACAAAGATATAAAAATGACTAAGCTAAAGTGACCACGACAGCGGACATTGATAGGTGGCGGCTATTTTACCAGCCATCTTGGTCATGGGGTGTCAAACAAAACACATATTCGAACTTGAAAGAAAGGTTGGTAGAAGCAATCCATATATGAAGTTTGGAAGAAATCTAATTAAAAATGACTGAGCTAGAGTGACCACGACAGCGTATATTGATAGGCGGCGGCCATTTTGTCGGCCATCTTGGCTATCGGATGTCGGACAAAAACCCGTATTCAAACTTGAATGAGAGGTTGATGGAAGCAATCCATATATGAAATTTGGAAGAAATCAAATTAAAAATGACTGCATTAGAGTGACCACGACAGCGGATATTGATAGGTGGTGGCCATTTTGTTGGCCATCTTGGTAATCGGATGTCGAACAAAACCAATATTCGAATTTGAATGAGAGGTTGATGGAAGCAATCCATATATGAAATTTGGAAGATATCCTATTAAAAATGACTGCATAAGAGTGACCGTGACAGCGGATATTGATAGGTGGTGGCCATTTTGTCGGCCATCTCGGTTTTCGTTCGTCAGACAAAATCCATACTCAAACTTGAATGAGAGTTTGATGAAAGCAATCCATATATGAAATTTGAAAGAAATCCAATAAAAAATGACTAAACTAGAGTGACCACGACAGCGGGAATTGATAGGCAGAGGCTATTTTGTCAGCAATCTTGGTTATCAGATGTCGAACAAAACCCATATTCGAACTTGAGAGAAAGGTTGGTATAAGCAATCCATATATAAAGTTTGGAAGAAATCTGATTAAAAATGACTGAGCTAGAGCTACCATGACAGCAGATATTGACAGGTGGTGGCCATTTTGTCGGCCATCTTGGTTATCGGATGTCGAACAAACCCGTATTCGAACCTGAAAGAAAGGTTGATGGAAGCAATCCTTCATGAAATTTGGAAGAAATCTGATTAAAAATGACTGCATAAGAGTGACCACGACAGCGGATATTGATAGGTGGCGACCATTTTGTCGGCCATCTTGGTTAGCGGATGTCGAACAAAACCCGTATTCGAACTTGAAAGAAAGGTTGGTGGAAGCAATCCTTCATGAAATTTGGAAGAAATCTGATTAAAAAGACTGCATAAGAGTGACCACGACAGCGGATATTGATAGGTGGCGGCCATATTGTTGGCCATCTTGGTTAGCGGATGTCGAACAAAACCCGTATACGAACTTGAACGAGAGGTTGATTGAAGCAATCCATAAATGAAATTTGGAAGAAATCCGATTAAAAATGACTGAGCTAGAATGACCACGGACAGATGGATGGGCGGACAGACGGACGGACAAGCCGAAAACAATATAGCTCCGCCAACAAATGTTGGCGGGGCCCTAATTACATGAGAATCGTCTGCCTGCAAACGATTCTCATGAAATACCTTGCCTTATTTGTTATTTTAAAAGAAGGGGCAAATCTTGAAATCATCGTCAGCTGCAAATTAAAGGTGGCGCTTTAAGGGTTAAGGTCATCAACATTCTTGTGACTCAGTGTCACGTGAGCGCTTCAGGACCTCAGTTCCTCTGGTTGTGTATACATTGTGTCCTTGCTGCCATGTGGCTTTCAGCGTTTGTTTGTTTTACAGCCAAAACGAGTTAAGTTCACCAATTCGGTCATTTTTGTGTCCCATCCCCATTTTAGCATGTAAACAGTGTATTTGCTAACGCTTTAAGGTTTATAAGTTTAGTTTAGGTTTATGTCTTGACAATCAAGTAAAAGAAAAACAATGGAAATGGTCAATAGTCATTCCTTGCGACGCTTATCAACAGCAAGTGCCCCGAAAATGGCCAAAAAATGCTGTCCCATCGTCATAGTATGTAATTTTAAGAATGTATTATGCTCAAATGGTTGCTTTTATAAGCAGTTTCAACTTTATTTTATTGATAAACATATATACCTTTTATTTAATGTCCCTCATTTGATTGAAAAGTGAAAAACATTTTATTTGTTGTACTGATGATCAATGCCCCATAATCTAATGTGAATTACGTTACCAATTTAACCATCTCACAATTTATACACCATGCATCATAAGCTCACGTCAAACATCTCTATGTCAAGAGGTTTAATATGTGCATGAACAAAAGAAACGAATTTGGGAAAACAATTGTTTATTTTTCGCAGATGTGAAGATATCTAAGGTTGTCTAAAAATCTGCAGTTTTGTGAATTACGTTACCCTATGTGTATAAGAAGAGGTACACATATTGCAATTGAAGCCTATGTAAGAACTAGTACCAAACTATATATCAAACAATAAAAGAACTTTACAAGAAGTTGTTTGCATAGAAAAAAATAAGTGGAAACATAAATTTTTGAATTACGTTACTGTGAACTACGTGATTACAATAATTATAAAATCCAAATACCTCTCTAAATGCATACACTAGCTGAAAAAAATGTTTGTTTTTAAGCAAAGCGAATCTGTCCCAGTTAAAAAAGATCAATTTAAACCATATTGCAGTTGTAATTTTATTTTAACAAGGATTTACCTATATGCTCTGGGTACATCAACTCCCCTATTCCTGTAACTTACTAAGATACTCAATATATCAACACACCATATGCTAAGTAATCAGTTTGAAAAACAAAATTGAATAGTGTAAATCTCTAAGGGATTGTTCGTATGACTTATGAAATGAGCTGAATTAAACATAGGTAACGTAATTCACAAGTAGGTAACGTAATTCACATTCTTAAAAAACCCCAGATTAGTCCAAACAAAGGACCAAATGCAACAAATCGACGGTGATTAGAAGTTTCTGACTTGTTGTTCAATTGTTATTTTCTCTTTTTCAAACCATTTTTTATCTCGTTACTGCTACCACCTTGGGTTTATTGGTGAGTTTATGTGTATACTTTGAAATTGGCACTCTCGCTTTTGCATCCTGGTCCATTCCAGTTGATCACAGTGATCCCAAATGTTCTCATGACTTATAATGTTGACAGCTTTTATAGTTTATATGATATATAAAATAGTTAAACTGAATGTATAACTTCTTATCTC
Organism: Loripinus fragilis; assembly: GCA_964019695.1. NCBI lineage: Eukaryota > Metazoa > Mollusca > Bivalvia > Lucinida > Lucinidae > Loripinus > Loripinus fragilis. Next base: position 247,907 of record CAXHUL010000421.1, read on the forward strand.
CAATTAAAGTGAGCAAATTAGTTATGTGAATTACGTTATCATGACTGTTTAGCCTTTTTTCTGAGAAGGGCGTATCTTTGTGAATGATGCAAACTTTGCTTTTTTGTAATATATGTACATGAAAAGGCATTTATTGATGTTAGATTATTTATTCTGCATTGTCTTACTTTGTAGTGAGCCACAACAAGTTTTCATACATATGGAATAATTAAAATCATTATTCTATAATCATATTTTAAAGTGTTATTCCAACACGAATAATGAAACTAGATGCAACAGCTTACTTCCAATGTGCAAAGGATGATGTAAAAAGTGTTAAGCAACACACTTGAACCTGATATTTTGCAGAAAAATATATGTTTCTATGCAGGAAATAAGACCAGAGTGTAAGGTATGTGAATTACGTTACTGACCTATTGGCACAATGTTCTTTATACAAAAATACGATTTATAATTTCCAATACCAAAAAAAATGTAATTTTCAATATTCATCATCTACTGTTTCAAAACCAATATTTTTTTTTCTGGTCAACTATTCAAATTTGATGGATACACTTAAAACAATAATTGTACTCATAGAATCATAGCTGAATTCCACTGTCAATTCCTAACAAACCTGCTTAGACCATGCTGAGAAGCAAAAACATGATATAAATTCTACATAATAGGCTTATTTGATCAACAAGAGATCCAAGTAGAAGTGCATGTTATTAAAGCTCTTAATTTTTTTAAGTCTTGTAAGAAATTTGTAAGTACAAGTATACTTCATCACAGTAACGTAGTTCACATTCAAATTCAGTGGTGCTCTTTGTGAGGCTGAATGAATTGAAATTTTTGGATGAGCATTTTTTAGACATCATTATCTAATTGACATATACCAATAAGTAAAAAAATAACATAAAAATGAAAATCTAAGCTAAAAAAAATTGTGGGACAAAATTGGCTGCAATTGGTGAACTTAACTCGTTTTGGCTGATTAATGCTTTAAGAACCATTCAATAATGGTTCAGTCTTGTCAGGAAGATTTCTAATCTTACTATGATCTGCGAATGGAAGCACGCTACCTGTTCCCACTTAGGGCCAACTTAAGTTCCAGCCCCCATGGTGCCATGTACAATGTTTTATATTATAATAAAATAAATTCTAAAGACCATACATTTCATAAATATAAGGACAATTGCAAATCTTTAGTGTACACTGTATGATTTAATATGTAAGGGGTACAGATTTGAAGTCTGTTGACTTTTTTCTAAATCCCTTTTGTATAATGTTTTAATGTTAGTATTAGTGTTTTGCTTTGTATATTTGTTTATACTGTACAAATAAAACAAAGTTTAAACTAATGCTCTACCAAGTGAGGCACCGTGGTTGCTGTTAGTGCTATGTGTCTCTTACTCGTGGTGCCATGGGTTGGTATGTATTGTGTGGTTGTGGCATTCCCTGGGCAAACTCAGTAATATTCAGTCTCAGTTAATCAGAACTTCAAAAAAAAAACCTAAAGCTTCTTTAATTATTTTGTTCGCATAGGATGACATGTGCACTTCATAAATTTGTAAAACACACTGATGCAATGTGTCATGCACAAGAACCATAACTCTGGCTTGTGTATTTTTGTGTAAATAAAAAAGGGTCTATACTGGATTTAGGTTTCCCATCATTCTGTCTGTCTGTCCGCACCAATGAGAGATACATAAGGGGGGGGGGCTTAAATGTATTTTGGTAGGATTAATTCCATAAAGCTCCTAAAATCAGCATCTTACGTGGCAAAAATGAATTGTGTGTCTTAAATTTTATAATGTAAAAAGGTTAGGGTAAGCCACAGAAATGTCCATCTGTGAGAACGTCCGTCCATCATAATTGGATTTCCGCTCAATATCTAAAGAACAAATGGATAGAATTTCACCAAATTTTGTATATGTATTGATATCGAAAATATCTAGGTTGCGATTGTTGCACATCTTTTTTCGCATTTGTAAGAGTTATCGCCCTAAATGATGTCAGAATTTCGTTCAGAATTCCGTTTCCGCTCAATATTTTGAGAACAAAAAGACAGAATTTGACCCAATCCTAAAAGTGCATTCATATTGACAAAATCTAGGCTAACTTTTTCGCACATTTGTAACAGAGTTATAGCCCTTGATTAGTGTCAGAATTTCGTTTCCTGCTCAATATCTTGAGAACAAATTGACAGAATTTCACAAAATTTTATAAATGCATTTATATTGACAAGAGCTATGTTGGGATCGCTATGCATCAATCTTCGCACATTTGTAGCAGTGTTATGGCCCTTGATTTGCGTCAGAATTCCGTTTCCGCTCAATATCTTTAGAGACCATTGACATAATTTCATCAAATTTTATGAAAGCATTCATATTGATAAGATCTGATGGGATTGTTACCTGTGATTGTTTGCTTATTTGAAACATAGTTACGGCCCTTGGTTTATATCAGAATTTCGTTTCTGCTAAATATCTTTTGAACACAAGACAGTAGTTGATAAATTTTGTATATGCATTGATATTTTCAAGGTCTAGGCTATGATTAGGGAATGCAGTGGCTCAGTGGTAGAGTGCTTGACTCGAGACCGAGGGGCCGCGGGTTCGTGCCTCACCCGCGTCACTGCGTTGTAGTCCTTGAGCAAGACACATTTATCCTAGCGTAGTACTGGTTCAATCCAGGAAGACCCATCCCTGTTAAACTGAAAGATTGTTGATGGGACATAAAGATTCAAATCAAACAAAACTAGGCTATGATTGATACCTGTCATGTTTGGCAAATTTCTAACATATTTACGGCCCTTGATTGATGTCAGAATTTCTTTTCAGCTCAATAGTTTGAGAACAAATTTATCTTGAGAACAAATTGATAGAATTTCACCAAATTTTATATATACATTGATGTTTAAAAGATCTAGGTTGGGATTGTTAGCTGTCGTTTTCCCGCAAATTTGTAACAGAGTTATGGTCTGTGATTTTTGTCAGAACTTTGTTTCCGCTCAATATTTTTAGAATAAATGGATATAATTTCACCAAATTTTATATATACATTCACATTGAGAAGATTTAGGTTCTTATCTGGCATTATCTGCAAATTCGTAACAGAGTTATGGCCCTTGATTGATGTCGGAATTTAAGTTCTGCTCAATATTTTAGAACAAACCGACAGAATTTTACTGAATTTCGTACATGTATTGATATTGACAAGATCTATATGATTCTTTTTGCAAACTTGCAGAGTTATGGCCCCTGATTTATGTTGATATGCATTTTATGCAGACTTAATTGTCATAAAAAAGTTACAGCTGTAAAAGGTTACAGCATGAAAAGCGCTGCAGCGGGGCTCTGACAATTCTAGTTCCCTTTGTTTATTATGTGTCCACTCATTACTTGAGAATCATAGGGAGCGCAGTGGTTCAGTGGTAGAGTGCTTTACTCAAGACTGAGAGGCCGCGGGTTTGAGCCTCGCCGGCATCACTGCGTTGTGTCCTTGACCAAGACACATAAATCCTAGCTTAGTACTGGTTCATTCCAGGAAGAACCGTCCCTACATAACTAAAAGATTGTTGATAAGAGACGTAAAGAATCAAATCAAACAAAACAAACAAAACTTGAGAATGATAAAATATATTTTGATTAAACTTCATACATTTGTAAAACTTGATGCAAAGACCTGTCTTGCTTGTATATGTTTCGAGTTGTTTCTCATTGATCATTTTAAATGCAAATTTGTGTCGGCTCTTCAACTTAAACTTAAAACCTTTAAAATATTTTGATGAAACTCTAGGTATGCTGATAGGTAAATGAGACACTTTGACACACATTTCCTCATAATGCAGATACAAAAATGCACCAGAAATCTGTTAAAATGCAAAAGAATAGTCAGAGCTAAAATATTATTTGTTTTAATTATCTCATATAGCTAGACTTAGATGAGCGATCCAGGGTAACGTGACCCTTGTGTTCTTTCTTTTCTAGACAACGCAGAGGACTATACAAGTGCCCTTGTGGATCATATAGTGTACTTTCCACCAGGATGTAGAGTAAATGTTAAACGATGTGAACCCAGGCCATGTGGCCCTGCACCAGAATCAACTTTATCATGCGCTGATGATATGGTGGTTTGTGCAGTGACAGAGACAAACATAGAAGAATGTTCAGGTGTCAATATTCCAGTAACCTTTGTAACAGAATGTTCTTGCAGCTGTACTGCTCCAACTGTTTTAATTAACGGAAAAGTAATTGGTTCTGACACGGGTGGGCCATTAGAAGGAATCAGCGTTATATTAAATGGACAAACAGATAACTATTTTACAGATGCAAATGGAGACTTTTCATTCTCAGTATCTCCAACGGTACGGAAACTCGTTTTAAAAGCCATTGATTCCAATAACAACTATAATGACGCCTTTCATGTCTCTGACATACTTGTGGGTTACACAGATCCAATATCTCTTACTATAGTTATGGTAAGGAAAGCGCCATTTATTCAAATAGATCCAACGCAAGAAAATGAACTGGCGATTTCTGGTTCTCCTTCTGATCAAGGTTCTGGTGTAGCATCAATCAGTATACCTGCAAATGCATTTTTTACACTGGACGGGACGCCATATACCGGACAGGTGTTAGTTTCCCTTACTTTCTTAGATCCACTTGATCCAGACATGCTTGAAATAATGCCTGGTCGTTTCGTTACACTAAATGCTAATGGAGAAGAAACTATTATAATCACACAAGGAGTATTCTCTTTGTCATCTGAAGATGATTCAGGAAATGAATTGATCATTAATGGGGAGATAGATGTATCTGGAACCCCAGGATTCGCTTTGTGGGAATTAGATCCATTAACTGCATCTTGGATAGAACTTGAGGTAACTCCTGGACGAAAGCGGCGCCAGGTAACACAGCAACAGTACCTTGGATCTTTTAATCCACAAAGTGTCAGCTGGTTGAACATCGACAGAGTCCTTTCAGAGCCTGACTGCTTTTTCAAAGTAAGAGTATTTCAAGACAATATTGCTCCATCCAATGAAATATTAAGTGGGTTAAGGTTTGTACCGGAAGTTTCACAGTTGTTAGCAACTGGCACAGAAATGGTGAAATACTATTTGTCTCCAAGGAGCTCCCCCTGCATCAGCATTAAATGTCCAGCTGCTATAGCTCAAGCCACAATTAGAATCGTGGGATTAGAGACTGTATATGGGGTGTCAGGAATAGAGGTATCAGTACTCCCCGCTAATATTTCAGAGTATAGTACTGATATAAGATCTGTTCTCGAGGGTACTCCTTATTTCTACTCTCTCTTACAGAATGGTACAGACACAATATTTATAAATACACCATTGAATGAGTCTGGGCCATTCTATTTGACTGAGGAAACGTGTCTTAATGCGTCAATTAATGACAGCGCCTTTTGGTTTACCAAGGTCACAACCTTTGTGGAGGATGATTTTGATGATAACTTTGAAGGCCGATGTGTTGCCAAGATTACAGTATCATATGCTGAGAGTGCAATGATGAATGCGAGTGAGTTTTCTTCCAATAATGTGACAGCTATAAGTACATGGGATGACAACAAGTATAGTTTAAGAACTGCGGAAATGAACTTTGTGGGAGTGGATATGTATGTGAGATATGTGTATGAGTCCTGTATTGAATATAGATGTAGCCGAGAAAATGGAACTAGTAACGATACAACTAGGGTTATACTAGGCGTTACAAATGAGACAGTGTGTTCTTTCGTCTATGGGGGAGGGAATGTGCTTAAAAAGCGATACTCTGATCCCTATGGTGCTAATTTTATTGCTCCTATTCTTGACCCAACTGATCTACCATCTGGCTTCTTTTTCACTAACATGACGAACGCACAACCTGCCACCAGCGACTGTCTTTCAAGTGCAAACAACTATACTGGAGGTTTATATTGCAACTTTGATTATCCCTAACAAAGCTTTTCATTTTTTTGTCTTATTATCTATTAACCCATTTAAGTCTAGCGCTCTTTTATTGAACATTGGCAAACAGAGCAGAACTAGATCAAACGCAGCAGAACGCTTTTTCTCATCAGGCTCTGTACTGATGGCTTACAAAATGTAATTTTAAAAAGGGAGGTCCACCCTATATGGAATTTACATAGGGTTCTGCCCATGCACAGAATTGTATAAAATTTTGTATAAAGATTGTCTATTACATGTGTGTTCTATTTGTGAGATATTTACCCATTCATCTATTTCAGTTGTAAAATTTAAATAATTTTAAATTTTGAAATTAAAAAAATGACACCCTAATTAAAAGTGGCCCTAGGCGACAAGATTTTTTATTTTTCAACCTAATTTATTCTCAGCATGATGCCTAGTAATTTGTAATTATGTATGTACCATACATGTATTTCAATGTATAAAATAAACAAATTCACATCAAATTTTGTTCGAAGGTACCCCTAAATTTAACATTTTGAAAATATTTGAAACAAATTAAAGTGTCAGTTTTGCCTAGTTGCTGTTCTTGTCAACCTATGAAATTTATAATGAGCCACGATCTGTGAAAACCTGCCTTAATGACATAAAGGACTTTTTGTGTAAAAATCATTTGAAAAACACCAAAAATTAAGAAATTTGACATGCTTATATATTGCCTTGAAACCTATTCAGGTGGATAGTAGAAAACAACTGGCACTTATTTCTGACTTAACCTCTTCGTTATCATGTCATATGCTTCCATGGCAACAACTTTACCGTAGCAACTGTCAGACTTTTAAAAGTATGGTCAGTCGTTTTCAGATCATGTAAACTTTAGGCAAAATTGAATCGGTGTCCACTTTTCTGCATATTCCATTACATACATGCTAAGGATCATAAAAAAGTATGTTAGCAAGAAATAACATGTTTTTCATGCACCGGACATACCCTCAAATCAGGAAGTTCATTTTGACGTCATTAGTAACGTCATGACGTTTCGAACGCTGCTCGTTAAAGTTAAGACAGTGTATAGTTTCAAAAGACCATATTTCCATGAATATTTGAGATAACTTAATAAAATTTGCAGGATAACTTCTTAACACTTTGTAAATTAAGTGTGTGTAATTAACTAAATTTTGATGACTTTGTCATTAAGGCAGGTTTTCACAGATTGTGGCTCATATCAAATTTGTCCACACGTGTGTTTGTTATTATCATAAAATCTCAAGAAAAATAAAACCGGTAAAATGAAGTTTTTTGAATTTCAATCTTAATGGTCAAAATTTTGCAGAATGTTAAAATCAAGATTTTATGTAAACTTCCAGCAGTACGCTCAATTTACATAGAGTTCGCTTCTGCACAGGTACAGATCTTGATGATATTATGCAAATTGACTGTTTGGCTGATAAGTATTTTGTTTTCTATCACTTTTCATTGGTTGGTTACAACATTTACTATTGTGTAGTATGTGATTATAGAGGTACCCCCCAAATCAGCCCAATTTACATCTATCAGAAATCAGAATGTCTAAAATTGATAATTATTAGAATAATCTGTGAGTTCTAGCTTATGTGTGCGGTACACACATTACCGTATCTATCACATAAAATGGTTAAAATAATGTTTCTTTTTGAATATTTACTCAAATTCAGCTGTACAAACGTAGTTCAACAATGTTCGAGTTTAAATTATGGTGTGTTACAGTTCTTGCCAACCTTTCCCGTCTGTATATAATTTGACTATATGTATAAGGAAAGTATTCACAAGATTTGAAGCCCGGATATACGAGGGGCATTTGGAAAGTTCTTAGCATGGTCTTTTATCTCAATAACATATTCACAAACCCTATCATGTTTGGTATCATTTTAAAGAGTTACTTTTCTCTATCTTATGGCACAAATTTCATGAGGATATTATAATGCAGACACGAGAAATATTATTGTGAATACATGTACTGTTAGTATACTAGAAAAGGAGAAAATTTCATTGGAAAACTTAACATTTCACCTTTTGAAAAGTGTGCGGAACATTAACAATAGTTCATGAAATTAGATAATATTGTACCATTTTGTAGGTCACAATCTGGTACAGTTATTTTAAAATTGATGGCCGAATTGGATGTTTCTAATAACTAAATACTGGAACAGCAATACCAAAGCCGTCTAGAGAGCAAAGCAATGCGCTATTTTTTTTGACTAAAAATCGCATGTCACAACGCACATATTTTGAAAATATATAACATACAAAAGTTTAAAAATGCCGTGCGTTGGTATTGTTATGCAGTACACTTTATGTTCTTTGTATTGAAACCAAAATAAATTTTATAAACCAGAACGAAGGGAAGATAACTCTTATAATCTTCCCATGGGCAGAGTAAGTTTAGCTATGAGTTGATGTTCTGATTCATTTCAATTGAAAACGGTGGCAAACAAAAAAAATAAAAATACCTTGAAAGTAGAAATCAATCAATTTTGTGATAGCTAACGCGATACCATGAGAAGTTCTTATGCCATCGACAAAATGTGAGGGGTTAAGTTACCCCACCCACTTCTTGAAAAGTAGGGGTAGTGTTATATATTTCTTGAATACAGAACTAAAGAAGCCATACTTTTTGCGCTACGAAATGATTTTTATGCATTGCTCGCAACAAATAAAGCAAAACATATTCTCAATAGGCATTTTTCGTGCTCCTGTAGTGACACAATTTATAGTAAAAGTATAAAAAAAATCGAAAAAAGTTCCATTTTTGAAAGTTTACCATTTCTCTATTAGTCAACATTATTTCGAATGTAAAGGTGTAAATCGTGCAAGCAGTGATCGCATAATACATTTTAATAAAAATAAAGTTGGCACCAAATCGTTAATTTGTCAAACCATTATCGTAAATAAGGTCCCCAATTTTCCTTAGTTTTTTAACAAGTATTTTGCTTAAAATTTCATCCAGTGTATAAAACCTACTCATTTTGAGCATGCGCTGCACGTGCACGCCGAGTCCTTTTTGACCAAAATTAAACCATCAAGTAGCCGTTGAATTCTAATTTCCAAAAATGTATTATTTGATAGCATTTTATCAACGCATTGTGGAGTTATGATGCCATGCTAAGAACTTTCCAAATGCCCCTCGTATATTTTTTGTTTGAATGGTGAGTCAGACTTTTGTTAAATCAATAAATATTATTGAATTCATTATAAATATTTATGCCCAGTTTTACAGAATTTTTTAGTTAGCCAGCATTATGATTACGAGGTCATTTGAGAATCAAAATTGTGATTCTATGACCACGATGGAAATAACAGCCAAAGACAGTTTCACCTCGTCTAATGCCTGATGTTCAGTACGTATGCATTCAAAAATTCGCTAAGTATTTCTTAATATTTGAAAATCTATTTTTAATCTTAAAAAGTATCACTTTTATTTTCTTCAACTCCATTTATGTTTATTAGAGCAGTTTTAAAGCTTTTGTTGGGATATTAATGATTTTAATGGGGTTTTGGATATTCTTTTGAGATGTTTTGGCGGATAGAACTTACTGCAGGAGAAATAACCACAATCAATACCAATTAAGATACAATGCAATTCAAATAGAATGATTACGGTCGGCCGTGGCCGGCCGTATATATAAACTTTGTGCTAAAAATACATCAAATTCAGGTTTTGACCGAACCTTTATGCCGTGCTCAGTCAGGCTAGTTTTTATGCGCTGCCGAACCATGAGCGGGGTACCAAATATCGTGGGTTAACCTACAGCGCGAGGCAGAACTGTCCGTGAATCTGTAGGCAAACTCGTTTTCGAATTTGATCTGTTAGCATAGCCGTCGTGCGGTCCATTGAAACACCCATAACCACCCAAAACCATCCCAAACCCCACCAAAGCATCACCGTACATATAATGCGCTAAATTTCTTTTTTTTGGAAACCTACGGCCTCGAAATACCCCAAACCTACCCAAAACACCCCAAACCACCCAAAAACACCCCAAACACCACCAAACCATCACCGTACATATAATGCGCTAAATTTCTTTTTTGGAAACCTACGGCCTCGAAATACCCCAAACCACCCCAAACCACCCCAAACACCACCAAACCATTACCGTACATAAAAATGCGCGAAAATTTTTTTAGGACACTCACCGCAGCCTCTTCGTGGGGGTAGGGGCATGTGCCCCCAGCCTCACCCCCAGTCCGGCACTGGCATTGTGCAATAATACATACAGTGATAGGGCTAAACGACCGCCAGCTTTTTTGAAAAGCTAATACTTGTTCTGTAAACCATTCATTAAAATTTACACATTGAGTGACTAAGGGACTGTAAAATAAGGATGCTATTTAAATAATGTGGGAAAACGGATCATTCCACAATAGAAATAAACTTTAAAGATTTAAAACTTAAGACTCAGTCTCTGCTTGACACTAAATGGAAAGTGCTGCAGCTCTCGTGCCTCCTAGCACTAGCTTAAATGGTCTTCTACTTTCTGCTGAAGCTAAATATTCAAGAAGGACCAGAATATGAAAATACAACTTATTATTAATGTACGGGGGAAGGTTAACCTGATACAAAGACAGCTGGTGTGAAATCCAAGTTCTCTGAAAAAAAGATACTACCAAAATAGCGAGAACGTACACAATTTCTTAAACACTTGACCTGGTTTCACTTAGTTTATGAGAGTTAATGAGAAGTATGCACATAGTCCTGAAACAATTTACCCTCAATATTTGATTTGGAGGGACATAAGATAGAGGACATTCTAGGTGCAACAGGAATGTAGATGGAGACGATGAATTACCAAGCATAAATCCTAATCTATTTGTTTTGTTTTTTTCAATGGTTGAAAGACATCAAGAGCATAAGCACCTGTTGGCTTTAGTCCAAAAATAATTTGGAAACCAGTGGAATATCAATTCACAAATGATACCTGCTGGACATCCACCTGTACAACTAAGTTCTAGACCGAGTGGTACTTATCAAGTGCTGCTTACAAAAATGCCAGTTTTATGCTTTTGAATTCGCTAAAACTGCTGACACCCAAAAAATCTTGGACCTAATTTGGATGAAGATACTAAATAGTGATATTCAATGCGTTTTTAGAATAATACTGGTGGAAAAATTGAGACCTAACTGGAATATTGTATTTGAAATCACTTATGAATCAAAACTGACTTTACTCATTTTATGCAAATTATAACACTGTTACCGGTGTCCAAATTATATGAAAATTTACATGCATAAAGAAGATGTATTTGACCTACTTTTCTGAAAATATTATTGATTGCAAAAACTGGAACATGGTTAATATTAGGACAGAATCCCCAATAGATACTCATTTTAGTGTTCAATATGGGGATAATTCAAATTTTGACGGGTCAGAAAAAGATCTAGATGTATTCATTTACATTAATGGTAGTAAGGTATACCCTGGAAAGTCTTCTTTCATATTCCATTCAAATAATGTAGCAGTCAATAATGTTAATAATTTGAGACTGATATTATAGTTCAAAGTGGGTGTACATCAAGGTGCCCCCTAGGGCCTAACAACCTTCGAGGAACAAAATAATTTCATTTTTGTAGTTGTTAAAACATAGGTATTCAACATACAAACTATTATCGAAATCCAGGATGGGCAGATTTGGAACTCCCCCTTTGAATGAAATTGAAAGTACTGCCCAACGAACCTTCAATTCGAAATGGACTCCTCCAATTGACAAGGGTTGGAAATTCCATTAGGCATAAATGGGTTTAATGTATTGCCAAGGAAAAGAAGTGCCCCGTTTCATGAGAAATTGTTACCTATCACATACATGAGCAGCGAAGGCTTAGGCGAGTATGCACATCCGCACAGCCTTGCTCAAGCATATAAAGAGGCATGTTAATACTCAGATTAACTGTCAGATCTCTGGTACACCTGGACGTCTAAACACTTCATGAATATTCATGCTAGGCTCAATTCATTATGAATAATTATATAAATAAACGTTCACGTTGGTGCGTAGAACAAAGAGATTTCTACTAGTGTAGGGTCAAATATATCATATTTCCATAAGCAAACAGAATAGACCCTGATCTTGGTCTGCTCTGTTTGCAATAGCGTTTAAAGACGTCTCTATGAGGTAAAGGGTTAAGGTATGCAATCATAAATGCTAACATCTTATGAGCTGGCCAATTATTACCAATATATGCATGTAAATCAAAGAAAAGACAAAGGGTCGTTTCAAAAGTACCTCTTCTCAAAGGAGGGACTACTCTTACATGGAACATATTGTTACTTTATTCCATACAAAGCACACGCGGATCCAGAAAGTTTCGTCCAAATACTTGGCAACGTTTTTTTTTTTTTTTTTTTTTTTTTTTTTTGGCGAGAGGGGTCCGGGGACTTTTGAAACAGTTGGCAATCGAAATTGGTCTGTAGTTACATGTATTTACATCTACATTTGGTCCAGTTAAGTAAATAGGTTTAATATTTGCGTTTTTGAAACATTAGTGAAAAAATACTGAGTGACAAACTTTTATTGATACGAAATGTAATACTTGGGCATATTATGTCATAAGAATTGTTTAATATCCTTGGACCAGTGTCATCCAGACCTGTTGATTTAGATATTATCTAAATTGAAAATATGCTAAAGTTGAGGTCAATAAAGCGTACAAACTGTCTCGAAGTCAGTTACAATGTATAGCTATTCAATAATCAATATTTTACTGTGATGAACCTATGTTTACTATCCTAGTTGTCAGTCAGCGCTGAACAAACTCACATGATTGATGCTGATTGGATTTATCAAAAAAGAAAGCAACGCCTTCATGTGTGTACATATCCAACGTGTCAGCTAGATTTGGGTGTCAAATATCATGTAAACAAAGACATCCTAAAATAAAACTTACATCCTCTGCTCCAGTCATGCATATTCCATGTAACAAATAAAATCGTTCATATTCCTTTATGTCTTGCGACCTTCAAAATTTTGACTTATAAATTTCGTTACCGTCTTTGAAATTAAATGAAAGATGGTTCTAAATGTGAAGATAATTCATATGAATATCAAGCCTGATTCTAAATGATGTATACTGGGTCCGGGTTGAAACTCAATAAAGAAAAGTGCAAAAGCCATCATTGTGAGATCAAAGTGGTACTTTCAAAAGACTAGCAGTACTTTCAAGTCTTATGATCTCCAGACAAAATGATAAAACTCATTATCTATTTCTACTCATAGCATCTACATTTAATACGCACTTGATGATGAGCATTTTTTCATGAGCCATACATATGATGATGATGATGATGATGATGATGATGATGATGATGATGATGATGATGATGATCATTTTTTCATGAGCCATACATATGATGATGATATGATAATGGTGATGATGATTAGCATTTTTTCATGAGCCATACATATGATGATGAGTATTTTTTCATGAGCCATACATATGATGATAATAAGCATTTTTTCATGAGTCATATATATGATGATGATGATTATGAGCATTTTTTCATGAGCCATAAATATCATGATGAGCTTTTTTTCATGAGCCATACATACGATGAAGATGAGTATTATGAGCATTTTTTCATGAGCCATACAGATGATGATGATGAGCATTTTTTTTTCATGAGCCATACAGATGATGATGATGATGATGAGCATTTTTTCATGAGCCATACAGATGATGATGATGATGATGATGATGATGATGATGATGATGATGATGATGATGATGATCATTTTTTTCATGAGCCATACAGATGATGATGATGATGATGATGATGATGATGATGATGAGCATTTTTTCATGAGCCATACATATGATGATGATGATGAGCATTTTTCATGAGCCATACATACGATGATGATGATGATGATGATGATGATAATGATTATGAGCATTTTTTCATGAGCCATACAGATGATGATGATGATGATGATGATGATGAGCATTTTTTCATGAGCAATACATATGATGATGATGATGATGATGATGATGATGATGATGATCATTTTTTCACGAGCCATACATATGATGATGATGATGATGATGATGATGAGTATTTTGTCATGAGCCATACAGATGATGATGATGATGATGATGATGATGATGATGATGATGATATTCAGCATTTTTTCATGAGCCATACATTTGATAAAATCTATTACATTTCATTGAAACTTTTAACTGGATAGCTATGGTAACAAGAGTGACTGCTCATTTGAGGCTGGACAAAAGATATTTCAAGGAGCTGTCATTCATCCAGGTACCTTTGACAGGACTGTGTTTGAATAATGGCTAAAATAAACTTAAATTGATTGACTGTTGAAAGGAAAGTTGTTGTGACAAGTCAAATAGTTGTAACCAGATTCAACAAAGTTTGTACGCTTAACTGACCGCTGCTGTATATTCATTTCTGGAATACTAAAAGAAACATCACTGGCTACTTTTGAATCAAGAAACTTTATTTATATTTTCAAAATTAGTATCATGTATTGGCTCTTTTAGTTTTGAAGCCACATTGGAGAAGTATTTGTTGAAAGCACTTGCTATCTCTACATCACTAGAGACAAGTTCATTATCAACATTTATTTTCTTGGGGTTTAGATTTTTACCAGATCCTATTTCCCTAATAATTTCTAAACTGAGCTTGGGTTATCTTTAACTTCTTCAAGTTTTGTCTTATACATTGATTGTTTTGCAGATGTTATCATTGCAGATACTTTATTTGTATATATACCTCACTTTTACCATTAATTTTGCATTCATTTATTTCTTAAATAGTATCAAGTATTTCTGGGTTTAGCCAGCCTTGCTGTCGGGATTCTTAACTCTATGTTGTTTTATTGGAGCATATTTATTGACTACTTCAAGAAAATAATGAATTCCAAACCTGAACCATACCACATAAAATGTTCAATGGTTTCCCAAGGAACGTCAACCAATTCATTTCGAAATGCGTCTGCATCATAGTGTTTAAAATACCTATATGTTTTTGTTTGATGTAAATATTTACACTCCGAAATATTTAACCTATGGTATCCAAAGATTGCATAGTGGTCACTTATTGTAAGTTTACAGACATTGACACAAGATATTTTGTCTTCTCTATTTGTATAACTCTGGTCAATCAATGTGCAAGAATTGCTGATCACTCTAGTAGGCTGACAAATTAGATTACTTAAACCCAAAGAAAGCACGAAATGAAGCCAATACGTGTCACAATGGTCAGTACATATTTTTTTATTAAAATCATCCATTAAGATTATTTCCTTCCCCTCATTAGATATTTTGTCCATAAAGTCTTCAAATCTATCATTATATTCAATCCTAGAATCAGAAGGACGATACAAATTCCTATTAAAATGATTTGCCCTTTTTCTGTATAATGTCTAACCAAATGTATGAATAAATCTTACATACGTTTCACATGTATCCGGTTCTTAACATAAACCAATAAACTAATAACCAATAACGAGACGTTTTAATCCAGAACCACTGTGGGTTTGGGATTATTTGGTGCTCCCGCACATAAAAACCAAACCATAAACCCACCAGTAGAGCCAGGGATCAGCATCAAAAAGTTTTTTTTACAGGAGCCGGCGTGTTGTAGTGGATAAGTCGCTCACCTTGTATTCAGGGGTACTGAGTTCGATCCACGGCTCCACCAGCCTGTCGAAAGAGACTTTTAGCTATGGCTCCAGTTATGTGCGAATGTTTGTGTGGAGGGTTGAGTTATTTGGACAGGATTCGTGGTGTAGTACTATTCCACGAGCAGTTTATGGTAGTGACGTAAGATACATCCCAATCAATAACTGTATGTAATCTACTGATAACTTAAAAGTACCGAAACATATTATGACCTCAATGTTGGAATCTCCTTGTTTAATTGTAGGTTCTGTGTCTTTTAATGTGTTTTATATAACAACAAAATCGGGGGCAAAGATTTGGCTTGCAACATACAGTAAAACCTGTGTAAACTGCCACTAAAATAGCCATCACAAAGATCTTAATGACAAATGGTAGCTTAATGAAGGTCTAAAGTATTGCAGAATGCTTTCTGCAATACTTTTAACCTGCATTAAGCGTTAATAAGTCTTGAAAACCTTTGTCTTTTTGAGAGCGGCCGTTTTACACGGGTTTTACTGTATATATTAGCCCCGGTGGCCTCGGCTGCTGTCCGTACTAAGGAGGTGATCCTGTTGTTGTTTATTATTTCTTTGTTGTTGCTCCCATTATGTGTGGGTTTTTCGTGCTGGGTCCATGTTTACTGGTGTAGCTCTTGGTGTCCTTTCTAGTTCTGCAATCATCTTGTTGAGGAAGAAAGAGCCGATTACTTTGCTTCAATATCGCCCTTGCTGTCATGTGGCTGTCAGTGTTCTGTGTTTCTTCCTCGCGGTAGTCCGTAGCGAGTTATTCGCATAGTCCGTAGCGAGTTCATGCAATTCGTAGGTCTTTCGGGAATTCGGCTCAAAAGTTTTGAAGTGTTCAAAACTTTGGCCACGAATTCCCCGATTCGAAAAATCGTGCGTGATTCGTACCAAATTTCTAAGGCATTCTTGGATATCGTAACTGAATCGTAATCGATTCGGGGGCGTTTTTGCATTGTTTAATACCCCTATTTCACACAGGCCCCGAATCCCACGAATTGACACGAATTGACAAATATTTGGATTCGTGGCTGAATCGTACTCAGTTCGTGAAGGTCATAACTGATTCGCACAGTCCGTAGTGAGTTCTTGCAATTCGTAGGTCTATCGGGAATTCGGCTCAAAAGTTTTGAACTGTTCAAAACTTTGGCCACGAATTCCCCGATTCGAAAAATCGTGCGTGATTCGTACCAAATTCCTAAGGCATTCTTGGATATCGTAACTGAATCGTAATCGATTCGGGGGCGTTTTTGCATTGTTTATGACATTCGTAGTTACTCTTAGCTCATTCGTGGGGAATCGGGAGATTAAGCCGAACAATAAAACCAAGGAAGAGATAGTAGAAGGATTTTCCCTAAGGTTAATTACCCCGTCTCGCGCATGTAAGCAGTCCTAGAAGTTGAAACAGATTTGGCAGATTCTGGAGCACAATCAGGATCAGTCAGTAGCTCCTGGCTGGTGATTTTGCCAATGGCGAACTGCCATATTTTTCCAAGTCAAAGAGTCTGGGGAGTGGCCTCTCGACTTTAACGTAGTTGTTTTCTTCTAGCTATATAAGAAGCCGTTTTCAACACTCAAGTTGCAGGATCAATTCTACTGCTGCTTTACGAGGAACATTCATTTTGGAACTGATGCCCCCGAAGCATAGATGGGCCTTTTTTTATAACTATTGTGAGAGAAAATCTCGCGAATCGTGGCGATTCGTCGCGGATTTCTGTTAATTCGTGCCCAATTCGTGCTGCATTCGGCATATTCTTATCTGATTCGTAATTGATTCCTTAACTTTCGTGCAGCATGCTCTAATGTTATTTTGCTATTCGTAATGAATTCTTGTGCGATTCCAGCCGAATAGAGCCGATTCTCCCGAATATTCGTGGCGAAATCCTATCTGAATCGGGACTGACTCGTACACCATCACGATTGGAGAATTTTTTTAATGAAACCTGACGAATCCCCCCGAATCAATAAAAAATCAATTCGTGGCAATTCGGGCGATTCGTGGCCTGTGTGGAATAGGGGTATAACACGCACGATTTTTCGAATCGGGGAATTCGTGGCCAAAGTTTTGAACAGTTCAAAACTTTTGAGCCGAATTCCCAATAGACCTACGAATTGCAAGAACTCACTACGGACTGTGCGAATCAGTTAAGATCTTCACGAACTGAGTACGATTCAGCCACGAATCCAAATATTTGTCAATTCGTGAGGTTCGGGGCCTGTGTGGAATAGGGGTATTAAGCAAAAGTAAGTGGAGATTTCTTCATGTTTTTTTACCGTTACCCAGAAAAGTTATACACCGTTTTCCAGCCCACATTTTCCCCGATGTATCCCTCCTAAGCCTCTTACTTTGAGTACAGACTGTCACAAAGAAAATAACTGTCGTCCGTGCTGTTCATTTCTATAATTCAGGCTCGATCTTCGCCACTAAAAAAATGTGACAGAGTCTGTACTCGAAGTAAGAGGCTTGTATAGGGGGGGGGGGGTGGGGGTAGGGGGGGCTACCAGTACCCTATATCCCTTGAAATAAACAGGAAAGTATCCTATAACCCTTTAAGTAAATTTGAAAATATCCCCTTATCTAAATTTCCTAAATATCCTGTATCCCTGGAAGTAAACAAAAATATCCCTGAAATTACCAACACAAAATAGACCTACGAGTACAGGAACATTCTGTCAAGCACATACATCATGTAATGGTTTGTGCTCTATAACTTTGCGCATTCTAATTGCAATTGAGTGTTGTATTTCATCAGCTTAGCTTTTCTATGTACACATTCAAGTAAGCAAAACAGAAACTACACATTGATCCTTTATGCTCATCATTTTTTGCCTCAAAATGTCTTCCTCCAGTTGCAGTATATCACCCTTACAGTTATAAGCTCATATGATCCCAAGGCTCAAGCGAGGCTTTAGAATGGTATTGGTCTGGCCTCTTTGGTATTCATCATTCGTTTCGTCATCCATTTAAATTTGGAAAAAGTGTATTTCTAATGTCAGTCGACCAATTGTGATCAAACTACATGTGTATGATGGGAAAGGTTACATAAGTTTTATGGCCGATTGTATTGGACATATGGTTGCCATGTCTTTTTTCTTTCTTTCTTTCTCTATAAACAAAAATCATAAACCCACCCGGCCAGTACTGGTACAGCCAAGGAACACGGCCATAAACAATATATACTGCCAGACCCTCTTGCGAGTGTTATCGGCAGGTGTTCTTTGTACACTCCGGGTTACAGAATGAAAGCCTACAAGTAACCATATCTAAATTACCGTAGGGTTGTTTAACCTGCACAGGGTGTGACTTTCCCTGCACAGGGGACATCCAGTTAACATCCCGATCCGAAGGACGATGCACTTATCTTGCGTCATCCCTGCAAATGACACTAGAGAAAGCGTGTTCGGACACCGAAATTTTCCTCGCTTTGAGCGGGAATCGAACATAGGACCTCTAGCACCAGAGGCAATTGCCTAACCACTGAGCTACCACGCTTTTAATATTAAGCTTCCATTGACTTATGATGGGAAATCTTTAAACACATGCAATGATGGCAAACAACTCACATATTTAGCATGTAAAATCGTGTGGTCTCCAATATAAATCGTGCCATCAAGTCCCTTTCAGTAGCTCCTATATACTTTTTATCGAGACAACTTTAAAACATCTCTGAAACCTTGATACTTACAGTTTATATATTTATTACTGGACCCCGAAGGGCAATAAGTAGTGAGTCTGATTGTAGATCCAGAAGCCATGAGTTTGATCCTTGCCTAATCCCATAGTTTCGTTGAGTTTGATCATGAAATATTTTCTACCATCATTCTTCTCCTTCCACTAACTCGAGAAGGGTTGTGTCAGTTACAAGCAAAGGTATATGCAAGCAGTACTGGCTAACCCCTTAGTCAATATTGACCAGGAAAAGTGTGATTAATTTAACTGACTATCCCGACATGTTCATATCTGGGGCGTAAAATCACAAAACAAATCTGAATAAAAACAATTTACATATTTACTTTGTAGTAATGTTTAGTGGTCCGCTACATAACATAAATCCTGCCAATCATGTCCCTCGAGTCCTAATTGGCCACGTATACTTAATAAACTTAGAATGGAAATAACTTACAACTTAGTTAGGCCCACAATTTAAATATTATCTAGTGGCGCCCTTCATAAATCCTGCCAACCCGAACCGTGACCCTGGAAACTATATTTGTCATGCCCAAAGAATTAACTTCTATTTCTGTTATATTGCTTACATGTTAACGCTGCCACTCTCAGAGGGCTATACTAACATATTTCATTTTGTGGCTTATATAATGTAGTTTCAGGAAATAATAGTCTACAAAATTCCCCCTGGGGGAGGGGGTCTATAGCCAGCTCAATGCATATTAGTGGTACCCTTATACAATTCCTACCATCACTGTCCTGGCTGCGTATTAGTTATGCATATGCATGGTGCACACATTCTCAGTTTGAACATGGCTGTGGCCTCGACTTAAGACATAATACCTTAGAGTTTTTATACAGCACACTGTCTTGTTATGGTGGACATTTATGCTAAGGGCTAAGATTTAATAATTGGTAGAAGGCTTTGCAAATTATAATCCGGCGGCAAATTTTCAACAGCAAAAATGACCTGTGACCTCAGCCTTGGACATATGCGACACATCGTCTTGTCATGGTGGACACTTTTTTTAACAGGTCGATGGTTATGAATGTTTAAAGAATTGTTATCGTGGCCTGTGACCTTGACCATACAGACTAGGGTTTTTACACGACAAATCACCTTGTTATGATGGAGACATGTGCCCTGTGAAGTGATAATCAAGTGAAGGATTATACTCTTAAACAAAATTTCCCAATAAATTTTCCTTTTGATGTTAGCCTGTGACCTTGTCCTTGGACTTATGTATATAATCCACTGGTTATGTTGCACAACTGCACAGTGATATGGAAATCGGAAGGAGGGTGTGACAATGACCTTGCCAAAATCAGTGACCGTTGATCATCCTCGGAAACGTAAGGAAAAGACAAAAAAACACAGACAGCCATAACACAATTAAACTAGAGCAACCAACTCAACTAGAAGCACACCACAATACAATCAAGGACCCGAAACAAAAGTGGAAAATCAAGCAATTGATAAGGAAGAGTCTACTATATATACAGTATGCGGTCACCTCCATCCGGGAAATATATAAGTGCATTCACGCTACAATTTATACTCTGTCCCGGTCGAGATAAACTTGCCATGTCGTGTACATACAGCTTTTTCTCCTTAGTGGAAAGGCACTGTCTCCGGGTCCGGTACCGGACCCCTAGACTGCGGGGCTACGGGTCCGGCTACCGAACCCCGAGACACTGATTCTAGGGGCCGAGCCTCGCCTATGAGGAATGTCTCGGAGTCCGGTAGTTTGTGAACCAACTACTGACAAGTATAGGGATACGGGTCCGTACCTGCACGTATATGTAGTAACAGTTATTTTACCAACAAAAACTCACGTTGAAGTTTCACTTTGCTTCGTCCGCTTCTTTGATCCTCAAAGGGGAACTAATCTGTTTTTACTGTCATGCGTCACACTATTCAAACAATTAAGTAGCAATTATCTCGGACCCTGTTTATTGGGTGCGAGCAATTATACAAAAGGTATAAAATGGTAAAATAAAAAAAAGAACATAACTCACCTGTAACAAATCAATTATCTTCTCACCTTCAATTAAAGGAACCAATTAAACTATTCGTTTGGCAGCTGATGAGTGAGATGAGTGAGCAGTGTCAAATAAGCTCACATAGTCTGTAGTGTAGATTCATTATTCAACTATAGCTTTCAAAGAGACTCACTACTGGAACAATGGCAGTGGACCTTACTTGTATCTTTGGACATTCGGACATAGCTTTATAAGAAGACTCTGCCTTTTTTTTTTTTTTTTTTAACAACAAGGAAATGACTTTTTAGCAGAAAGGCAAACAGAGTTGAACAAGATCAGACTGCTCCTATGATAACAGTCTGATCTGGATCCACACTGTTTGCTAGAGAGACGTTACAAATGCACATCCTTAGGTTGAAAGACTCGATCGCGGAAATGCACCGAAAATAAAGACAAACAGTGTTGAACAAGATCAGACTGCTCCTATGATAACAGTCTGATCTCGGTCCACTCAGGTTGATCGACTCGATCGCGGAATTTCATCTAAAATGTACGTCTGCTGGAGTCATCTGCTACTTGTTTATCCTTACGCAAACGGCTAATTTCGCTGATAAGAATGTTCGTAGGAGAGCAGTCAGATTTGGGTTCAATTGTTTGCTACAGAGAGGTCTTACAGACAGACAAACATTGCGAACCCGGTTCAGGCTGCTCCTAGTTGTTTGATACGGGTCCACACTGTTTGCTACAAAGACGGCTTATGGGTCGTTATGTCAGGGAAATGCAACTTATGCTTACCTCAACCGTACAGACAAACATTTTGGACCCGGATCAGACTGCTCCTAGGAGATCTGAGATCTGGGTCCACATTGATTGCTACAAAAACGTCTTTCAGTAACGAACTAGCACACGACATATGGGTCGTTATGTAAGGAAAATGCAACTTATGCTTACGTCAATGGCTAATTTCTCCATACAGACAAACATTGTGGACCTGGATCAGACTGCTCTTAGGAGAACAGTTTAATCTGGGTCCACACTATTTGCTACAAAGACTGGTCTGAAATAAACTAGCAGAACATAAATGGCGTTTCGCTAGCGCGCCAATGATGGCCCGGGTGCACGACAATTCGTCGAAAACCATTTCGCCGATACGACAATTGGTCGCATACGACTTTTGGTCGATGCGACATTTCGCAGAATGCGACATTTGGTCGAAAAAAATAGTCAGGTACGACATTCGGTCGAAACTGTCAAGTCATTGTTTTTCGACCAAACGTCGTACTCGATGGAACGTCGTATCTACCAAATGTCATTGATTATTAAGTAGAACTCACATTTGTGAGATGATTGACTAGTCAGTGTGTTGATTAGTTATTCGAAATGGATGTACCATCATTTTTCACTAGCAATAGGCGGGTCCAAAACGTGGCATATAAGGACTTTCAGTACACGTTAGACAGAGATACTAATACTGACACTGGCGTGAAAATATATTGGAGATGTGAGGACCGTAAATGTAAACAATTTTTATTTTTTCCGTACAAATCAGTTTTCGACCAAATTTCGACTAAATTTCGACGTAATTCGACGAATTTTCGACCAATTGTCGTAGTCGGCGAAACGTCGTAGTCTGCGAAACGTCGTATCGACCAAATGTCGCATTCGACCAAACGTCGTTTCGACGAAATGGTTTTCGACCAAATGTCATGGATCCGATGGCCCAACATTGCTGGCTTTGTAGCTTTGTAATTTTTCAGGGGATCCTGACCAGTATTGCTAAGAAACCCTATATTTCTTATGGTTTTTCAGGGGGAAGGTCCGGAGCCTCCCCCCCCCCCCCCAAAAAAAAAATCCTCTCTTGATTTGCGCATGAATACGCCCAACTGATATTAGATCCCAATCATAGAGCTTAATAGTCATATATGACTGTTTTGTTGTGAATAACGTCCTGTGCAAGCATGCTAGCTAGAGATAGATAGATAGATAGATAGATAGATAGATAGATAGATAGATAGATAGATAGATAGATAGATAGATAGATAGATAGATAGATAGATAGATAGATAGATAGATAGATAGACTGACAGACAGACAGACAGACAGACAGACAGACAGACAGACAGACAGACAGACAGACAGACATACAGACAGACAGACGACCAATTAGCCGGTATGAAAGCAATTAAACAATGCACCTGCAATCGCCATTTGCTTACTTCAATGAAAGTGCAAATTGGTTAATAATCAAATAGACCGATAACAATAAATTAATAAGAACACTGAGATAAACATCAATTAAAGAACCTCAAACCCTACGTCAATTCACTGAAGCGATAGTAAGTTCCTCTGTGACATGAATTACCTTTATTCATGGCCTTATTCACTCTTGTCCGTTAAAATTCTTATACCTTTTGTGTAAGCTTATACTTGTTTGAATAGTGTGACAGTAAATACAGATGATCAAAGATGGCGGACGAAGCAAAGTGAAACTCTAACACGAGTTTTTGTTGGTAAAAAAACTGTTAGTAAATATACTTGTAGGTGCGGACCCGTATCCCTAGACGTGTCAGTAGTTGTTTCACAAACTACCGTACCCCGAGACATTCTTCATAGGCCTGGCTCGGTGTCCGGTACCGGAACCCTAGCCCCTCAGTCTAGAGGTCCGGTACCGGACCCGGAGACAGTGCCTAGTGGAAAACTTGAAATGATTTTTATTGATGTTATTTGTATTTCTACTCTGTATTTGTATATTTTTGGAGGAAAAATAGCAGTATCCCTGAAATTGAACATAGTATCCCATATCCCTGGAAGTAAAATGGAAAGTATCCTATATCCCTGGAAGTAAAATGGCAAATATCCTGTATCCCTAGAACCCCTATACAAGCCTCAAGTAAGAAGCTTTATTATGGATATCCTGGTAGCGTTTGATCGGAAAATATTTGGGCTGGAAAGTGGTGTAAAACTTTCTGGGTATAGATGAGAATACATAGAGAAATCTATTTACATTCGATCAGGATATCCGTGCAGTGTATTCGAAAATCCGTGCGCAGTGTATCCAAACAAAAAAAAAACAAAAAAAAAACAGCACGTGACTACCCACCCTGATACTTAGGTTCCAGAGGTTTAATTCCTAGTTCACCATAAATCATAATGCCCAATCGACAGATTTATTGATTTAGTGCGAGCATGCGACTAATCTATGCTTGTTTCGTAAACGTGCAGCTGAAGCAGAAAATTATTTTTATGCAATTTTCTTGAAACGCATTTTTCGACGAGCTGACAAAAGTCTTAATTGGGCGTGAAATAAATTCAGATTGCTGCATCCAACATCTTCTCAATTAGCAGCAGGAGTCCACAGATTCGCTTTTTGACTTTAGCAAAACAAAAAATCTTCATCCATCTTTTCTCTGACATTGTCTGAATCTGTCTTAAAACAGTCCTCTTATAAACAGGCGGTGTTACGTTATGGTATAAACCCAAAAACATGTGTACTGTAGTCAGTTATATAATATTCAGGAATAAAACATGTATTGCCTCTTGGTAAAATCGAATGGCAATGAAAGAACGAAATTATCCCTTTGTAGACCAAAGGAAGTTCCTATAAAAAGTAAGTGAGTATGACCAGAAAATACCACAATCACATACTGCTCTACCAACCCACGGCATCAGAACACTAACAGTCACATGACATTAAAAGGCAATATTAGAGTAATTAGCTATCTTCCCCATGGAGATGATTGCAAAACTAGAAACGGAACTATGTACTGCAAAAAAAAAAAAAAAAAAAAAAAAAAAAAAAAAAAACAAGGACAAAACACAAAAAACACACAAAACAATGGGGGCAACAATTAAACAAAAGAACCACCGCCTTAGAATGGACAGCAGTAAGTTTGATAAAGCTAACCCTTAAAGCGCCAAGAAAAAAATGCATCCGAAAATGTCGTCTGCTGAAGTCGCCTGCTGCAAATAATTGCCTAAAATTACTGACAAATTAAGTATAGAAGCAAACGGCGTGGACCCACAACAGACTGCTCCAATAGCAGCAGTCTGATCTGGATCCACACTGTTTGCCATAGAGGCTTCTTAAACATTTCAGCAGACGAGAAAAACAGACGACTTTTGTTGCGATTGGCGCATAAAGGGTTAAGCCAGGATGGTCGATTGTCTGTGATCTATGATTGTGGCATTTCCTGGTCATACTCACTTGTTAATATAATAAAAGAAAGGAATACATGCTATATTTGTTTAGATTTTTTACCAGGAAAGTTCGAGCGTTATGAAACTTTTATATAGTCCAGGAATGCTTTCTCAATACTGCAGGCGCTCTGAATAATATGGAAAAATTTCCTTCAGAAATAGAGAGAACCTACAAATAAGAAAACAGACTTCATGAGAATAGAATTAATTGTACAGTATAACATGTGTAAAACGGCCACTAGAATAAAGACAAAACAAAGATATTAATGAAAAATGATAGCTTAATGAAGGTCGAAAGCATTGCAGAATGCTTCAATTGGAGCAACTATACATTAAGCGAGATTTGGTCTTGAAACCAATTTGTGGACTTTTGAGAGTGGTCGTATTACACAGGTTTTACTGTACTTTATGTGCGACAACTCTCACTACCTAGCACCGGCTTAATCGGTGTTCTGCTTTTTGCCTGAACCCAATTTTCATGAGGGACCAGATTATGAAATCAAAGCACTGAGAGTATTGATGGGGACGGCTGCATTTAAGTCTTCAAATAGGGAGGTTGTCAGTTTGATAGCTTTTATACAATTTGCGATTCAGTTAACAAGAATTGTAGACTAACACCTTACAACAAAAAACAATGACCAAACAAAACAAAAATGGAAGAAAGAATAAGGAGTCAAGGAGCATCAACCAACCTTAAAACCACTGCCTTTGAACTGTAAGCATCAAAAACCACCTGGGGCCTAAAATAAATCTCAATTTTAGAAGAAAACAGGGCAATAGTTTAAGAAACGGATAACATAAAGACCAGTCATAAGAATTTTTTACAGTAATGCCTCCACAAGTCAATATATCCCGAATGGTCAAAACACCCAACAGGCCCTACAATATATGAAAACCCCAATGTAATTAATCTATATCATATGGAACTAATAAAATGAGGAACTGCCATATGGCTGGCATTACAAACATTCTTTGCTATAGACTAGTCGCTCATAAAGGACAGAGCTTAGGAGTAAATCATAGGTCTTTATGGTCTGAAATAATAGGAGAGTTTCTCGAAGTTACCTTGAAACCATAACTAATCTTATCACAATACTGTGGTCAGTGAGGAACGTCGAGTGTCATTAAATTCAAATAAGCTGGCAGAGTGGTGCACGTATGGGTATCGCTTTTAATCAGGTCAACCTAGGCATTGTTACATTGTATATACTGTATATTCCAATAGTACAATATACATGAATGGAAATGAGACGTTTCATAAGAAGTTGTCTCAAAATTTTAAAAGGATACTCTGCTTAATACAGGGGCTAAAATTAGTTCTCAAAAGTTGGGCTATCATACTCTCTTACGTGTATAACCAACAGCAGTGTTGGATGCACATGCTGCTCTTTGTATAAGGAGATATCACAGTCACGCATGCATGTCATAAACTGAATGGCCTGGCGCTTTCACATCGCTTCTTGATTTGATTGCATGTAAATGCTATAGTATTATGGCCATCACATCTAATTTATGGCATTTTTGCTAAGTCACCCGTTATACATCCATCCACTAAGCTCAGACGTCTATCTAACCAGTACTAAGCACAGGATAAAGTGTCTTGCTTAAAGACACAATGCAGCTGGTGAGACTCTAACCTGCAACCCCTTGATCTCCAGTCAAACACTCTACCACTAAGCCATCACGCCCATGGATCTCAAGTCAGCACTCTACCACTGAGCCACCTAGCTCCTCCAGCAATGACATGGAGATATTTCTCTTCAGCAGCACAGAACTAAAATGTAATTCTTTTGCATGATGAAAACCATAGATGCTGGGATCAGTATGGCTCGAAACCATGATGTTAGACAGATTTATTCCTCCTGCACTCCATTGGTTTTGAAGTATTATCATTTACCAAGCTAAACCCTTGATATATTCTGTTAAGAAAAATGTTTAAACAGTGCGGATGATCCCGATCATAATGGTTTTAAGAATCCAGCTGATTTGGTTCATCACTGTGATTCAAAACACTTCTCCAATCTACAAATTTTATATATGCATGTGCTATTTACTGAAATCTTGTGAATGATAAAATTGGGGAGGAGTCAGGGGCAGGCGCGTAGCCAGGCTGAGGCCAGGAAGCCTGGGCTTCAACATCATATGGACATAGACACGAGGAACCCTGACTTTTCTTGATTGCAAACAACGAAGGCGAATACCAGCCTGCGTTCCGCGCAGTAAGATCAGCGCCTTTATCATTCGCTATCTGAAAAGTAAAATAACAAGGTCAGATATCTCTTAATTCTCCAAATATTTTCGGTGGGCTTCAACATGATAAAACCTCTGGCTTCGCTCCTGAGGGGTGTAGGATAGCAAAATTTTATAATTGCCAAGGGACAAGTAGATTGTCCAATGAAGATTTTACTGTTCCCAAAGAACAGATAATGCACAAAGAACTCAGCTTAGCCTGTACTTTGCTGTTTTCATATATAAACTCTTAAAAACAGTGTGAGACTCAATTGAAATCAGTGTAGATCCAGATCAGCTGGCTTTTTCAAAAGCCATCTGATCAGGATCCACACTGTTTTCCATACAGCATGACATTGTGAATTAATTCATACTAATTAATCAGAAAATGAAATACAGAATTGCATTTGATTTGTACTTGTCCCAGGACAAGTAAATAGAAAATTCTAACGTATACTGAACGAAACGGGGCCTGGTTAGACAAGTCGGGCATAGTATTTCCACATCTCTGGGAGGAGTTTAGTACATTAGTTACCCAGCATAGTAAAAGCAAACATCTTGTTTGACCCACTAGACTGTTTCTAAATGAGCAGGGTCAACTTTTTTGTCATTTTTATCTGTACAGTAATTCAGTGATTTAGATACACTACAAAAAGTACTATAAACAGTTGAATTCTTTATTGGCTACTTAGAACTTCCTTCAGAAATTGTTAACTGTCACCTAGCTCATAATTTGGTAGGTAGCCCATAGGTATTTATTTTTTCACTGATTTGTTAAAGACATTAAAAGTAGAGAATATTTTAAGGATAGCCTTAGTATTGACTCAACACAGGAAGACAGCAAATTGTCCCGACATGGCCAAAGAATTGTTGACTGGGATGCTAAACAACAAAACAAACAAACAATAGGAATCCTGACATCTCAAAAAAGCCACAATCAAGTCAAATTTAGATACATTGGATTCAGATTAGTTTTTTATATTGTATGTTATTGCCACCTGCATGCTGGACAATTTTTCATGCTTTTGTTGCCTTCTGACTTTTTCCTTAATAAACGTTTTAAAAAAAATCTATGAGGAGCACTATCAGGCGGTTAAACCGTATGGATCCCTATCAGAACCGATGCCAGACACTGATCTGGGTCCAAACTGTTTGCAAACTGGTTAACAGCAGACGACAAAAGTTGCGGAGTTAAGAATTTCTAGCGATAAGGCGGGCTATTTCCCTAAATAAGACGTTCGTTTTATTTTGTTGAAATTACGACTGGAGACACTAGGCACACTCAACAAATACACATAGACGAGCCGTCTATGTACCCTTGCCCGCTAGTTCGTATATTTAAAGCGGGTTTTCATAAATGCATGTAATAATATCTATAGATATGACACAGTAAGAGTATTGTCCGTCATTGATAGAGTCCAATAGAAAACAGGTGTAGCAGCTTAATACCGTTATTCATTCATTCATGTTCATTCAGAAAAAAATAATAACACTGCAGGTTAAACGATTGTACGGATTTACCAATAAATAATGATCATGGCATGTACAACCTCGGTGGCTCGTAGGTAGAGAGGCAACTGTAATAATATGCATGTGAGCTATGTTAAAAGTTATGGGTTCGAATCCCATTGTTTAGCATTTTATAGGCTTATTGATATGCTCTATTTTTTTCATTTGTATCTATTGTGTATTTTCTTATTCTAGATATTTTCTTATTTTGTGTATTTTTCTTTATATTTTTTTAATATTTTATTTTTTCAATTTCTATATTTTAATTATTTTTACGAATAGTATTTTATTTCAATATATACATGATATAAAAAGTTCATAAAATAATGCCAGCATAGTAAGATTATGATTTTTATCGAAATACTGAGCATCAAAGGATCAGGTGAGCCTGCAGAAATACGAGCGTTTGCCACTCGCATACACAACTTACTGTGTGGATGTAGGTGAAGACTCATTTTAACTTCAATTATTGCATAAAAAGCCGTGTCGCACGCTATAAACAGCCATGTTTTAACCGGCAAAAACCCATGTACTAATCAGGCAATTCACGCGCTGTTGATGCACGGCTTTTGTACTTTACATATACGCATTCTAGGCCGTCACAAAAATTGACGTCATCAACAGTAGCATGTATAGAAATGAACGTAATTTAGTGACGTTAGGATGATGTAGGTCTTTGCTCTGAAACAGGGTTTTTCAAAACCTACGAATCCTTCATGCTTTTGCGCGCCATTATAGTAATACAAAAATGAACTTTTTGAAGAGTTTTTCCAAGTGACAAAATGATTTTATGCAATAATAACGATCAAACATGGTTTTCTGATACACTAACATCTGCTAGACCACTCGTGGGTCGTTAAAACCCTCGCTTTTCACTGGTTTTCCTGTAAAGCCTGAAATATCGACATAAACCTTTTTGTTCAAAGGCGGATCCACGACTCCAGGAGAGGGGAATCAGATAAATTATGGAATGGGGGGGGGGGCGGGTTGATTTGCAGATGATCTCTCAATTTTCTTGAATATCCCTATAAAAATGAAATAATCTGTTCCGAACCCTTTCTGGATCCGCGACCTGTTTGTTACAGCACTAGGTAATTCAAACTGCCCACTAAAGGGGTAAGAAAAAGAAAAAAAAAAGAAAATAAAAACTCAGGGATTCGACCCCCCCTCAGAAAAAAATGCAGGTTCGGATATGTAATTATCGCTATTTAACCACTGGACCACAGCTCTGTGACACCCAATGATAGCTTTAATGCATTAGTTAGGATATAACTACCAATATCCTGGTTTGTTTACCTGTCTAAATGCGGGATTACCTTTTACTGACAATAGACCTCTCCGATTACAGTTATAATTAGTGACGTCACTGTACTCTTATTATGTTAGGCCTCTACTTCGTTTTGAATGAGAATTTATTTTGATTATCAACTGTGCTCACTATTCAGTAACACGTGTGGAAAATAGACCGTTAAACTAAGGTAAACAATCGTCCTACACTTATCACGATAGAGTATATAATATATATTTATACAGCTGATGTACAATAAAAACGACCATCTTGCAAAGTGGTCTATTTTTGTCAGATGTCTTCTTTCGCTTATACAACCCCTTCCCCCCCTCCCCTAGACCCAAGACGCCCTTTACACATGTTGTATATGTATATAATGGCGTTCAATTGTCCAAAGGGCATCTTGGGTCTAGGGGGGGGGGGGGAGAATCATCTAAAAACAAACTGAAAGACACCAGTGACAAACATCACAATTTTAAGTATATTTCGTACGCAGGCGCAGAAGGAATACTGCAAAGTTTTGGAAACGATGGGCATTTATATACTAAATAATTTAGTACTTTTACTTTTTGAAAACCTATAATGGATTTACTAAAATTCTGCTCTAAACGACACCCAGCATAAAGACGTAAAATGAGGGGTAGGAGTAGAAAGCGCAAGTTTACAAGGCTTTGTAAATGATGAATCGCTTTAAAACGTATTTTGATGCTAACTATACATACTATACTACCCAAACAGACGAATTTTAAAATAATTAGGACTATTTGAAAATTTAGCTTTTGTAACCATCTCAACTAGGGAACATATACGCCTTATCGCTAGAGCTTCTTTTCTATTTCTGGCAAATATGCTTCTTTTGTATACCTACAGCATATCATTTAATGGTAAGTATGTGTGGTCACTCAGGGGACAAAAAAATTTAAATATTGCACTTACAATTTTCACTCGTCCTGCAAACGCATGCACATGTCCTTTAAAAGAGTATGCAATAAAGAACATAAGTGAGTAATATGTAATACGACTTCCTCAAGTAATTCTTCCTAAAGCACTCCTCCTGTACATTCGTCCAACAGGACAAGTGCTTTGGGAAGAATTGCTTGTCCTTTCTAGATTTCACTCGTAATGACGAGCGGACGAGTGGAATTTTTATCCCCTGTCACTCCTTTTAACTCAAACTACCAATAACTCAAAGTCAAACATTTTTATTTAATAAGATTTATTGACTCACTTGGGGGTTTAAGTTCAGATTTTAAATGATTAAATTTTAGTCTGTCTTGTTAAATTCAATGTTGTCTAATGAAATCTTGGAAAGATCACATTATCTACGACCCATCACTTCCACTATCTCTACCCCTGTAAATAGAAAAATACATTCAATCACTTTATGGTCTAAAATAACAATACTGAGCAGAGATGTGGAAATATTAAAATTCTGTATTTGTCCATGGACAAGGATAGGATCATAATTATTTAGACAGATAATGTGTTAAATGTTTCTTATACAGTATAAAACAGACAAAAACTCTAATGAAAACAGTGAAGATCCAGATCAGTTGGCTTCTTCAGAAATCACCTGATCAGGATCCACACCTGTTTCCATACTATATGTGAACCCTCTTTCTGTAATTTTACGGAAAGTAGAAAAAAAAATATTTCAAAAACTATTTTTTTTATTTTATCCGCCGACTCTAAATATTATATGCTTGGTTGAAAAAAAAAATAGTATATATTTTTTGGTTCTGTCGGTGTATTTTTGAGAGTCACACTGTTAAAAGTGATTGTCCTGTCCAGATTTTTAGAAAATGATAAAATATTTAAAGGTTTAATACAGACAGTTGGTTTACCTATATTATTAGTTTTACTGTTTCTGGAGATATTTAAAAAAAGCTCTGAAAATGTTAAAAAAAAAAACGCTGAAAATGACCAGTTAACGGTGAATTGCGGTGATTTTTTTAACACACTCTTAGTAATTATGACGGTGAATTGCGTTGAATTTCTGAAACACACTTTTAGTAATTAGGACCGTGAATTTAGAAAATGTGACGGTGAATTGCGGTGAATTTCTAAAACACACTCTTGATAATTGTGACGGTGAATTGCGGTGAATTTCTAAAACACACTCTTAGTAATTGTGACGGTGAATTGTGGTGAATTTCTAAAACACACTCTTAGTAATTGTGACGGTGAATTGTGGTGAATTTCTAAGACACACTCTTAAGACAGTGGATTGTGATAGATTTCACCAAAGCTTTATATAGGCCACTGGGTCCCCTTCTGTGGCCTTTTGGTGTAGCCACCTTGGTGGTGGCACAATGGAGGAATGCTTATTTTTTCAGATTTAATCCAATATTGACAAAGCTGGTACTATAGTGGCAAACTGCTTAGGCTAAGACAGGTAACTTGAAAATGTACTCATGATAATCCTACACAAGTGCGGAGCCAAAGGGGCCCAAAGGGCCCATGATAGATCTGGCCCGCAGGCCCCTATAACAAAGCTATCTAGGTGGTGGCCCTTTGGTGCAGCTATCTTTGCGGTGACACAATGGAAGTTGTTTTTTAGCTTTAATCCGTCATTGACTAAGCTGGTGTTGCAGTGACAAACTGCTCAGGCTAAAACAGGTAACTTGTAAAAGTACTGATGTTAATCCTACACTAGTGCGGAGCCAGAGGGGGCCCAAAGGGCCCATGATAGATCAGGAACGCAGGCTTCTGTGACATAGCTATCTAGGCGGTGGCCATTTGGTGTAGCCATCTTTGCGGTGGCACAATGGAAGTTGTTTTTAGCTTTAATCCCTCATTGACAAAGCTGGTGTTGTAGTGGCAAACTGCTCAGGCTAAAACAGGTAACTTGTAATATTCTGATGTTAATCCTACACTAGTGCGGAGCCAGAGGGGGCCCAAAGGGCCCATGATAGATCAGGAACGCAGGCTTCTGTGACATAGCTATCTAGGCGGTGGCCATTTGGTGTAGCCATCTTTGCAGTGGCACAATGGAAGTTGTTTTTTAGCTTTAATCCCTCATTGACAAAGCTGGTGTTGTAGTGGCAAACTGCTTAGGCTAAAACAGGTAACTTGTAAAAGTACTGATGTTAATCCTACACTAGTGCGGAGCCAGAGGGGGCCAAAAGGGCCCATGATAGATCAGGAACGCAGGCTTCTGTGACATAGCTATCTAGGCGGTGGCCATTTGGTGTAGCCATCTTTGCGGTGGCACAATGGAAGTTGCTTTTTATCTTTTATCCCTCATTGACAAAGCTGGTGTTGTAGTGGCAAACTGTTCAGACTGAGACAGGTAACTTGTAAAAGTACTGATGTTAATCCTACACTAGTGCGGAGCCAGAGGGGGCCCAAAGGGCCGCAGGCCCCTGTTTCAATGCTATCTAGGTGGTGGCCTTTTGGTGTATCCATCTTTGCAGTGGCAGAATGGAGGATTTTTTTTAGCTTTAAGCCGTCATTGACCAAGCTGGTGTTGCAGTGGCAAACTGCTCAGGCTAAAACAGGTAACTTGAAAAAGTACTGATGATAATCCTACACTAGTGCGGAGGCAGAAGGGGCCAAAAGGGCCCCTGATCAACCAGGGCTGCAGGCCCCTGTGATAAAGCTATCTAGGTGGTGGCCCTTTGGTGTAGCCATCTTTGCGATGGCATAATGGAGGATTTATTTAGCTTTAATCTGTTATTGACAAAGCTGGTGTTGTAGTGGTAAACTGCAGGCCGCTGGCTCCTGTGACAAAGCTATCTAGGCAGTTGCCATTTGGTGTAGCCATCTTTGTTGTGGCACCATGGAAGATATCTTAGCTTTAATCCGTCATTGACAAAGCTGGTGTTGTAGTGGCAAACTGCTCAGGCTATGACAGCTAAATTGAAAAAGGACCGCTGATAACCCTATACTAGTTTGGAGCCAGAGGGGGCCAAAGGGCTCCCGATAGATCAGGGCCCCAGGCCCCTGCGACAAAGCTATCTAGGCAGTAGCCCTTTGGTGTAGCCATCTTTGTGATGGCACAATGGAGGATTTTTTTTTAGCTTTAATCCGTCATTGACTAAGCTGGTGTTGCAGTGACAAACCGCTCATGCTAAGACAGGTAACTTGAAAAAGTACTGATGTTAATCCTACACTAGTGTTGAGCCAGAGGGGGCACAAAGGGCCCCTGTGACAAAGCTATCTAGGAGGTGGCCTTTTGGTGTATCCATCTTTGCAGTGGCCCAATGGGGGATCATTTTACAATTACTAAGAGTGTGTTGTAGAAATTCACCGCGATTCACCGTCAAAATTACTAAGAGTGTGTTTTTGAAATTCACCGTTATTCACCGTCACAATCACTTAGAGTGTGTTTTAGAAATTCACCGCAATTCATCGTCTCAATTACTAAGAGTGTGTTTTAGAAATTCACCGCAATTTACCGTCACAATTACTTAGAGTGTATTTTAGAAATTCACCGTTATTCACCGCCACAATTACTAAGAGTGTGTGTAGTATTCACCGCAAATCACCGTCACAATTACTATGAGTGTGTTTTAGAAATTCACCGCAATTCACCGTCACAATTTCTAAGAGTGTGTTTTAGAAAATCACCGCAATTCACCGTCACAATTACTTACAGTGTGTTTTAGAAATACACTGCAATTCACCACCACAATTACTAAGAGTGTGTTAAAAAAATCACCGCAATTCACCGTCACAATTACTAAGAGTGTGTTTTAGAAATTCACCGCAATTCATCGTCTCAATTACTAAGAGTGTGTTTTAGAAATTCACCGCAATTTACCGTCACAATTACTTAGAGTGTATTTTAGAAATTCACCGTTATTCACCGCCACAATTACTAAGAGTGTGTGTAGTATTCACCGCAAATCACCGTCACAATTACTATGAGTGTGTTTTAGAAATTCACCGCAATTCACCGTCACAATTTCTAAGAGTGTGTTTTAGAAAATCACCGCAATTCACCGTCACAATTACTTACAGTGTGTTTTAGAAATACACTGCAATTCACCACCACAATTACTAAGAGTGTGTTAAAAAAATCACCGCAATTCACCGTCACAATTACTAAGAGTGTGTTTTAGAAATTTACCGCAATTCACCATCACAATTACTAAGAGTGTCTTGTAAAAATTCACCGCAATTCACCGTCCAATTTTCACAGACCTGATCCCTTGATTAAATTCACCGCAATCTACCGTCGAAATTACTAAGCGTGTGTTGTAGAAATTCACCGCAAATCACCGTCCAATTTCCTCAGACCTAATCCTTTGATAAAATTCACTGCAATCTACCGTCAAACTACTAAAAAAGTGTTGTATAAATTCACCGCAATTCACCGTCAAAATTTCTAAGAGTGGGTTTTAGAAATTCACCGCAAATCACCGTCCAATTTTCTCAGACCTTATCCCTTGATAAAGTTTACCGCAATCTACCGTTGAAATTACTTAAGAGTGTGTTGTGGAAATTCACCGCAATTCACCGTCACAATTAGCTAGAGAGTGTTGTAGAAATTCACCATCCCTATGACCTAGAGTGTTTTGTAGAAATTTACCGCAAATCACCGTCTAATATTCTAAAACCTAATCCCTTGGTAAAATTTACTGCAATCTATCGTCGAAATTACTTAGAGTGCTTTGTAGAAATTCCCCTGCAGAAATCACCGTCACAATTACCTAGAGTGTGTTGTAGGTATGCTGTTTACTGTGAATTTACTGACATGAACTTTTATATATTTTATTTTCGTGATCTCTTATATGAAGGATGAGCCGTCCTGTATACACCAACCCCTATTTTGGGGTGTACCCTTAAATAACTGTCACAGCTTAACCCAAATTGCTTACTTTGAAATAAACGCAGAAATAATTTAGACATATTTTTCAAACTAGTGCCAAACTGATTCTTTTGAACTCAAAGTTTCATGTCAGTTATAGAGGACCATTTAGTAAATCGCGTGTTTATAATTTTTGCATTATCACTATATAACATGCCATTCTTTACACATCCATAACTTTTAGACTTTTTGAGATATGAATCTGAAATCTTCAGACAGAACTTGTCTTTGATATTGTAACAATATGACACTGACACTTTACATGTCTAAGAGTTTTGAAAATGCCATGATGTGTAAGAGAATAGGGACATTTTTAGGGGAAAGTGTGCATTTACCATGCCTTTGTGTTAATCGAATCGAAATTTGCTGTAAATTGTCACCAATTTATCATTTTTTATAAATAAAACAATAACATATTCATGACTGAAAAGCTTCCTTCGTTTTCTAGGAAACTATTGAGGCAATGCTTAACTTATGTCTGACTGTATACATGTATAATGCTTTAGCCGCGACTTGAGATTTCAACAATGTGGTACGTGCGACCAACAAAGGCTCAGATCAGCCGGCGCATACGTGCAGTCTGACCAGAGCCTTCAGTGCTAGTCGCTTGAATATGAGCCAGAGCATGAGATTTCCAACAATGTGGCATTTTGACATGTGTAGACTCAGACGAGCCTGTGCAGCCTCCTTTTAAAGCTTAGAAACTCCAAATGGTGTTCAGTCAGTAGATTAACAATCATAGAATACTCAAGCGACTAGCAAAGGCTCTGATCAGACTGCGCGTATGCGCAGGCTGATCTGAGGCTTTGCTGGTCGCACATACCACATTGTTGGAAATCTCATGCACTGGCTCATTATTCTATGACTGTTTAGCTACAGACCAAACAAAATATGGGGTTTCTAAGCTTCAAAATAGGCTGCACAGGCTCATCTGAGTCTATACTTGTCAAAATGCCACATTGTTGGAAATCACATGTCACGGCTGATACAAAAATGCGAAGTTCAAATTTCGATCATTCTAAACACGTTTCAAAACTTCTGGAGTCCGTGGAACTTGGACTTTTCAATATGAAAAAAGTCTCCGAAGTAAACTAAATATTTTTCTGTCATACTGTTTGCTGGAACTTGTATCTTAAAAAAACAGAGAACTCTTCGTAGTTGCTTGCATCCAGGCATTTCACTCATCGATGGTAAAAGTATCCCAATCGAACTACTATACTAAAAGGGTTAGATTAATGAAGTATATGCTTGGATTAATATCTTCCTGCACAGGTTTATTATACAAACATACCCACTATCGGCCCGTCAGCGAAACGCCATTTGGCGCTTTTACATACTTACTGGAGACCTCATGCGCGGATCCAGAAAGTTTAGTCAGAGGGGGTCCAACTTTAACATCGTTTTGTTTTTAGTTGATGGGGAATGAGGATACAAGTTCCATTTAAATGGCGCTTTGCTGGCGTGCCGATGATGGCCCAACATTGAATGCTGGCTTGGCAGCTGTGTGATCAGACCAGTATTGCTAAGAAACCTTATATTTTCGTGATTTTTAGGGGGGGGGGCCCTCTGGATCCGCACATGGACCTGCATAATTATGCATATTTAATGTTTGCTATATGAACATTTTCTCATGGGGTGGCTCATAGTATTTTGGGCCCTTTTACCAGGTCCGGTCTATCTTGAACTGATCAGAAAGTGTTTAGGGCATTTTAAGAAATATACACTTCCTGATCGGGAAAACAGGATGCAAAATAACACCCCCTGGTATACCATACCAAACGATATGTAAATTCAAAAGCAATCATTGTTAGCTTAATGCATACTTCAATGATGACCGAGAAAAGAACGTAACCCATTTAGCCCGAATGGAAGTGCCTACCATTATCAATAGGACGAGTCCATTTTAAATATTAGGGATGTTGAGTTGTATTCTACTTTGTCCAAATTGCAATATAACATCCTGTAACCAAACAGTGAAGATCCTGGTCTGATCTGGATATTTTTCTATGCCCCCCCCCCCCCCCAAAAAAAAAAAGACGCTAGATTACATGTATACTGATGGGCAAAAGAAACGCTACATCTAAAATTTGCGATAAATTACTAAGAAGGAAAAAAGTGACAGTAGTTAAAATATATACATGTATATTAGTCAACATACCTGGTAAATAAAATCGACAAATTAAAATAACCCCGAGGCTTGACTCAAGATTCTGGTCATGGCAAAGTGCAGCTCGTGTTTGTAGGCCACATGCAATTTATGACAAAATTTTACTGTACCGTTTCTTTTGCCCGTCACTATAAAACAAAAATGACAAAACACTTTAGAACTATATATGAGCCGCAACATGAGATTTCCAACAATGTAGTATGTGCGACCAGCAAAGGCTCAGACCAGCCTGCGCATATGCGCAGTCTGATCAGAGCCTTTGCTAGTCGCTTGAATATTCTATGACTGTTAAGCTACTGACTGAACATCATTTGGAGTTTCTAAGCTTAAAAGGGGGCTGCACAGGCTTGTCTGAGTCTATTCATGTCAAAATGCCACATTGTTGGAAATCACATGTCGCGGCTCATATAGAACCAAACGACTGAATGGTGGGAATCAAATTGTAAAAGCGGTGTAATAGAAACTTTAAATATTAATATATATGTTTAAAATATAATATACTTGACTCGGTCATATGGAAAATTCAAAGATTTATTCGAAAAAAAAATCACAATTTTAAATCGTTATTACAGGCTATCGAGGCTGTACCTATGCGACCGTTTTTTTTAGAGCCAAAAATGGCAGACGTTGTATGATGCACCTTACCAGAGGGAGAAATTTGCGAGGTAAATACATATTTTGTCTATTTGACTTAACAGATTGAATGCGCATTCCGCTTCCAATATAGAATTTTTCTTTAAATGTTTCTTGATTTCCGTTTATACATGTTTTAATTTGCTGTTATGAATAAAAAATGCTGCTGAAACCGCTGTTGCTCAGTAAAATTTGCCTGAGTTTGGGCCATTGAATTCACATTTTTGTCAAGATATGATGGTTTTTATTTCATATTTTCTCCATGTTAAATCGGTGACATGAAGAGAAAAGTAAATGTATCCCAAACATATTGCTATTTCTAAACTTAACCCCAGTTTTATGGCCATTTACAGACTGTGCGCACACCATAAGTTCCACTTACGGGGCGTATAAACTGTAGCGTTTTTCGAGTTGATGTGGATGGGTATTTCGAGTTATGCAACGCTTCTGGATGAGTATTCTGAG
The DNA here is from genome assembly GCA_964019695.1 of Loripinus fragilis. NCBI lineage: Eukaryota > Metazoa > Mollusca > Bivalvia > Lucinida > Lucinidae > Loripinus > Loripinus fragilis. The sequence goes on from CAXHUL010000421.1 coordinate 287,449, forward strand.
CATAATTTCTGTACGGGTAGTTCGAGTAGCAAAGCCTTTGCAATTCTGAGTCATACCATGTCTATCTAGACAGGCAGTCAGACAGAATGACAAGCGAACAGCAAAATACGCTCTTTCTACTGTTTTTAAGCAGAATCAAGATACTTTACTGACAAGATAGTTCACTTACAGAATAGATTTCAGTTCACTGACAAATTTTATATTGTAATTTTATGGAATATCCCAATTCTTATTCATTTATTGATGATACAATAAACAAAGGCTTGATATAAAATCAATTAAGACACATATTAGCTATTGTACCTCGATTTTATTGGACTGCACATGGCGTATATAAAGCCACCATTCCATTGTCGTGCAGAAATATGTTTTTATCACCAAACATAAAAACATAACTCATTGAAGGTATGATCGAAAATATGATATGCCTGCAATCAATCTGCTTTGGTATTTAAACGGAATGCTGGTCATCTTTGACAAACTACATCTAAAATAAGATATATATCTAGCTATGAGATGACATCAGTCTAGCTCCATTTATCCTTCAAATATTTTTCGATTATTAATTAATCAGGTAAACAAAAAAACAATTTTTAAAATCAACAACTAATCTTGGTGCCTAGAAATGTTGTAGAAGGCTAGTCCTAACTCTTTATGTTAGTCACCCATTATTGATGATCCAGTAGTTAAATGCAACAGTAAAAATATTCTCTAATTGTCAGGGAAAATGTTCTTTCAATCTTCTACACTGACAACGATCACATTCAATCATTATTCTAACTAAAGTATATTTACTTATTACATCAAATCTAGCCTGGCTCTCAGCTGCCAAACATTTGTTTAGTAAAACATGCATATCTTTACATAGCATTCAATCTACACATGGCTGAGTTTGTGTACCACAAGGAGAGAAGTTACTATTACAAGAAAAATAAACAGGTTATAGGACATTATATCTATTGGCAAATACGGAAAATATGATGGGAGTCAGTCTACATGAAATCATCCATTAATATTTATACTAATCATCAATTATTTTCCAGCCATATGTCATTGAACATTATGCAAATGTGTTGATGAACTGTCTTCAAAAGTATCAAGAAACTGGCTTCAATTCTGTCACCAAATTTCCAGGTAGTGTCTGAGGAGCAAAATCTGCTTTTTTAATTTAGCAGCTAAATATTTGAAAATTCAATTCACAAAAGTTCAGGGGCAGGTGTTTTATACAACTACCCCATGTTTTTCTATTAAAACAAAATTGCGACATTTAAAAAGTATCCAGATGAGTTATACAGTCTTTCTAAACTGCAAAAAGCTCGTTATGGGTTTAAATAAGTATCAAAATAAATTGTTTGCTTCCAGAATACACCTTTATGTTATTTATGTCATTTACGTTACATGTGCACCTACACCTTACAGAATCATTTATGTTTGATAGTTTCTTTTGATAATCTTCATAAAAAGTATTTATATTTTAAGTACCATGTTCCTAATAGACAATTTACTTAATATTCCAAAACTGCAAATAACTTGTTTCTATCACACATACTTTAAGAGTTATAGGCTGTTGAATACGATGACCCCAAATAAAATGTTAATTAAGGAAAGAACCTTTTCACTTTGAAAATAAACATGCACAATTTACAAAACCATCAATGAGCATTCTATAGATAAATAAGAGTAAAAAGCTATAACTAACATAGTTTCTGGTGTAAACTATAATTTTGTTGCTAGTACGTTAATATGCAATATATATTACAGACTTTAAGAATTACTACATATATTGCTTAATACCTTATAGTTTATGTCATATAATACTTTATTTTATCCCAAAAAAACATTTATGTGTTGAATTCATGACAAAATATCAGTTTGTCCTGAAATAATTATCAATTCTTTTCAAGAAACTATATCTTTACACACTTACATTTCTGAAAAAAGTAAATATTTGAACGTTTTATATCCACAACATATTTATTTGATTTGTCCAACGTTAAAGATTTTAAAACTCATAAGCAAAGAAAATGATAGCATTTTAGTAATAGTAGAAAGATACATTTTCATTTTCTGTCAAATTTATCAAAGTTACATATATAACCATATAATATATATCGTATGGTCCTTTGTTTGTCCAAATTGTTGCCAAAGACAGTATATAATTGGTTCTGAAAGCTTATATATGTTGGATGTAGATTTTTGCTATATCTAACTGATAAAATCTGAGTTTAATTTAATTGAAAGGAATCTAATCAGTTATTTAAAACAAACTGTGTACCCAGTTGTTTTGCTGTACAAACATAATCCCTAACATGATAAAGGCTAGTTCCCGTATATCTATTTTAATTTAGGATCAGAAGACTGGCAACTACTCAAGATTTTATGCAGATGGTAGCATATAATTTAACTTTGCTTACATTCCAAATAGAATCAATCATCTAACAGTTGGTAAAATAAACTTTGGTACATGTAACATTAGATAGTAGGCATACTACGTGTCTGTAATCAGTTAATTTTGAAAGAGACTGTCTCAAAATTACAGTGTATACTGACATCTATATGCATATGCAGATAATGACACATTACTTGTTTTAGCTTTTAAACTGATTTTAGTTTATTTTCAGAATAACTAATGGAAGCATTTATCACACCAAATTAGTACTTCTGATCATTTACTAAGCTGATAACACTTTATAAGACATCCTATTTAGATGAAACATTTCCCTAACTTCACCAACTTGAATATGTTTTGGATATAGATAAAAGCGATTATTACCATAGGGATATGCATGTCATGTGCCATGCATGGGGCAGAAACCATTATGATTAAAAAAATCAGTTTCTATTTTTATGACAGCGATTAATGTCTGCTGAAATGTTTCATTTCTTTTCTTTTCTCAATTTCAACCTATATTTTAAAAGACATATTTTAGGCAATTTTAGGACTTATGGGTTAGCTTTTGGCTGCAAATGTTATCAATATAGTTGGTGTAATCAATAGCTGATATGCTATAATTGTATGTATTTTGGTGGTTTACACAATGGGCGTTAGATCCTACTACACAACTACAACCGTTTAATATCAATTTGGGCTGTAGTCATTGATTAAATGTATATATCATTCCTTATATAAAAAGAAGAAAAAATATACATTTCAGAGAAATGAAAGATTATCACATACGAAGTTAAGAGGTTTTTGTGCGTTTTTTTAAATGCTGCTTACATATTTGATAAAACACTCTGACTTAAAAAAAGGCGTTTAATGTGATTACAGTTTTAAGTGATTTAATCAGCCATGCTTTATTGAAGTTAATGCTTAGTTGCATTTTGTGTCAAATACAATATTCATCATTTCTTCCATTACTGCGCACTCCGATGACAGTAATTTACATAAATTAGTGGTACTCACTCATAGTGTCATAAATGCATAAACTATTTTGATTAAAAGAAATTAGAATATATAACAGTAAGAACAGTCTGCCTAAATTAATTAGTAAAAAATTGTATTGCTAGTCATTTGCATTCTATTTAAAGATGAAATTGATATGCAAGAAATATGAATATTTTGATATTAAGGTTATATGAATTCCATTTTTTTCACGGCATCATAGTAAATTTTACTATTGCAGGGTAAGTCCAAAACTATAAAAGAGCAAAAAACATTATTTTGTGGTTAAAAAATGTTGTTTTAGAAAATCACAGTATACAACTTCCTTCTTTGGAGGTGTTGTTGCAGCTCATAGTCTAATGATAGTGCTGCATTAAATAGTAATGCATTTGAAATAAGTAACGTATATAACTGTTATATCATATGGTTTATTGTTTAAATCGCATACTGACTTTTTCTGCATTTAATTAAATGCTTTTATGACAAGCTTCATGCCGATATATAAGATTAAGTATATGTCACAGATACAAAATATTGTGACAGAAAATGTACACTGAAATTAATATGACTAATTGAGTAATACGTGCTTTCTTGGGCTGTCAGTTCAAATGGTATGTTCTTTGTTGTTTTTGTTACATGTTGAACACTAAAATATACCATAAGAATAAAGCTAAAAATTGATGTATAATATGTTTTTATTTGATAAATTAAGAAATAGAAAAGACCACATTTTTTCAAATTAGGATACCATTATATTAGGGGAGGGGGGGGGGGGTAAATCCATCCCTTCCATGAGGCATTTTTGTGTCTGATATGTCTTTTGTCTAAATATCTTGTATTGTTTTACTGTCTTGTGTCAGTGCATAGATATAAAACACACATTTAAAGGGAAAATATTTTTGAAAAGAACAACAAATAGATGAACACCATGCATGTTTTCTCTCATTATCTTATTACCATTATGCTACATAGTGTTCATATAAAGATTGTGTCCTACAGAGCATTGCTACTGCAATTTGACAGTACAAAGTGTCTAGCATTGTCGCAGAAGACCTCGGAATCAAGTTTTTGCAGTCAAACCTGGTCTGGCAGGTAAGTTGTTCAAATACTAAGGTTCAAACAGAAATCAGCTCCTGGTCTATTTATGACATAAAATGATAGAATTGTATCATAATACTAACAATTACCAGGTTGAATTTCGACACTCTTTCTTGCTTAATTTCAGAAAGAAGCATAGATTGTATAAAAAATAGTGTGACTCTGCCTGTTGACTTTACGCTACACAGCTATAAAAATCATGTGAGCACGATCAGGAAATACAACAGCACCTTAAGGATCAGCAACAGCCATAACAGTCACAGGACACAAGAAGACAAACAAAGTAAAGCGACCAACTCTCTCTTCCCCATAAACATAATTGCAAAACTATTAAGGACAAAAAGCAATGCACAACAAACATGGACACAAGGGACCACAGAATCGGAGCAACAATTAACAATGAATCACCAGAAATAGAACCATCCCCTAAGTAAACACTCTCAGACTGTAGCATAAGCCACAGAGTGTGGACTTAGATGTATTACACTGTTACCAAATATTTGCCCTAGATGCTGTTGTTGTTAAAACAAAAACTGTGTAGATAGCATGGAGGTTTTTAAACTATTGCAATGTATCATCACAGAGAAACTATCGAATCAAATTAACTTGCTCTGATGAAAGAAAGAAAAAGACCAAAGACTCACAGATAGTCTGGGCTAAAGAAATGTTACCAGCCTAATGTGAGTAGACATCATGCTTGGTCCATTTAGCTCTAATTTTCCCATCAAGGTTCTGCTCAGAATACCCGTTCAATAATTTTGGTCTCAAAATACGCATACAGTAGCTTTATTTTGCTCGAAATACTCATACAATGGAATGTTAACCTTGCTCGAAAAACGTTACAGTATAAATGGAAAAAATAGTGTGGCGTACAGTGTATAAAATGTTCAACACATACAAAATAAACTAAAAAGAGATAAATGGTGCGAATGACCATACACATATAGTGTTTAACTATGGATAAATCAGGTATTTACTTGTGATTTCAAATAAATTCATGTTAAATTAGCCTCACGAATCGGTGTATGTAGCAGTGTTTCACTGAGCAGAGAGAAAATACACTAGTTTTCCTTGCATATATCGAATTTTGGGACAAACCTCGAACTAATTCAACATATGAGAACATCTCCAATCCATTATTTAGCTACTGGCTAGTATTTGGATAACTCAAACCAAGCTTATTAAAGAGTAATGACCGTTTTTCTCCAGCCTGTGGTTATTCTTGTCTTTATTTTCCGCCATTTTCTGCTCGAAAAAACGGTTGCATAGGTACAGCCTCCTATAGCCTGTATTAGACGTACAATCTTTATTCTAATGCACTTGCAAATGCAACGCGGCGTCTGATTGGATAACGTCATAAATTTGCGACAGTATATCCTGCGATTTACTGTCGGAAACCCGACGTCATTACGTAACGTCGCTTTCCATTGGTTGACAAGTGAATATATGCAGCGTATAAGCGCAACAAAGTACATTTTGAAGGAAAAAATTTCATTTGGGGAGGTATATCGTCTGATATACGTTCGGAAATCACGTTTTACAGCTCCGCTTACGGGTCGCCGTAAAACTAAATTTCCGATCATATACCTCTCAAATGAAAATTTTGAATACAGTTATCCCCTAACTTAACGTAAAAGCCTGCATACGACAAATAACACTTTACAGACCAGTCTCTGTGGTTAGTTTAAACATATTTTATTGCCAAAATATTTACAGCAATGGGGTTGGGTCACAAGTTCTCACAACATTAGTTTCGACCCTTCCCCTACATTCTATATATACACAATAGCTTATAAACATGGCTATATATACAAACGCATATGTTAACTTAACAAGTTGTAAACAAAGCAAAACAGATAGTAACATAAACAAGACTATATCAGGATAATAAGTAAATAAATAAATAAATAAATAAATAAATAAATAAATAAATAAATAAAAAAATAAATAAGCAAATAAATATAAAAGAAATAATCAATAAATAATATAAATAAATAAGTAAATAAATAAAAAAATAAATAAATAAAATAAATAAATAAATAAGGAAATAAATAAACGAAGATTAATATATATGAAATAAGAAAAAAATCGAACATCAGAATAGTAGATTAATAAATAAGTAAGTAATTAATATTGGATAATTGAAAGAAAAACATACAAAAAACAAAACAAAAAAACAAACAAATAATAGTACGACTGCCATGAAACCCCTTCAACTTGGGAATAGAACAAATTGGTCATAAGTATACTTATCAATATACAAAATATGTTTCAAAGAAAACTTCAAAAAAAGAGTCAACTGGTTTTAAAACGCTTAGTAGCATGTATATATCTGTGGACAGCTCTGAACAGGACTATATTGTTTTCCATATTCAAATTAAAATTACCACATAGAATCATATCAATACTTAATGGTTGGAAAACTCTAACTGTGTCATTAAAAACCTGCCGTTCCAGTGTAAACTTTCTACAATGAAAGAAGTAGTGGATGGCGTCCTCTATCATGCCACACAAATCACATAAAGGATTATCACAGAGATGATTTCTAAAAAGGTCATTATTAAGGTTACTGCAATTATTTCGAAGTCGTGCATGCAATATAGAAATATATCTATTTCCTATAGTAAAGTGAGAAGGAACACATGAGTTATTCAAACTTGAAGTAATATGTTTTTTAAAGGTTTGTAATGTTGATAGATTTTTTAAGTCATCTTCAAGGGAGTTCCAAAGTCTAATGGAAGAAGGAATACATGATTTTTGTGAGATACTAGTTCTATTAAAGGGTACCGATATATTTCTATTATTTCTCAGAGGGTAATTTGAAATTTCACTAACTAAAGGAGGAATTAAATCTTGTATATATGAAGGTACAATGCCATTATTTACCTTATACATGAAAAATAGTTTATGTTGTTGCCTTCTTTTTGACAAAGTTGTCCATCCACATTCTTTGAACAAGTTTTCTAATGACACAGATCTAGTTAAACCTGTAACAAGGCGGGCGGCTTCATTTTGGATTTTTTGTAAAGTTTGTGAGTCCTGTTCAGAGCATCCATCCCATACAACTGAGGCATATTCTACAACTGGTAAAAGAAAGGACATGTACATTTGGTTGAGAGCGTTTCTACTAATGGAGTAATTTAGCTTACGCATTATTCCCAAAATTTTAGTTGCTGATAGGACAATATTTTCTATATGAGAATGCCACTGCCCTGTACTACTGAAAGTAACACCAAGATGTTTGTGGCTATTTACGAAATTAATTGGAATATTATCAAAAACAAGTTGTGGTAAGATATTAATCTTTTTAAGAGTAAATAAAACAGCTTCAGTTTTCAGGGGATTAAATGTTACTAGCCACTGTCTAGCCCAGTTTGACAACAACTGCATATCATGGTTAATTATACCAGCTATGTCATCAATGTGTGCTGCAGAATAGAAAAGTGAGCTATCATCTGCAAACAGCCTTGTCAAACTAAGAAGATGTTCAGCTATATCATTTATGTATACCAAAAATAAAAGAGGTCCAAGAACAGACCCCTGCGGCACCCCAGCAAAGATAGACTTTAAACATGAAAAGCAAGACTTTAGACCAACTTTCTGCTTTCTTTGACTTAAATAACTGTTTAACCATTCTAAAAGTTTCCCTTCAATGCCATTTTGCCGTAGCTTAAATAAAAGACCCTTATGCCAGACTCTATCAAATGCCTTTGACACATCACAGAACACAATGCAAGAAAACATATTATTATCAAAGGCCTGGCATATATTATGAAAGATATCAATTAACTGAAAAACTGTTGAGTGGTGAGGTAAGAAGCCAGATTGATACTTGTATAGAAGATTGTTGTCAAGTAGAAAGTTATACATATTTTTAAAAACAATCCTTTCTTGCAGTTTACCAATACAGCTCAATAATGCAACTGGACGGTAGTTAGATGGCTGAGATTTATCTCCCTTTTTAAATATGGGAATAACATTGGCAATTTTCCAAATATCAGGGAATATTCCCTCTTCAAAAGATCTATTCATTAAAATACATAGGGTTTTGAAACGGATTTGGAGACACCCCTGAGCATTTTATGGCTTATACCATCATCACCACTTGCTTTGTTAGGGTTGAGAACTTCAATTGTTTTTTCTATTTCTTGTTCAGTGCAAATTATTTGAGATAGAGAGTTATCAGTAAGTTTAGTAAAAGGAGGTAACTGGGTATTTTCGTCATTGACAGTTGAGATAGAGGCAAAATAGTCATTCAAACAATTAGCTTTGTCCTGATCATTAAAATGCCATTGGTTGTCACCAGATGGAAGTGCTGAACATAAAGGAGGAATTGAAGAAGTAGAATTATTATTTTTTGACAAAGTGACGAATTACTTTCCAAAATTTGCGTTTATCATTATTCTGAAAATCTGAAACAATTATATCTAAATTATTATAAAAATATTCCTTAGCATGTTTTTTTTGATTGTTTACCTTATTTCTGTAATATTTGTATTTTTTCCAATCATTTTGATTACCAGTTTTTAATGCAGTTTTCTTTAGTCTGTCTCTTTTCCTTGAATTCCTCCTTATTTCAGAGTCATACCATGGTTTGTCGTCTTCTCGAACTACAATAGTTTTACTAGGTATGCACAATTTAGCAAATTCAATAAAAATATTTGTAAACAATGAACTTGCTTCATTGACAGTACCTTGATGAAGACATGACCAATCAAAATCAGATATTTTTTTATTGAACAATTCATAATTTGCATCTTTATATATCCATACATTTCTGGTAAAAGTATCATGTAGTGGGTATTCAAATGGTATATGTACATAAGTAGCACAGTGGTCACTTATTTCATTTGGCACTTGAATAATCCCTTGACTCAGAGTTGACATGTCTTCATGAACTATTATAGGGTCTAACAAAGCAAGTTGGCGTGTTGGTTCCGAAATAATATTGTGAAGAGAGTTTAAAAGCAAAACATCTTTCAAATTGTGCATATTGGGATTAAGTAAATCTTCATTCATATCTCCCAGAATTATTATATTATTAGTAATATCTAAAGCCTTTTCTATATTTTTGTTAAGAGAATCAAAGAAAATTGCATCTGCTGTCCGTGGACTATAAAACAAACCGATAAGATATATATCTCTATTTACCTTAATTTCTACCCATAGTGACTCATTCCAGAATGTCTCCAAACCTATAATTCGTGTATGTGCAAGCTCACAGGACAAATACATTAATAAACCGCCACCATGATTTGTTCTATCTTTTCTGTAGGGAATATCATATTTGCTAGACATAATCAGAGATTCTGTAGTTATGTTAGCATCAAGATGAGATTCACTGAAACACAAAATGTCAAAATCTAAAAAGTTTTCAGTTAAATAGTCAAATTTATTACGTATACTTCTAATGTTACTGTGTAAAATGGAAAGAGAGTTATTAATGTTATTAGGTCCTGGGTTCATCTCTATGTCTCCAGATTTCAGAAGTAGAAAAATAAGCACTATCTTAAAATATAAGTTGCACACCATTTCGTTAAAAACAAAAGATAACAATTTGAAAGTACTACTGACAACCCATTTTAGGAAAAACATCATGTGAGTAAAAATGAAAGCCATAGAAACATTTACCCTGACTCTTTGTTTGATAATACATTTACTGTTGAAAAGACCAATGCTTGCACGCCACTGCTCTAGACCATTACCCATGCTGATATAAAACAATCTCAATAGCAAACATGCATGCAAGCATCAGGCCTTTTCCACAGAAGTTTATTTCATACATTGCGCATGACCAAATTATGCATAGTATAGGATTCTTATGAAGGGGTATATAGCAGTCAAATGAAAATATAAACATATAAGAATAGATAATCAAAATATAAAGCATTTCTAAGAACACAAAAACAGATTTACATAAATCTAGCATTGTCATATGGTTATGTACACATAGGGCTCAGTATCGTTGTGAACAATCTCGGTAATAGTATCCAATATATGTCATATAGTGATTATATAGCTATGATTTTTTTTATTCATGGAGTGATAAATATTTTTACATTATTATATATACCTGTCAGACCAGGATGAGATTCGAGAATAATAGAAAAAAGAACTGAAATAAAACAGTCTGATAATTTGACTTAGATCCAATCGCCTTTTTCGCTATTTTGTACTAATATCTGATCAAAGGCATATGATGAGGGTACCATAGGTTTAGATAAAAAAAAATGAGCTTAAAGTTGTAAATATTTGCTAATCCATTTGTTTGAATATGTGTTTTGGGTGCTCAAAAGAACCGTCTCATTGAGATGGTTCTTTTGAGCACACATAACATACATTGTATGCTTTGGCTGAGAAATGAGAAAATTATTTTGGGTAAATATTTACATGTATAAAGTAAATTGACGAATGGTTAGACAGACAGACAGATAGATAGATAGATAGATAGATAGATAGATAGATAGATAGATAGATAGATAGATAGATAGATAGATAGATAGATAGATAGATAGATAGATAGATAGATAGATAGATAGATAGATAGATAGATAGATAGTGCGAGACACGGATAAACCGAGATGCCGCATTGGCGGTTCATAATCATATTTCATACATTCAGTCGACCCGTGTCGCGCAAAATAGTAATTTTCTCTTTATAACATCAATGAACATTTCAGTATAATTATTTTCCAAGGGCTACCTTGTTTATAAAATTCCTTCTTTGAAGGAGGGAAGACTCAGATGAAACCTACGCATTGGCGGTGTCTCATTCGAGTCTTCACTGTTGCTATTGTCGCAGGTCTGCTGGTTTCGCAGGCTTATCTTTAATAAGCCCGCGATTCAGCAGACATGCATGGAAGTAAGGTCAGTCCCTTATCAGGATAGGATTTATACACAGGTGATCTATCGATTCGCATAAGCTCAAGTTGTGTGCATAAGTTGGTGTTTGACTTAACAATTGTAAACAAAGTGCGACGTCACTGTCACTCTTGGGTGGCACGACAGTAAAGGATGTTTTGTAGTGGTGGGTTCACAGGAATCGTAAGATAGGCTTTCTCTCGACGTGACTCATATTGTGAAGTCCAGTATATAACTGTTCATATAGTCATGTGACATTGCTTGATTGGTTGAAAGTGCATTCTCAACTTCGTTGAACAATTGTTCTTAAATATTTTGAGTTCAAGAAATGCGTCCACTTTTTCTACTATTATACTTTGTACACAATCACAGTGAGGTGACGAACCAGACTTACATTTAAAAATCATATATTTGTCCAATCGAGTACATGCAGCAGCAGAATGTCTAACTCTGATCGTGTGAAAAGTAATAAGATACACTTTAAAACGATACAATTCAAATTTTCATTTTTTGTATCTTTTTGCAATGTTATTAGTTCATAACATATATCATATAATGTCATTTTTTCGTCCTAAATAATTGTCAGCTTTACAAAATAGTTTTTGCTTTTTGATATGCCAATCTGTAGGGTCCAGCTGAGCTACCATACAGAACTGAGTCAGCACCATATCTGCACAAAAGGGACGCCACAGGCACTTTCTGTGTTGGTGGGAGCTGACTGGGTGATGGAATTGGGCTCAGCCTCCAGTTATTGAAATGGATGATGGAACTGATTTGAGTTGAAATTATCAAAAAGTCTAACATTTGATTAAGTCATAACATACACCTAAACCCATGAATGCTAAAGTTTTATTGGCATATATGGGTTAAGCCAAGATCGTTAGATAAGCACTAAAACTTGATTTAAGCATTTTAAAAGTATTTGTGACCTTGATATGTAAATTATTATAATTGTATTTGATTGACTAGAAACTGTATAGTTTACGTCAAATAAATAATCTGTTCTGTTCTGTTCTGTTCCTTATCAGGAGCCTTTTCGAAACGAAACAAAAGGCCCTTTGGAAAGGACTAATGTGAAACATGGTCTTATCATGATTAGATCCAATTACCTTTTTTCCATTGTTTTATACTTATATCTGGTCAAAGCATATGATGAGGGCACCGTAGGTTTAGATAAACAATTTTTTTAACATAAAGATGTAAATATTTTTAATAAATTAGTTTTAACACAAGTTTTGGGTGCTCAAAAGAACCATCTCATTGAGACGGCTCTTTTGAGTACCCGCAACAGGCAATACTCACGGGCGTCTCCATATCGTACAGTATCATGATCTATCATTATTAACGACCTTGGTCGCTAAAACGAATACACAATCTTTAAATACCACCGCACGAGAAATGTAAACCGTCATGAGACGTGTCGCGTGTGAAGGACCCTTGCCGAAATTGGATGAAAAAAGGAAAGGGTCTCTGTGGTTGAGCAGGCTGGTTTGAGTCATACCTGGTAGCCAACCCCGAAAACGATATTTCTCCTGAAGTTGGTCATTGATTACATTTTAGTAATATTTCAATGCAATACTGTGCCTCATTAAAGCTGCATACTCTGTAACTATGAACATTTTTCGAAAAATTTTATTTTCTTTTTAAATCATTTGTAAAAGTTGAATTAAGTTATGTTTTCACAATAAATCTGTTCACTAGAGCGGAAAACTGCACGGGAAAGTGAATTATCTTATAAAACAGGTGTGTTTTACTCGTGTCGATAATTATTTGCGTCCCTCCAATAATTATAGACAGTTAAATTTAACATAAATGCTGTTGTTTCGATACTGATAATTTGTTAAGATTTACGAAATTGTTAAAATGTATACCTGAATTTTAGTTTTTTTACTGTGTTCTTGAAAAATAGAAACATTAGTTCAAAAATTAAAATATCAAAAGTTACAGACTATGCAGCTTTAAAGTGCCAAACACAGTCTACTTTTATCATCTACTGGAATGTTTAGAGCCTCGATATGTCACGTGACCCTGTTCCTATTGTAGAAAGTGTGCACTAGCCATTTGTAACCACTACCCCCCTCCCACCAACGGGGAAAGCCGGGATAATAACTGATCATGATTTACAACCCTGCACTGTGGTCAGTGTCTGAAGCCTTAGCGCTATATTTGCTTAGAAGCACTAGCCCAGCTCTGCGGGAGACTCAAGAGGTCATTCCTCTGCTTAATACCTCAAGTATCACTTGGCCATCCCCGTAGGTGGGGCTGAGGGTGGCATGTGTGTGTGTGTGGGTGGGGGGGGGGGCAGTGGTTTCAAATGATTGAAGCATTAACTAGGTTAAATGTAACTTACGAACCAAGAAACAAGGCACAAAGTAAGTCCAGAAAGTCTATTTGATGAGCCAATGAGCCTGGATTTCTGTTATAATTTTGCCTTGTATTATAAGTTACATATATGCAAGGCAGGTTCACATTCTTTTTATTTATAATGCTTAGGTAAAATTGCTAAAGGCGATTTTTATATACTTTTTTTTATATACTTTAAAACTGTTACTATCATTTTTCTTTTTTCCCTGGTATATTCTCTTAAATTGTTTAAGATACTAGGAAAACTACCCGCGCAAACGAGGGTATAGGATTTTTAGCAAATAATGAAAAAAGTTCTGAGCTCGGCTGAGCATGACATATGTCCACATAATAAATAATTAAAATGGGAACAATTTTTAACATTTTATTATCTAAGTGCAGGATAAATATTAACGAAATTTCTGACATGAATCTGTTTAATTTTTTAGTTTCGGCCTTTGTTTAAAAATATTTAAATCGAAATTATCAAGTTTCAAGTTTCAAGTTTATTATAATTTTCTCAGGTTTACAATAGCAAACAACATGAGATGCATGTACAACAATTTAAATATTTCAGTATGGCGGTAATTTTACAGTTGGACTACTGACAGTGGTTTACTTTTCGTGGATTTAATTGATATAATATTCTAAAGCATGTCTGCAACTGTCACCAGTCCAAATGTAGTTGTTGTTTTACATGGTAGTAATACTAGCTCACAGCAGCTTTTATAAATGTCTATCAGTACTTTGGGAGGGTACAACTGCTTCATTTTTTAAAGCACTGGTTTCTTTTCTCTCGTTTTTTTTTTTTCTTTTTGTCGATTTTTTCCATTAATGAATATCAATACTTTGGGGCGACTAAATTTATTACAATATTTAATCGCCTCAAAATAAGTCGCAAATATTTCGTCCAAATACAGATCTTTATATATATGCCGTTAGCTAGTATCATCAGAGTAGCAATGACGTATCTTGACCTTCATAGATTAAATCTACCAGCTATTTTTATTTAATATTCAAAATCATAATATGATTGAGTTTGGCTTTGTTTTCTAAGATTTTTTCTCTTCCCTGGTGTTTAACGTTCACTCGGGATATTTTGATTATCGTTTTGACAACGGGGTAAAATAGAACTTTCGTGGTAGGGTATGTTTGTAAAGTTGGTCATATTCAGTTACTTCATTGCTATCTGGTCACATTTTTAAACATGAAATTCTAAGAACAAATACAGTCGTACCATTTTCAAATATTTTGGTGGCAGCAAAATGACTCAAATGAATCGAGAAAGGAGCTTAATACTCATTTTCCCCTCAGCTTTGTCCGCCGATAACACTGTCCAATCAGACTAATAAATATGCATGTAGATTTCGTGCATTTCTAGGTTCGGCTTGACCTGGATTTTTGTTTCATTCATTGTTATGTTTTTACGTGGCATAATTGCCTGGATTTTAACTCTGTGATTTGAGGGATATAATCCATAATTCTTTGTTGCGTAAGTGAAATACATGCACATTTGTCTAACGGAAGCTCTTTACCCATTGTGTACGGGAAACCCCAAAACGGGCACTTTTTACAAGCAGTAAGGACCCAGATGAGATGTCGCATAATGTGACATCTTCTCAGGGTCCACACTGTTTGTTAAGATAAACAAAACATATCCAAGAAAAAGTATTACGCGCCATCCCAAGGCGTCTACAAGTTTGTTGTGTCAAATCAGCTGTATACAAAAGGTCAAGTCATTTCGTGCAAATTTGTCATAGATTATACATGCACCGTTTCTAGAACAAAACTCCGGCTCCGGATTTGCTTACCAGAACTGTCTCATCGAGGCGATTCTGATTAGTATTTCAGGAGGGAGTCATTTAATTAGAGGTGATTTGGGGTAGTTTTGCATATTAAAAAGTAGAATTAGGTCATATACATAATGCACTTCACAATAAATATATGTATGTACATCATTTCTCTTCAGTACCGTCTCGTCGGCGATTCTGACGAGAATCAAGATGTGCTTGACTGAATCGTCTCACTACTAGGGTACAGTATTTACAAATATTTTATTTATGAAAATAGTTAAATAATCAGTCCGAGTCTACGGTCGGATCTACTCACCAGAATCACCTCTTTGAGGCGATTTTGGCGGGTCTCCAAAGAGGAACTCGTATGATTATGGTGAATCAGTTATGGATTTGAAGAATTAAATATCATGTGAATTATATGAAGAAGCCGAAGGGTATTTATATGGATACACATTAGCGTTTGGTATGCCTCTTAATACTGATCCAATAAGTGGACCTCTAACCCATTTCATTCTAATGGAACATCTCATACATATTAGCACAATAGGTAGCATGGTATGGGACAGTCCATTATGTGATTAATGGGTCACGCGTAGAAAGATATGAATAACAGGATATTTATGTCCATATTGACAAACAGTGCAGACCCTGGTGAAATACCATCTTAGACGGCACTTCATCTGGATCCTCACTGTCTGTCAAAGCATTCATTCCTCGGCATACCGAACGAAAAGGGATATTATTGCCATTGTTTGTAGATTGACACTTTATTCAGAATGTCACAACATATAGTCCATTCAAGCATTTTACAAGTTTTCTGACATAGTAGGCTTATCGGATTGGTAAGCCTGCAGATCAGTAAACTGTATCATAGAGAGGGATCAGCCTCCATTCACTGGCCTTTTCGAAACGAAACAAAAGGCATGTGTGAGAAGACTTGTAGTACGTTTACAAACAATCTAAAAAAGGACTATATATTAGAAGTACTGGGCTTGGGGTGGTTTCTGTGGAAGCTGTAGGTACATGAAAATGCAGTGGGTATGTACCGACCCATTGATAAGCTGAATCTAATTTAGTAAAACAATTTGTCCTTTGTACAAGAAACATGTCATTATGGCTTGTAGCCGAGCAAGATCGAAACGATCATGATCAGCCACAGAGGTTAACCAAAACTGTGAAATTTTAAGCCAAATTTGATCATTTGTCTTTACATGGGGCGAACAACCAAAGCACCCGCTGGGTTTGCAGTCTAGCAGAGCAGTCTGTGCCTTTGTCTTTCGCATGCAAAAAGAAGAAAACATACAACAGCGAGTTAAAAAGATCAGCTATTTAGTAAGAGACGTTCGTCATGATATGTTTTATAAAGTGACATAAATCTTTGAGTTGTTTTCGATTATCAGTATTCATGAGATCGTGGTATTTAAGAATATTTGGTCGTTTGTGGTAGTATGGTTTTACTAGTTGTGTGCGATGTTCGTTGAATTTTTTGCATACTAACAAATAATGGTATTCGTCACCAATGTCACTGTTGCAAAATGTGCATTTTCGTTCGTGCAAGTTTATTCCTGTCCAGCGGCCAACTTCGACAGGTAGTCTGTGGTTTCTTGTGCGAAATGCTAGAAAGCGTTTGGCTAGATTTTCTGGCAATAGTTTGAAATAATTACCACATTCAAAAGTTGTTTTGAAAAGTCGATAGTTATTTCCGCTGCTGGTGGAGACATTTGATAATTGTGACCAGTGTTGTATGTATTGATCTTTCAATTTTTGTTTAAGTGCCAAATTTAACCATTTTAAATTTTGGCATCCTTGGTCGAGCCATATACCAGAAAACCCAAGGGAACAGAGTAGATTTTCGATGTTTCTGATCCAATCAGATTTTATTTGTTTATTCATGTGCATTGCATATGTGGCCATATAAATTTGGGATGATATTTTAAATGTTTCTTTATTCTCAATCAACTTGCACCAGAATGATAACGCTTTGCTTTGAATTTCAACAGTTAAAGGCAGTATTCCCAATTCTCCATAAATCATGTATGTTGGTGTAGATTTTTTTAGGTTAAACAGATATTTTAAAAACTTCAAATGTATTCTTTCGATGACATCGCAATTTCCACATCCCCAAATCTCGCTCCCATAAAGCAATATTGGTTTAACTGTTTTATCAAAGAGGTCAATCTGAATGTCACTTGGAAGACCGAGAGTTCTGCTTTTCTTTAGTAATGCAAATAAAGCTTTGTTGGCTTGCTCGGCTATGTGTTGTTTTGCTGACTTAAAGGAGCCACTTTTTGAAAGATAAACCCCTAGGTATTTATACTCATTTACATTCTCTAAAATTTGTCCTTCCAATTTAAATGTTGTTTTTGTTGTCCTGCTATTGAAAATGAGCACTTTTGTTTTTTGTACATTTACTGTCAGGTGCCATGTTTTGCAATAATTATTGAATGAGTCCAATGTATGTTGTAGGTCAGTTTCAGTTGAGCTGAAGAGTACTGTGTCGTCGGCATAAAGGAGAAGTAGGATTTTAAGATAAACTGATATTTCATGTGAATTTTCATTTATTGTGATTCCATTTACCTGCTGTGTCCTTAGAAAATGGCTTAGGTCGTTTAAGAATATAGAAAATAATATTGGGGACAGATTTTCTCCTTGTCTTACCCCATTTAAACAGAGGAAGTAGGCAGAAGAGACGCCATTTGCAATGATTTTGGATTTAATATCTTTGTAAAGGTTTTGAATGATAGTGAGACATTTTCCGTTTATATGATGTTCACGTAATTTGCTCCAAAGTCCTGGTCTCCAGACAGTATCAAAAGCCTGTTTAAAATCCACAAAACAACAGTACACTTTATTTTTATTTGCACGTGCTATGTCTATCAAACTTTTGATTATAAAGATGTTATCTGCAGTACAATAGTTTTTCCGAAAGCCTGCTTGACAGGAATCGATGATATCATACTTTTCTGTAAAATCTTTTAGTCTGTTATTTAGTATTAGAGTGAAAAGTTTTCCTAAACAGCTAAGAATTGTAATTGGTCTATAATTTTCTGGACAGTTTGGGTCACCTTTATTTTTATATATTGGTTTGATAATGCCTATTGACCAGCTCTCGGGTATTATGCCCGTGTCAAAAACAAGGTTGAACAGTTTGATATAAATAGGAATCATTGTATCTGTCGTAAGTTTCGTAAATTATCAATAACAACAATATTTTAACAACTTGATACCCTTTTGGGACGAAATCCAAAAATGTCCAAGCTTTCAAAGTGATAACAGCTGACCTATTAATCCAACAAGCTTAAGTTAGGCGGAATTCATTCATAACTATTCAGGTCACTTTTACAACCAATTTCGACTACGTTCTTTGTGGAATGATAATTACGAGATTAGCACCTATAGAGTGCATGTATTATAATACCTAACGGACACCTTTGTCATGTTTGTGTATCTTTGGGGCTGAGAGTATCGATATAACGTCACTCTCAAGAGAGCATGTAACTCACGCATTGAATATATGTTATATGACGATGAGCTGTATAGGCTTAAGTCTAATAAAATTTATGTTATGTTATATAATAAGGATAGTGAAAGTTCATATATATATACTTTACATTATTTGTCTGGAACCCTGCCTTTTATTTTTCGTTTTCGCTAAGGCTAGGTTCTGGACACTGCTTAGTTGTGTAACATGTGCTTTATGATGTTCTATTCGGGAGCGTTCTTCTATGTAGAAGGGCGTCTTCGACACATATTAAAGCTTAGACAAGTATCGTGCGAAAGGCTACTTATTACACACCTTCTCCGTCTTTGACCATTTTCATAGAACATAGGTCAAGGTAACCAAAATAGAACAGCGTGTCAACATGTTGTAATCTTTAGTTATAACATAAGGTGTGTGTCATCGAAAGAAACGTCTCATTGAGACGGTTCTTTTGAGTACCCACAAAATATGATTTGATTATCAAATAAGTAGCATTTTGGGTGTTGTGCTCGATCGCAAACGCTTATAACTGTTTTGGTTCTTGTCAGTGGTGAATTTAGTATCATATATATCAAGGAGACAGGGAACATGGTGTCTGGACATTGCTAGCCACCGCATGCTCTCTGCCATGTGTTGTTAAAACTAAAATGCAATGTAAACTGTCAAGATTTTGTAAGAACTCAAACGTTTGTTGATTTACACATTGCATTCTTGCTTGTACTGTCTGCCATCATCACCATGTTAATATTGTATTTGTTGTATCCTCATGGGCTTTATAGCCTATTGGAATTTTGAAATAAACTTATCTAAAACTTATCTATCTATCAAGATATTGCAGCAAATCTTAGCCGTTTTTCCAATAAATGCGGTAATCTGTTGATATAATTAGTAACAACAATATTTTAACGGCTTGGTACCAAATATTGCAGCAGCAAATCTGTGCCGTTTTCCCGGTTAAAAATCTATTTAGTATTTTAATAATAATAATAATATACTTCATTCCCTCCACAAGTGAAGAGCATACAATGGTTTGACAAATACATATAAAGCAATATATAAAAACATAATTCGTATATATACATATATACAGCACTAATAATGCATCCAATGATGTAAACAGTATTATCAAACAGGAATATTCTAGTTGATAACATAAGTAAATTTCATTTTGACACTTTTGATAATCTGTAATGATACTCCTGAACTTTATATATACCAAATAATTTCTCATGCAAGTTCCAATGAAATTTCAATTGCGGCTATGGTTCACATGTCGTCAGCTTCAGCCCAATTGCTACAACTGACGGTTGGTCAAGCAAACCACAGCCACTACTAAAACGTCATGTCTGAGCTATACAAGCAGCTAATATAAAACTTGTCAAGACATTTTTTTTTCTTTTTTACCAAATAGATTCATATGCCAGGTCCAATGAAATTTTAATTGCGGCTATGGTTCACATGTCGTCAGCTTCAGCTCAATTGCTACAACTGACGGTTAGTCAAGCAAACCACAGCCGCTACTGAAACGCCATGTCTGAGCTATTTCATTGATATGACAGCTGGAAATGAACAACATATGAAATCTGTGCAATTTTGCACAGAATTCATATTTTGGTTATTTCCCGCGATTGCAACGGTAAAATTACTACCAGACAGGCTTTTAAAGCAACATACTGACTGCTCATTCTTGAAAGCATTGATAAAGTACATCTGGGGTCCACTTCAAAATTTATAGAATGACAAACCTATACACTTTGATCATTCGAGCCGAGACATGAAAACCCAACAATGTGGATGGACATCACGAAAAGACTTAGATCAGCCTAGCGGCATCAGCTCAATCTGACTCAGAGTCTTCGGTGTCCGCATGAAGAAAACTTGTGTCCTTAGTTACCCAAAGAACGCACAGTAAAGACTCTGTTCAGACTGGGCGGATGCTCTGCGCATACTCATTTTGTTGGTTTTGTCATGGCATGTCTCAATTTGTTTATTTGATTTGATTCTTTACGTCCCATCAACAAACTTTCAGGTATGTAGGCACGGGTCTTCCTGGGTTGAACAAGTACTAAGCTAGGATCAATGTGTCTTGCTCAAGGACACATCGCAATGACGCCAGTGAGGCTCAAACCCGCGGCCCCTCGGTCTCGAGCTAAGCACTCTACCACTGAGCCACTGCGCTCCCTACATGTCTCAATATGTTTTTACAGAAGAAAAATAACATGTTTGATAGGAAACACGATCCGCGTTCTGCATCTTATCAATATCATACTTCAGATTTACCATGATGGTAGACAAGACTATAAAAACGTGCCATTAACGGCCCAACCAGCGAAACGCCATTCAAATGGCGCTTCGCTGTTGGGTCGATAATGGCCTGAGATTGTTTGCCAAACAATCACGGGCCATTAACGGCCCACCAGCGAAACAGGATAAACAAGCCAAGAATAGTGCAAATATAGGATATTTGGACTATTCTTAGCTTGTTTATCCCATTTTTATTATCAAAATTCACTTTTCTGTGAGAAATGATATGTATACAATACTGATATCTTATACCTTTTAGTCCCTATTTTTCTCCAATCAGTATGTTTGGCTCCTCTTTTTCCTATAGTATAAATGGCCATTTTCTCTAATATGATAAGAGAAAAATCAAATCATTAAATGAGCCTCATGATGAAGCTTATTGAGTAAGTTCCATAAAGGGGTTCAAAAAAGGTATGCCCAAGTGCAATCCCGTCCCCCCCCCCCCCCCCCCCGAAAAGAAAAAAAAACTTTGGAATTATCCAAAAACAAGTGACCGAAAGAAAAGATTCCCATCTCGAAATAAACTCGAAGCAGCCTCAGTTTTAGCTAGTTTCGTTTATTTGTTCTAGCCTCTTCTGCAACATGCCAGTAGTTTGGCATAGCCGTCACTGATTTCTCTACGGAATCGCCGGTCACAGTACCCATAAATAATAGGGTTCGCCATATTGTTAATGAAGAAACACCATACGAATGTATAAATCCCTGCATTTCGCCAGGATTTCATAAAATAACCAAAACTCTATAACAGTAAACCTCTCTGATAGTGTTGATTTATTCTGACAGCTCCTAATGTTTAAGACAACAAACTGAACATAGATCCAATTATTTTTATCATACTGCCCCCACAATATTGATAATACATGCTTGCAGAACAACTCTTTCTAGCACCTCTCAGAGTTGAACTGAAATCAAGGTGCTATGTCATGGCATGCATATTTGACCTAACAATGCAAAGTGCAAAAATTGTTCTCAAAGTTGTATACTCTTTTAAAATAGTGTGGAACCTGATCAGCTGGCTTCATTTGTAAACAGCTATAATGACCATTATCATGCATGCTTGCTAGCAGTGACTGCTGATGTCTTCTGATAACCTCTTCTAACAAATTAGACCTATAACAGGAGTGTCGGTCCTGATCTGGATCCAAACAGTTTGACACTGATAAAGACCAACAGTCCTGATTGACATTCATATGTACTGACAGTTCTGATCTGGATCCAAACAGTCTGACACTGATACTGACCAATGGTCCTTATCAGGATCTAAACAGTCTGACATTGATACATGTATGGACCAATGGTCCTGATCTGGATTAAAACAGTTTGACGCTGATATGGACCAATGTTACTGATCTGGATACAAAAAGTTTGACACTGATACGGACCATTGGTCTTGATCTAGATCCTAGCAGTTTGAGAAGGATACGGACCAATGGTCCTGGTCTTGATCCAAACAGTTTGGCCAATGGTCCTGATCTTGATCTGAACGGTTTGGCACTGCTACAGATCAATGGTCCTGATCTGGATGCAAACAGTTTGACACTGATACAGACCAATGGTCCTGATCAAGATTCATACAGTTTGACACTGGTATGGACCAATGGTCCTGATCTGTATCCAAACAGTTTGACACTGATATTGACCAATGGTCCTGATCTAGATTCATACAGTTTGACACTGGTATGGACTAATGGTCCTGATCTAGATCCGAACAGTTTGACATTGATATGGACCAATGGTCCTGATCTTGATCTGAACGGTTTAGCACTGATACAGATCAATGGTCCTGATCTGGATGCAAACAGTTTGACACTGATACAGACCAATGGTCCTGATCAAGATTCATACAATTTGACACTGATATGGACCAATGGTCCTGATCTCGATCCAAACAGTTTGACACCCCAGTGAACCATACGTTTTGGTGACGAAGACGTCTATTGTAAGTTTTGGTGACAAAAACGTCTGAGACACGTGTTTCAGACATTTATCAGCAAAACTGACGCCTGCAGGACATCTCAAAAACGTTTTGAAAACTAAATGCAAACGTGTTTGACGTCTTCAATTTGTAACGCTTTTGGAGTGACGCAGACGTCTTGTGTAAAGAATGTCTTGGTCACGTTCAGAAATCACTAACACACGTTTTTAAAACAAGTTCACTGCAGATTTATAATGTTTTGATATAGTTTTAAACACAGTTTGAACACCAAACAAAGACGTCATTGTTTTGGGATTACCGTCACGTCTTAACCACGACTTAAAATGTATAAAAACATCCCCTTGCAAGGTCTTCATCACGATTTGTAAACTAGTTGCAAACATGTTTGACGTCCGCTTTTGGAAGGACGCACACGTCTTGGATAATAAAACGTCTCAGTCACGTTAGGAATCACTAGCACACGTTTTTAAAACGAGTTCACTGCAAATTTATCATGTTTCGATGCAGTTGTGAACACAGTTTGAACACCAAATGAAGACGTCATTGTTTTGGGAATACCATCACGTCTTAAACACGAATTAAAACGGTATTAAGGCGTCCTCGTCCTCGTGCAAGGGTTTTGCTAGGTTTTAAAAACTAAATGCCAACGTATTTGATGTCTTCAATTTATAACGTTTTGTGAGTGACGGACACGTGTTATATGGAAATGTCTTCAATAGTGTTAGTGGAAACGTCTCCATCGCGTTCCGGGTACGTTAATAGAAAGACAGTTACAACTTTTGAAACGTTTTCCTTACAGATTTGCAAAGTTCCACGGCAGGTATTGGGTAACAAAAACGTCTTGAACACTGAACAAAACGTTACAAAAACGTGTTCATGTAGGGTTTTTTATTTTATCTTATGCACATTTTGAAAAAGAAATTTAAAGGTTCTGGACGTCGCTTTTGGGGTGACGATCACGTCTTAATCACGTTTTACCTTGGAGCGTCATCGTCACATTCAGATGACGTCGAATGTTCACTGGGATGGTCCAGATCAAGATCCATGGACCTGATCTGGATACAAACAGTTTGACCATGATACGGACGGACCAATGGTTCTGATAAAGATCCAATTTGACACTGCTATTGACCTTGTTTGTTTGTTTGTTATGTTGCTTTACGTACCAAGTCAACAGCTATGGTCATTGCGCGACGGTTAGCTCATCTAACCACACTTTTTCCTGGGCAGGCTTGAACAACCGGTTAACCAGTAATTCATGCACATACTTTCGCTTGCAATTCACACCAACCCTTCTTGAATGAATCAGCGGAAGGGAGGAGAATGACCGTAGTAATCATTTCATGATCAATCTCCACGAAAGTATGGGACCGGACCCGGATCGAACTCGCGACCCCTTGATCTGCAGTCAGACACGCATCTGTAGCCAGACACGTTACCGACTGCGCTACGTGGCCCGGCCTGCTATTGACCTGATCTGGATACTAACAGTTTGACACTGATACGGACCAATGGTCCTGATCTAGATCTGAACAGTTTGATACTGATGCAAACCAATGGTCCTGGTCTCGATCCAAAGGCTTTGAAACTGAAATGGACAAATGGTCCTGATCTAGATCCGGACAGTTTATCACAGATACCGACCAATGTCCTGATTTGGATGCAAACAGTTTGACACTGATACTGACCAATGGTCCTGATCTAGATCCGAACAGTTTTACACTAATACAGACCAATGGTTCTGGTCTAGATTCAAACAGTAAGTGACACTGATATTGACCAATGGTACTGATCTTGATCCGAACAGTTTGATACTGATACGGACCAATGGTCCTGGTCTAGATCAAAACAGTCGCATACTGAGACGGACCAATGGTCCTGATCTAGATTCAAACAGTTTGACACTGGTACTAACCAATGGTCCTGATCTGGATACAAATAGTTTGACACTGCTACGGACCAATGGTCCGGATCAAGATCCAGTTTGACACTGATATGGACCTGATCTTAACACTGATTTGAACCAATGGTCCTGATCGAGATCTGGACAGATTGATACTGATACGGACGAATGGTCCTGGTCTAGATCCAAACAGTTAGACACTGATATGGACCAATGGTCCTGATCTAGATCTGAACAGTTTGACACTGATACGGACCAATGGGCCTGGTCTGGATGCAAACGATTAAACAGTGATAGGGACCAATGGTCCTGATCTAGATCCTTACCGTTTGACACTGATACGGATCAATGGACCTGATCTAGATTCAAACATTTTGCAACTGATACTGACCAATGGTCCTGATCTGGATACAAACAGTTTGACACTGATACGGACCAATGGTCCTGATTAAGATCCAGTTTGACACTGATATGGACCTGATCTGGATACAAACAGTTTGACACTGATGCAGACTAATGATTCTGATCTAGATTCAAACAGTACTGGTGCTGATCAATGGTCCTGATCTGGATACAGATACGGACCAATGGTCCTGATCAAGATCCAATTTGACACTGATATGGACCTGATCTGGATACAAAAAATAACAACCAGATTATTTTTAGTCAGCTCTTGAAGGGTTGATTTTTATTGGCCCCTACTATTGACCCCCCAGAAAATGGTCAAACCTTATATTGATAATAGGGTTTCAGTAATATTTTTTGTCTTAAAACTTGTTGTCTGCTTTAATGTCTGCTGTATATATTTACAAGATCTTTTAAATATATAATCTTATTCAAATAAATTCGAATGTTTTTTAAACTTTTGTTTCATGGAAGAAAAGGCACACTATGGTACCTGATCAGATTATGACGATTACGGATTATAGTGTTGAACAATTATTATCAGATGCACATGCAGACGACAAATGTTCTGAAATTTCTAGGGGAATGGTGTTTTGAGATTTTTCTCAGATTATATGGTCTTTCTTACATCAGTTAAAAAGAAACAAAGGGCCGACTTTCTAATGTGTATAGTGGTATAAGTACAGATAAACTTGATTTCAATGAGGTTGTAAAAATAATGAATGCTCAGAGCTGTCAGATTATATTAAGATAAGAGCTCCTATTTTCTAGCAGAATTTTAGGCGAGATGCAGGGGACTATGTATTGTATGCCACTTTCCCCGCGAATGTCATGTTGGGGACAAACTGGGGGTTGAGAAATGTAACTATCTTCAATATCAAGTGGGGAACGAAACTGATAAAGAAGAAAGCAGTTATCAAAAACAACATAAACGTTGTCTTCTTACTTCTGTCATGAGTGTGCATCTTATCCCGAGAACCTTTTGTTGTGCTGACGTCATACTTCTTTTGAGATTTCTCAGGTGAAAAAACAGACTTTCTAAAATCAAATATCTTGCTTTGCTTCACATTCCGTTTGCTAGGTGTTTCATTTGAGTCATCATCGGAACACACAGGCGTTTCAGCCGTACCGGAAGTACTCATTTTAGCACCATCTGAACTTCCGCTGTTAATATCAGGTTTAATGTTAGATTTGAATGTCTTGTGCTTCCAGATTTGCCGCCCTATGATTATATAAAGCACAGAAAGTACGAGAAGAACACCAAACACGACGAAAATGAGGACGGCGTTGAAATAAGCTTGATATTTTGTGTCCTTGAACTGATCGTCTGTGAAACAACGAACTCCGGATATGTTCTGAACTCGTGTTTGAACAGTAGCATGTCCATACAAGACGGGGGCAGGCCAAGACATAAGTAGTGAAACTCCCATGACAACTACAATGATCGCCTTAGCAACGGTCAAGGACATCTGCTTTCCGAGTGGCACACATATTTTCCTGTATCTGTCAACAGCAATCACAAGCAGAGTCCAAGCCGAGGCTGTACACATGAAATAGTTGATAAATCTAAGAATTTTACAAGCAGGTACCATGAAAAATGTAAATGGTTTTCGGAGGTCAACTAGCACAAACGGCATTCCTATACAACACGTTGTTAAATCTAGTACTCCCAGGCACAAAATAAAAATCCTGTGATTTGACGGTTTCATTCTATATCCATATACGAAAATCACGTGTAGATTTCCAATTATTCCCAACACCATTAGGATTGAGACAAAAACGACACCTCCAACATAAACGGCTGCCTCCTCGGCATTAAGTTCTTCAAGTGTTATAACGTCGTCCCCCATTTTAGTTTAATATGTGCAGTATGTTGACGTCGTAAATATTAAAATTCAGTTTTTTTCATTCTGCAATATTTGTGTTATTAATATTGTCTATCCAGTACTTTGCTGCATAAAAACACACGCACAATATTATTGTCAACTCAGTGGCGGATCCAGGGGTTCTCTCGAACCCCCCTATCCCCCTCCCCTTTTTAAAAATATCCTATGAAAATGAAATCATTTGGTCTCAGTGAGACCAAATTACTTCACTTTCATGGGATATGTAAGACAAATGAGATACAATCAGCAAAGCGAACTCCCATGTCTTTAAACATACGAACCCCCTTTCCAGAAATCTTGGATCCGCCCCTGCAACTTGACAGACTTTGAGTTTCTATTAGCTCTTTGCCTACAAGTGTCTCCTGCTGATAACCTTAGCAAACAGTTTGGACATAGATCAGGTACAACAAAACGTGGGACCTGTTCTGGATCCAACCCGTTTGAATTTGCCTGACATTGTCTTCTGTTGGTAGCATTTGCAAACAGTTTGGACCTAGTTCTTGACAAAACGAAAAAAAAAAAAAAAAAAGACGACAAAAATATTCAAAATTTTCACAGCATGCGGAGAGTTAATACGCTAAATCCGCTAAAAGTCTATAAATCAAATAGACGCACACCCTTATCGTCGTTTTCACACTCTATTCATCATTTGTAAAATCATAATAACGAAATTCAAGATATACTAAATACACGCATGTATGGTAAAACACCAGACACTTTAGTCTTGCGATCAACTTCCTTTTATGGGTAAAAGTCGATCACTTTCAGAGAAAGGACGTAAGAAATCCTGCTTCTGAATTGAACGCCACGAGAAGCCAAGAAGCCGGTACGCTCGGTAGCCGTGTACCTCATTTGAAGTGTTTTTTGTAAATCGTCCACAATCTTGTCACAGTGAAAAGCAAACTCATGCGCACATTTAATCCGATCTGCTGCATGGCATGTGTTGTAGTAGGCGTAAGATATACTGTTTCATGGCGTGGTTCACAAAGTTAAGTGCTTGAATTGTGTTTATTCAAGGGAGAAATCTCCTTAAAGTACTCAAGGAAGTTTATTTTTGGTACGATTTGTATGCAACACTACATGATAAACATCTTGACTAAACAACTTGTTTATAAGATTCTGCACTAAATTATTCAGAATTCAAATAAGCTATTGAAACGAAAATGTATGCTGCAGCACGACAAGATAATATGTATACTTAGCATCAAAAATTACGAAGTCAAAGACTATATTCTGCACGAATGTGCATTTATCTGCATCTGTATTTCCTTACTGTATCTGTAAGAAAACAAGTCTGTTTATCCGATATGATTGATGAAACCATCTGATACCATTAACATTAGAATCCGTTTATACCACCCTTACCAACTTTAGTACGAAATAGCTCATGATGTGCAAGGTGGTATACAATAGTTAAACCATGTATGTCCACCGGTGCGTAAGATAATTCGTTCGCTTACTCCACGTACAGGCGGACAAGCCTTGGTATAACTATTACTTATTATCGAAAAAAGGACTTTAAGTCGTATTTTGTTTAACTTTTCAAATAAATATTACCAAATGCTTGCTCTTTTCGATGATAACGGAATTTTATTATAAGTACCATCGATATACTGGTTTATGATCAAACTAATGCCATCAAATATCAAGCTAGAGAACCACTGTACTCGAACAGCGCAGTCATCGCGTGGTGGTTGCAGTCGACGAGTGCACAAAATAGAGTACATAGCTGTTAATAAAGGTAATATTTTGGGCAAAGTTTTACTTCTGAAAATATTCATCGCGAATTATTATCACATAAATCCAGCAGTGTACCTACTTAACAAAATTTTTGTAGGTTGAGTGATAGGCGCTACAGCGCCAGAGATATGCCAAAATGTGATTTTTTTTCCTGAAAAAAAAGGATGAAAAAAAGTTTTGCTTATGCTTACTTTCGATAAAATGCAAAATACCAATCCTTTAATGTGCACAATGTTTGAAATCTGAGGACAGGGCATTTTGGAAGGTATTCAAGCTTTTCATACGGTACGCATAGTTCTGTATATCGGGTGTTCTGGTCCAATAGTCGAGTGCCTAAATGAAATCAATATGAAACAGTCAACGACCCGACCACTGGGCCAGATCACCCTATATACAGAACTATGCGTACAGTATAAAAAGCTTGAATAACTTTCAAAATGCTCTAGCCTCTGTTTTCGAAGTTTTTTCACATTAAAGTACTGCCATCTTGCATTTTAGCTGAAGTGAGCATAAATTTCAGAACATAAACAGAAATTTCTTTCATCCACTTTTTCAGGATAAAATCACATTTTAAGCATAACTCTGGCGCTGTAGGGACTATCACTCAAGCCACAAAAAAAGTTAAGCAGATACGTAGCTTGATCTATAAGTGACAATATTTCGCGATTAATATTTTCAGATGTAAAATATTAACCAAAATATTACCCTTTTAAACAGCTTGGTACTCTATTTTGTGCACTCGTCGATTGCAACCACCACGCGATGACTCTGCACCTTTCCATTACAGAGGTTCTCTAGTGTAAAATATTTCAGTTTTTGTTTTTGTTTGTTTGATTTGATTCTTTACGTCCACCCAACAATCTTTCAGTTATGCGGGACGGGTCTTCCTGGGTTGAACCAGTACAAAGCTAGGATAAATGTGTCTTGCTCAAGGACCACAACGCAGTGACGCCGGTGAGGCTCGAACCCGTGGCCCTTCGGTCTCGAGTCAAGCACTCTACCACTGAGCCACTGCGCTCCCCATTTCAGTTTTTGTGTCGGAAATGCTCATGTCTAATAGAAACAGGACATCTTTTTTAAAGTCCAGAATATATTTTTGATTTGTTATACCCGCTTTTTTTTCTTTATATATTTATTTCGTACCAAAGTCGGTCCGTCGTTCGTCACATTTCTTATAAATTTATCTCCTCCTAAACCGTTAGACCTTGCAACTTCAAACTCTGTAGCTGCATATAGATGGTATTGGGTAACATTTCGTGTGACCTTGACGCCAAAGGTCAAATAACGCATTTTCTTTTAAATGCATCTCTTCTAAACCGTTAGACCTATTAGCTGCATAAGTCACATGGTGTATGCAGTACTAGGCAATATTTCCTGTGACCTTGTCCCCAAAGTCAAGGTCAAAAGTCAAATAATGTATTTCTTGTAAATGCATCTCTTCCTAAACTGTTAAACGTAGCAACTTCTTCAAATTTGTAGCTGCATGGGTCACATGATGTAGAGGGTACGGTGCTACATTTTGTGTGACCTTGACCAAGAGGTCAAGGTCAAAGGTCATATAATGAGTTTTCTTGTAAATAAATCTACCCCAAAACCGTGGGATGTAGCAACTTCAAACTGTGCATATGCATTTGTCACATAATGTAGAGGGTACAGGGCTACTTCTTGTGTGGCATTCATCCCTAGTTCAAGGTAAAAGGTCAAATAATGCATTTTCTTGTAAATGTATCTCCTCCCAAACCCTTGGACATAGCGATTTCAAACTTTGCATATGTAAAGGTCACATGGCGTACAGGGTACAGGGCTACTTCTTTTATGACCAGATCCCTAGGTCAAGGTCAGAGACTGTACTTTCACGTAAATGCATCTCCTAAACCGTTGGACTTAGCAACATCAAATTTTGCAGATGCATAGGTCACATGATGTAGAGGGACTGGGCAACATCTCATGTGACCTTGACCCCAAGGTCAAGGTCTAATGCACTGTACTGTATTTTCTTGAAAATGCATCTGCTTCTTAACTGTTGGGCGTAGCAACTTCAGACGTTGCAGGTGCATAGGCGACATGATGTAGAGGTACTGGGCAATATTTTATGTGACCTTTATGCCAAGGTCAAAGGGGAAATAATGTATTTTGTTGCAAATGCATCCCCTCCTGTACCGTTGGACATAGCAACTTCAAACTTTGCAGGTGCATATGTCACATACAGAAGAGGATACTGGGAAATATTTTGTGTTACCAAGGTCAAAGACAGATATAAAAGCAGGTATATGCGATGGTGTACCATCGACTGCATTCTAGATTTCGGTAACTATCGCATGTGCATGCAGCGACTGCTCAGATTAGCCTGTACAAACGCTGTCTGCTCGTACACAGTATGGACGTAGATGAAGGCTCAGGCCAAAGTCTTCAAGTCCCCAGGCCCCTGGATAAGTGTGTCATAAAAAAAATCTTATTTCTCAACCAAAATATATGCTTTGGATACTCAAAGAACCGTCTCAAACGGACGGTTCTTTTGAGCATCCAAACCATATGTAAACACTATTGGATAAGAAAATATACACAATTTTACACTCAAAAAGTATTCAGACTATTAGATTTAGAGAAACGTGTATCATGTTACTTTGTATTATGAGTATATTTCGTTACGGGCTTTTCCCAGACAGATCCAAATGAAAGAGACCATTGTTAGATTTTAAAAGCTCATGAACCTATTATTAATAAATCGGCGCGATGCATGTGAAATATAAAGTATGCACTGAAAATGGATAGGCAAGCTTCCTGTCTGGTGTACCCCAATCACCCTTAATGGGCGGGCACCTTACTACATTTATATGCATCATAAAAATTGAAGTAACCCGCGAGATGTGTAAATTGTGGTGTTGGAGAACAAGCGGACTGCTCATTCAGTCTGACCATGGTTTACATTGTTTGCTCAGACATATCCGTCCAAGTATTCAAACAGCTTTTATATCAAACTAAACCAAGACGGCCCTAGGGCCTCGGACAATACTGGGTGCGAGCTAGGGCCCTAGATCGCTCGCCCGAATCCTGGCACATTTAAAGATATTTCTATTTTTAGCTCTGGTAGCCATGTTGTTCAGCCGAGCTGGCTGTCTTGACCAATATTGGTAGAGGGCATCATAAGCAACATTTCTGTGAAATATTTTGACTTCGGACCAGTGGCTCAGGAGATGCCGTTTAAAGACATTTCTTATCTAGAGCTCTGATGGCCCCCCTTTTTAACGGAGCGGATCCATTTGTGCAATATTGGTAAACGTACAAGTGAAATTATTTTGAATTTGGACCAGGAGATGTCGTTTAAAGACATTTCTCATCTAGAGCTCTGGTGGCCCCACTGTTAGTGGAGCGGAACCGTTTGTGCAATTTTGGTAGAGGGCATTATGAGGAACAATTCTGGTAAAATAATTTTGAATTTGGACCAGTGGTTCAGGAGAAAATGTTCTTAACGATCATTCTTATCTAGAGCTCTGATGGCCCTTTTGGCCAGCAAAGCGGAACCGCTTGTGCAATTTCGGTAGAAGTGTCATGAGGAACAATTCTGCGAAATTATTTTGAATTTGGACCATGGTTCAAGAGATGTCGTTTAAAAGATTTATCTAGAGCTCTGGCAGCCCTCATGTGTGATGGAGCAGTGCCATTTATGCAATTTTGCTAGAGGGCATTACAAGGACATTCATGTAATATTATTTGGAATTTGGACCAGTGGTTCAGGAGATGTCGTTCAAAGAAAAAGTTTACAGACACGCAGGCGATTGACTAAAGCCTCGTTCATATGCACAATATACACCCCGGTGCAAATATACACCGGGGGTGTACATTTGCACTTGGGGTGTATTTTGGTCATGTAAACGGTGTTTTATGAAAATGCACCCGGGTGCAAATTTTCATGTAGATTTGCTCCACCTTTGTAGGTGGTGCAAATACGGAGGAGCAAATTAGCACCCGGGTGCACATTTGCCCCCAGGTGCAAATTGCGCATATGAACGCAACTTGTTATCACATAAGTACAATTTGATCTTAGATTTGAATCAATTACCCATATTTTCTATATGAACATGTACATGTGTATGACAATAAACAACATAAATAGTCCCTTTATCAAACTTAAGGTCATGGCTTCTTTCTGTAGTCACTACTTCATCGGCTATGCCGGGTTGCCACGCAGAACAACTGGAGTTTCTTGTCCATGGGCTTCGATTTGCACGATTCTATTTCCGAACAATATCTCTTCCTAACCCCAGCGATAGAAATCAGAGTTTGCCAGAACCCTGGCGCCATGCACGAGTCCAGGCTATCCGATGTACACATCACATCGGTGAAAAGGTTCCCCCTGCATAATAACGGAGTACCACCCTTTACGATTCATGTAATCAACGTGATATTCAGACAGAGCAATAATTAAAATACCCTCTAGCTTACCCCCACAATTTGTGAATTCAAACATCTTGTAGCCAATGATTACATCAATTAAGTCATTTCCCTTCGGAAACTTAACAGAGATTTAGAAGAGTTCGCCGGTCAGTTCGTCAACAATTGAAGACCAAACCCGTTTCACACATCCACAAAACGTTTATTTTGCTATTACGAAGGGGTTCTCAATTGTCCAGCTCTGCACAGTCCTAAGTCAAACTGTCACTAGCAGTTCAAATGAAACAACTCATCGCACACGCGCATTCCGTTGCAGCTATGCGCGCAGTTTGTCGCAGAGCCCGTGACATTCGAAAGTCATGAGTCATCAGTACATGTATAAGTCTCAAGCACTACGTTCGTCCACCACTCGTGGCCAGATAGTCATATATTTACTTAGAACTGCTGCAACAGCTTCTATAAGTGCCATTCATGCACCAGTCATTTGTATCCACTGTCCCCCCAACTACGGGGATGGGCAGGGATGATTTTCACTTTCCAGAGCCATGGTATAAGCCCCGCCCTGTGGGGACAAGCTGATGGTAACAACCCTGCTCTTTTCCCAACCCTACACAACAGAAAATCCCAGCAGGGTAAGTGTCCCAATGTTATAACCCCCACACTTCCCCGGCACTGTGGGGACAATCAAAACGTAATTGTCCAGGACCTTACCCCGGCTATTCCACGGCTATCCCCGTAGGTGGGGGCCGTGGATACAAATAACTTGTGTATTATCCTCTTTAGATATTGTATAAATAAATAAAGCAAATAAAACCAAAATGGAGTTGCATTTTTTTCACATGACGGTATCTTGAACTTAACACATCGAATTTCTCAATAAAGTAAAACTGAAACATTAATTTTGTGATATGTTTAAAGAGCAAATCCAATAACATATGAACACAATTTATTGACATATGAACGCTTCATAAGGGGGTGCAAATTTACTCCCTGGTGCAATTGTGCACCCGGGAGTAAATTTGAACCAGGTTGCAAATTGTGCATGTAAACGAGGCGTAAGATCGACCACAATAGCTCACCTTGAGCTAAAACAAGAGGGCACAAGGGCCCTGGATCGCTCACCTTAATCCTTGTCACAAGGAGGGGATGTTAACAACAAAATAAAAATCCCATTTCTCCAACACAAGTCCATCTTTGGTGTCACTCAGATCATAACCAAAGCCTATCAATTCACTAAGTTCAATCACAATATACTTATCTGCACAATTTCAATGTCTGACCTTTTTTACCCAATCCCAAAAGGTCAGGGGTGTGCATAAGGTCAAACAACAGGAATCAAGGATCTGTCTAAGGGTAAAATATTTGCTATCGTGTTAATGTATGCTTTGTTCCCTTTAATTTGATATGCAACATGTCCATATTCTGAAAAAGAGTATATTAAATAAGCCAATGTGACCCCATGGCGGAGCCATTTTTGGTTTCAGACGAGAAGATTTTTTCATGTTTATCCCTACATAAGCCTTTGTAAAACATGTGACTCCTGGGGCGGGCCCATTTTTGGTCCAAGCGGCCTTATTTGAACAAATTTGGAAGAAGTCAACTAGATGCTGCTACATACCAAATATCAAGGCTCAATGCCTTGTGGTTTCAGACAAGAATATCTTTAAAGTTTTCATCTCAAAAATCTATTATTTCACCTGTGTGACCTAGATATGAAACGGACCTGAGCCATTTGAACATTTATTAAAGAGGGCCCTATAGTGATCATACCAGCCAGGTTTGGTCAAAATCAAGCCAGTAGTTTATGAGATGTCCTTTAAAGCAATTGATGACGGACGACACACGACTGACATCCAATGATCACAATAACTCACCTTGAGCCCAAGCCTTTAAGCCTCAGGTTGAGTTAAAAAGTGGACCGCTAAAACAAAGTATATTACACCCCATGTATATTTCAAACATCCATGGCCATACTTATTGTTCCTATAACCATTGACACGCCCTCATCTTAAACAAGAGGATCATGAGGCCCCGGATCACTTTTTGTTCAGCAGAGCGAAACATTTGTGCAATTTTGGTAGAGAACATATAAGTGAAGCAATTTTCAATTTGGAATTAGGGTCAATGCTGTTTGAAGGTTTCTATTAACGCTCTGGTGGCAATTTTGTGTTCAGAAGAGCAGCACCATTTGTGCAGTTTCGCCGGAATTATTTGGACTAGTGGTTAAGGATATGTTTTAAAGAGAAAGTTAGCAACAAGGCGCTGGACTTATAAAGTGAGTATGACCAGGAAATGCCACAATCACACTGTAGACCCGCCCAAGGCACAGAGAGGAAGAGACACAGAACACTAACAGCACAGCATCCCAGCTAGATGATTGCATAACTATTAAGGACACTTAAACTGATCACAAAAGCTAAAGGCATTCAACGCCACCAAGCTTGTCGATTATACATTGACCACACAATGGTGCAGTTAAGCTTCCTCTAGTGAGTCTAATCTAGACAGTGATCAAAATTACTCTTAAACTGAGCTGTTAACTTTAGCGGCTTGTAAGCCAAAATATTTTGACACAAGTATTTGCCACATAATTTGTCAATGAATTGTAGCTTGATTTCATTTTCTCAGTTCCACCTTCCGATAGCGGCATTATCATCCACGAAGGGGATATTGTAATCGCCCCCGTCTGTTATGCTATCTCCTCCTTAACCATTGGACGAAATCCAACCAAATTTGGTATGCGAGTTGCTCACATAAATGGGGCGTGGAACGGCATTTTTTGGCCCCACCCCCTGGAGAGGGTCAAAAGGTCAAATATTATTAAATTTCAATTAAACTCAATTTTAAAGATTTTATACCAAACTTTGTGTGTTCTCACAAATAAAAGATATACAAAATATCAAACGGGATTTTCATTCAAGCACCTGGGTCATGCCCCAGGGGTGGGACTTTGGGGCGCTAGGGGTGCCCATGGGGTCAAAAAAAAATCGAACATGGTCATGTCACATATCAAAATGACGGGGATGACGAGCAGAACAGAATGCAAGTAAAATTTTCACCCTATGGTCAAACTGGTGACCTTGGGGTGAGGCCAAAAGGTCAAATATCATAAAAATTTCAGTTTCAAAGTCGATTTCAAAGATATTTATACGAAACCTTGAATGTGTTCTCACAAATAAAAGATAGAAAACATATTGAACGGAATTTCATTCTTTGGCCTGGGTCTACCCCAGGGGTGGGACTTGGGGGTGCTGGGGTCAAAAACTGAAGAATGAGGATTTGCGATGGTGCCCCATTGACATCCTGATCTAGTTCAATCCGTTTTCTAAACAGGGTATGTACCGGTTCACCAAAAAAAAATTGCATCTTTAGAGCAAACAAAAGTTCACCCACCCACCATCCAAACCCAAACAGCATCAGCAGTTCAAGAGACACAGTGCACACAAGCAGGTTTTGTTTTATCTTAAATTAGGTATTTTATAAGTAAATGTGACCTTGAAACAGGCCTCAAGATGAGAGGGATTAATCAAATATCAATTTTGTTACTTCTCCACCAAAACGTATTTTATGTGTACTCAAAGATACTGTCTCAATTAGACACTTCTTTTAAGCACCCAAGACATATTTTAAAATAAGAAAATAATCACAACTGTGCACATAAAAACTCCTTTATCCCGACCTATGTTCAAATATCCGTACAAATAACGGTGTCATCAGTAAACCGGGTTTGAGATAGCGGTACAGTAACCCCAATGCCTACAGGATCTACAACAAAATCAATTAGTCATCTGCCCATTCAGTGGGGTGACATATACTGTTCACAAAAAGTAGAAGATATTCGAATATTAAAAATTATAACATTTACCAAACAAATGTCATAAACCTGAAACAGCTAGTATTAATTAGCAATGTCATCTCACAGCCAATATGAATAAATTTTCAAGGATTTGTCTGGTCACGTGTTTCTGAGACAACCGTATTTAGACCTTGGGTAGCCTTACAATTTTCACACGTGAATATCACGATGACGGATTATGCAATGGCTATGCTTTTAAAAAAAGAAAATATCCGTTATTCAATATTTTTTATGTTTTATGTTCAGAATTTGTTTTGATCTCTTTGTCCTCAATTTCAGGAATGTGAGGCTAAAATCTGTCAAATTTTAGTGAATTGTTTCACTTTTTACATTTTTGTCAACGCCCTATCTCCTAGAAATAACAATTATGGTACGCTAAAAAAATCTATAAAAACAAAGATATCCGTAACACAAGTTTGCATTATCAGAGGAAGAATGCCCAAAATTTTGATACTTTTTTGTGAAATTTAAGTCTTGACCCCTAGTTTCTTTGGCACGCGTTTAAGGTCACATTACCCAATTTTCAGTCCTCAAATTAAGCAGGAAAACTGGCGTACATGTTCCTCTATGAAAATACAAAATTATTTATGACAAATTAGGATTTTAATTTTTACGTTTTTTATGTCCCAATTTCCCCTACTTTTTGTGGACAGTATATATACAAGAGGGCCAAGTGAACATGAACGTTTATCTGGGTGCTTACAGTTTCTGATACAGTACAACCTGTCTTAAGCATCCACTCTCAAAAAGACCAAAAATTGGTTTTCAAGACCAATTATCGCTTAATCCAGGTCAAATGTATTGCAGAATTCTCTGCAATTCTTTTGACCTTCATTAAGCTTCCATTTGTCATTAAGATCTTTGGTCTATTTTTGGGTGGCTGCTTAAGACAGGTTTTACTGTATTTGTATAAATGGAAAGCTGGCCTGGCCCTCTGGTGACTTTTTTCTGATCAACTTTATTTAAGTTTTCTATGTAGATCACCTAGTTTACATTTCTGTAAAATCATTTTAAATTCTGACCATTTGTGTCTGATGAGATGATTAAGCTTCTGTTAAAGGAATGGGTGAAAGCTAAAAATGACCAAAATCCTGAAATTTAGAAATTCATTTGCCTATTTTAAGTTTAAATAGCCAACTGTCTTTTAAAATTTAAAGATAAATCAGAGAAGCTATGCAATCAGCCTAGCTCAGAATTTAGAGGCTGACTTTCTATATAAAGTCAGCCTCTAAAATCCTGAATTCAGGATAATTCCTGAAAATCTTCACCAATGTAAAGGTATAAAGGGGAAACACGTTTTTGTTTGTTTTGTTGCTTTACGTCCCAAGTAAACAGGGACGTAAAGCAACAAAACAAACAAAAACGTGTTTCCCCTTTATAAAACACATCACATCCCCAA
The DNA here is from genome assembly GCA_964019695.1 of Loripinus fragilis. Classification (NCBI taxonomy): domain Eukaryota; kingdom Metazoa; phylum Mollusca; class Bivalvia; order Lucinida; family Lucinidae; genus Loripinus; species Loripinus fragilis. The sequence continues at coordinate 326,234 of CAXHUL010000421.1, forward strand.
TTTGTTTTTGTAATTTCTGCAGGTCATCCAGTGACCGTTTCTGCCAAATTATTTTGAATTCTGATCAGCTGCTTCAAAAGATAAAGATTTTTAAAGTTCCCCTTAGCTCCCATGTTTTTGGACTGGTCAAATTTGCTTCACCTATTTTTGTAGGGGATCACCTAACATTCCTGTCAAAATTCTGACCATTGGTTTCAGAGAAGCTATTTTTAAAGTTTTGTATATAGGTATATTAGGGAAAATGCTCCTCCCCCTTGATGGCCATGTTTTTTTTAACTTATCAAGTTCATTTTAGCATTTTTGTAGGTCACCCAATTACCATATTTGCCACATCATTTTGAATTCTGATCAGCCCTGTCAGAGAAGATTTTTTTTAAGTTTTTGTGGCCGCAAAAGTCATGTTTTTGATGGATCAAATTAGTTTTAGCTATTTTTGTACAGTGTAACCTTGGACAGATGGACAGACTAATGGATTACCCATTTTTGTAACAGACTTGTATAATTTGAACAATCTTGGTAGAGGGTCACCCAAAGACCATTTGTGCCAAATTAATTTCAAATCGGTCCAGGAGTTTTGCCAAGGTTTTAAGTTTTTCCTTTTGGTTACCATGGCATGGAACGGAAATCTCTGAACAACTTCGAAAGGGAACCATATGTGATGTTTGGTGAAATTCTTAGTTTCTATTCTGTAGTTTAAGAGATGTTGTTTAACTCTTAAAGTGCCAATCACTACTGCAGCAGACGACAAATTTTGTGACATCTTTCCCAATTTTCCACAAAAATAAGGTATGATATTACATGAGAATCGCCTGCCAGCAGACGATTCTTAAGAAATATCATCCCTATTGGTTATTTTTGAAAAAGCAGCAATATTTGAAATTGTCGTCTGATGCAAATTAAAGGTGGCGCTTTAAGGGTTAAAGCAAATTGTTGACAGATGATGAAGGACATCCTATGGTCACCATGACTCCGCTTCAGCCTATGGCTCAGGTGAGCTAGAAAAGGAGTCTCAGGACACCAGAGCTGCCCAACCTGTGGATCAGCAAAAAGCAATGACACAGTAAAAGTCAATTTAATTGTGTCTTTCAATAGTCACATCACTTTAAGAAGGCATTCATTTACACATTTTGTATAAAACATGAAAACATAACAACATAAATAAAACTCACGATGTTATATAATGGTAGTATTTACAATGAATCTGTGAATTACTTTACAATGCATCTCTGTACAAACAAGAAAACAGTTACTTGCCAACAAATCTTACAACTAAAAATATCTCAAGCAAAACAATATTACAGAAATCTCAAACTGCCCTAGGTTGTAACAAACCAGCTACAACAGGCCTCCAGGTCATAAAATTTATTTCATGCTCAACTCAACTGAGCATGTAATTGATCCTGCTCATAAATGTTAAAATGCCATTATTTGTTGCCATTTTAACATTTATTAGCAGGATAAATACAACATCTGAGAGTTTTGAAGCAAGAAAAATCTTTAATTTTCACCATTTTACCCTTTTAATATGAGCAATTCAAATTTCATACTCAGTTGAGCATAATAAAGTTTTATAACCTTGAGGCCAGGCTACGATATGCAGTTCTCACTTTTCTATGAACATTAGGGCAACTATATCTTGTCAATATCAATGCATATACGATATTTGATAAAATTCAATCAATTTGCTCTCAAGATATTGAGCGGAAACGAAATTATGACGGAATGACAGACAACCCAAATCCAGTATAGCCCCATTTTTTTAAGAGTGTGGCTATAAATACATACAGTGGTTACCCTTGATTCTTTGGGATATTCTTACTATACTTTTATAACTCTACCCTAATATCCAACGGTTCATTTGACAATCTGATGTCTATAATATCCGACCAAGTCCATTTGACAATCGAATGTAGTTGTTAAATCAAATAAGAAAAGCAAATAATGTGTATTGTGTAGACACTCATGAAAAAAAATACACTAAATGTGCAGTCTGATCTGAGTTTACATTAATTTGGGGTATCTAACCCAAATTTCAATGCCCTGACTCTTGGTTTGGTTTGTGCTTTAAATTCCCAGTCAACAGCTATGGTCATTTCGAGACAGTCAGTTAACCTAACCACAATTTTCCTGGGCAAGCTTAGACTAAGTGGTTAACCAGTACTCTGTGCGCATACTTTAGGCTTTAGCTTGTAATTGACAACAGCCCTTCATGAATCAGTGGAAGGAGGAGAATGACCACAGCACAGGTCCAGATAAGGATTTTTAGAGTAAAATTGTAATTATGTTCTAACTTATCAATTACAAGATGTATTTTGGGTGAATCAGTTCTAATGAGACGGTTCTTTTGAGTACCCACAACAAACGTTTTGGATGAGAAATAAGAAAAAATTATTTTCCATTATGCATTTTGTCTGGGGTCCTGTCACCATCAATCCTCGCGCAAATGCAAATATGCGGCCCGGATTGATCTCATGACCCCTGGATCAGTAATTTAGCTTGCTATCAATTGGCTACTGAACCGGGCAATCTTTCAATAGGATTACATTTGACAATACATGTAATGTCACACAATAATTTCAAATGTAATCCTATTGAAGATTCACGACAAGTACATGACAGCCATTTGTTTATCAGACCTTTTTTCTTTCCAAAAATAGTAAAAGGCAGGCCTCTAGATAAGTGAGAGATAAATAAAATTATTTTTTTTCCTTTCCCAACAAAAGCATGTTTTTAATTTTTTGGATACTCAAAAGGACAGTCTCACGAGCTGGTTCTTTTCAGCACTGAAAACACATCTTAAACCTGATTGATTAGAATACAATCTCAATTTTTGACTCATAATTTGTGTTTATCTAGACCTATACTGATATTTTCTTAATTTTTCATGAGATTATTTGTGGTCAGTACTCATAAGAAATGTCTAAGAGACACTTCCAATGAGTGAACACAACATATTTTGTGGAGAAATAAAAGCAATTGCCTGGGCGCCTCTCTTATTTAGAATTACATTTTATAAAATTAATAGTAAAATAAATTCTGAAGTAACCAAATAATCTATAGTTTCGATTAATTGTCTTACTTAAAACAATATTCATGCCTACCAAAAGCTCTAACCTCAATCACTGGTTGAATATGAAAAAACAACTGCCCTAGGGCCTAGGAAGAGAATAAAAAATCGGGGAATGTCATATAATAGCTTATATGGATTCCGATGTTTGTGGTATAAATACGAGCTCAGAAAGTATTCTCATTATATCATACATTGTGTTTACCTTACTTTGTATTTACTTTAATATGCGTAATAAACATGTTCCTGTCTAAATATGGTACACATTTATTATTTGAAAAGTAAATGACAAAACAAGAGAATGTTCTTACCTCGTATTTATATCACAAACGTAGGAATCCACAGGCTTTTGCATGAAATTCCCAAATCGATTCTCTTCCTTGAGCAGTTGATTTTCATATGGAACCAGTGGTTGAGCATCAGAGCATTTGGTAGGCGTGATTTTGCAGTAAATACAACATGTATAAATATTGCAATCTGTTTGGTGCAAAAAAAACTTACAGTAAACCCTTTGAGAATCCAACCATTCTTTTACATGACAAAAAGACTATGCTAAACAGTGACAACCCAGAACAGAATGCTCCAGGAGGAGCAGTCTTATCTAGGTCTTCATTGGCTGCTGTACATGTATTTTGCAAATCAAAGGCCCATTATCCTTACATTTAGTTTTCCAAACAAACTGTTATTTTTTAGCACATTTATCATAATTCAATTACATGTCACAGGTGAGACAAACTCTGACAGATACATGCTTATTTACAAAATTAATACAGTAAAACCTGTCTTACTAAAGTGGCCACTCTAAATAAACAAATAAAGATCTTAATGACAATTGGTAGCTTAATAAAGGTCAAAAGTATTGCAAATTGCTCCCTTGGAGCATTCTGCAATACTTTTGACCTGCATTAAGCGATAATAGGTCTTGAAAACCAATTTTTGGTCTTCTCTTTAAGTGGCCGCTTAAGACAGGTTTTAATGTAACATATTTTACCATCCTTTTCCTTTATTCCATTTACAAATTGAGCTAGCACTTGCTATTATGGTGCTTATCAAAGACTTCGAGAAATTTCTCGGTCTAGCCTGGTGTCGCAGGACACTCGCCAGAGCCGCACCAAATGTTTGGAAGTAGATGAGGTCTAGATATTTTTTTTTATTACGAACCAAACAGGACTTACAACTGACCAAATACCGTTTAGCAAAGAGGAAGTTCGTGAAATCAAATTTGTGGATTAATCTGTTATGTAAATATAAACAATTTGCCATTAAATGACAGGTACCTTGGCTTACTGAGTAGATGTCAGACTTAAGCAATTCTGCTGCTAAGATGCCGACTGTCAAGTGGGGGAAAGCCAGTGCAGTTCTCAGCTTTTCGCCGGGAAATGCACTGTGAAACCATCATGACCCGGAAAGTGACAGTCAAACCATTGAAGACATACTACTGCAGGAACAAGTTGATAATTTTTCACTAAGATATTTTTGCTCGAGACATTAGCAAATTCGAACTGGCGTGACAGAGATATCCAGCTAGTCGGAGCTAAACATGCTACAGACTGAGCTATCCAGGCGCCCCTTTTATTATCTTGATTATGATTGGCAGCTTGACATGCTGTTTAAAGGCATATACAATAGACATGGAACTAAATAAGTGTAAATTTCAAAATAGTTTTCCTTCTTTTATTGGAACACATTAAAATAGACTGATAGAGGCAATTGGAATTCAGTCAGTTCAAATGTGTACCTTCAAAATATATTCTTTCAATAAACGAGTTTTCAAGATAAACTTTTTTGCCATCTTTGTTAATGTTTCAGTGAAATGAGCATGTTGATATGAATAAGTTTTGATGTAGTTCAGCATGTACCTGAATGACAATAATAGACAACCAATTTATGCTTTTTGTAACTTGAGATGTTTCTTTGGTATATTTTGCTAACTCTGTACTTATCAGGTTGTATAGCTTAGAATCTGGGGTTTGATAAACACCATATTAATGGAAATTTAGTCACATACATTGTATACTGTGCCACACTGAGGCAGGCATGACAACTAAACATAACTAAAATAGTATATCATAAAATCATGATAAAATCGAATCACAAACTTATGCACCAACACAAATATATTAAATGAAATTTCATGAATGGATGGAGTCATAAAAACTGAGAAACATGTCAACTGTGATGTGTGTGCCGATAAGAATGTACAGACCAGTCTGCATTTGCAGTCACTTAAGTCAGTGCAGCACTTCTCTTTCACTTTCAAACAGGCTACATGTATGTACAATAAATCAGTAACTACAGTGATCGTTCTAAAATTTTGAAAACTTTCATTGTTTGACACTCGCACTTTACTTGGCACTATAGATAAATCTGTTTCATAATTTATTATTAATGGGAGCTAGTGTCCCCATATCCCCACAAGATTCCTTAGGTTACAAGTTAGTTTCATACTGAACAATGCAAGAAATTATATTTAGAAGCCAACCTACACATGAATCTTATTCAGCAGTGCCAAGTAAAGTGCATTCTAGCCTATATCGTTTCCAACTTTAATATTGAAATATTGGCTATCTTGTCTTTCAACAAAATGCTTGTCAGAATAACAAACAGTGAGGGATCTTGATCAGGCTGCTTCCTGATCAGGACCATCACTGTTTGTAATTCTTTGTTTGGCAACTAGTGTTCAAAAGTTTAGGACATTAACCATTTAACAATAACAAATTAATTTATGGAAACATTGATATTGTTAGTCTTTAGTACCTTTATATACCCAAAAGGTTTTTCTACAACAATGTGTAGCTTTGATTTTAATTTTTCTTCCTAACAAAATGTAAATTGTGGAATGTGGACACTTAAAAGAAGCATCTCAGAGACCCTTCTTTTATCAACCACAATCATGCCTCAATACATGTAAATAGAAAAGCAATCAAATTTTTTTTATGAGCACAAAATTCAATGGTCGTGCATTTATAATATTGGTCAAAATGTGTATAATTATAATTCAGGCCAAACAAGGTATTGAAACTGTAGACTTCTTGAAACAGACCTACAGGTAAAAGCATGTACTTCAAAATTAATTTTCTTACTTATCGCCCAAAACATAGTTTGATGGTGCTCAAAACAACTGCCTTAATGAGACAAATCTTATGAACCATTAAAACTGATGGATAAGGAAATAATCACAAATTAAAACATAAAAAATTTGTTTATCTGGTCTTGTGTTGAGAGACTTGCCCAGACACATCAAAAAGTTATGATGTTTTAAATTCTAACTCTTAATGCTAGTATAGGCAATTTTGCATGCTTTTGTTGTCGTTTGTTGATTTTTCTTCAAAATTAACTTTTTCAATAAATAGGAGCACTTTCAGATTGTCAAACAGTTTGGATCCAGATTAGTCCAAACATTCTTTTGAGCCTGATCTGGATCCAAATGTTGGCAAAGGTTATAGACAGACAACAAGGTTGCTGCTTACAGGAAAAGAGTTAACATATAAGCCTAGGGTCCTTTTTGTAGGACATAGACAAACAGTTCAGACCCAGATCAGATGCCGAAAAATGCTTACAGAATGTTCTATTAAAGTTTGAAAAAATTAAACATAGCTCCCAATAACCCTTAAAACAGAAATTAAATGGTCCAATTGATAAGAGTGGGAAATTCCATTCAGCTTAAGTGGGTTTATAGCTGTAGGATAGCCCTGATGAGCATTATGAGTCTATTCATACAATCTAGTTTTTATCTAATGATCTTACAGAATTCTAAAAATAAGATGAGCGTCGTCACAAGAAAACCTATCTAAGGAGTTTCTAACCAGGTGATGCTCAAACCAGCCAGTTCAGCTACAGAGACTTGCTAGAATCTTGAAATTGTGTATATGAACTTGATGCAAGTCGAGATATCATAATTTGCAGGAAGCGAATAACAAATGCACTGATCAGACTGCAAAGGTTTTGTTTGTCTAGTTGCTTTACCTCCCAAGTCAACAGCTATGGTCATGGCGGGATAGTCAGTTCACCTAGCCACACTATTTCCTGGGCAAGCTTGAACAAGGGGTTAACCAGTACTTCATGCACTTACAGTCAAACCTGATGTTGCGGCCACCTGTATTAAGCGTGACCCTCCCTTAAGCGGCCATTTTAGAGCCCCCCGAACGATTTTGAATGCAAATGCACCTTTATTAAGCCTGCACCTGTCCAACGCGGCCAGCGGTTGTTGAAATTCCCCCCCCCCCCCCCCAAACACTGAAATTGTGTCTTTAAACGGCCCATTTCTATGCGTTGATGCGGCCAGTTTCGATTAAATTTCACCAATAAACTTTTTTGCACCAGTCATTTGCTTGGCGCAATTAAACTCCCCAGCAGTGGTGTCTCCCAGATAATTGCCGCTACCCTATGTCAGGGTTATTGGGCCCAACTAATTGGAGGTTTATGGAGCAGTCGAACCACAACGGGGCTGAAATCAACTAAGTTCAAGTGTTTTCGCTAATCAAACACTACGACATGGTTCAGGAAACCAGCACATATGGATTAGAAACAACGTCGACAGTTATCGAAAACCTGAATACGTTAAACGAACACCACTTGTTGATTTTTTTGAGGGGGTAACCATTATTGCAAGCGGGTAACTAGTCCTAAAGCCAGTCAGCTGATAAAATTGTCGACATCAAAGCATTTTGCCGCTGTCAAAGTTCATTCATCCATAACGTGACAGATGTTTAACGGTAAATGTGTGAAAATCTAAATGCAAAGTAATACTCTTTGCTGGAGGCATATACTTACTACACAAAGATGCAAACTTTGCTAAAAGTCAACAAGCAATAGCTTTTGAGAAAAAAAAAATTATTTTTGAGTAACAAAATTTGAACCATTTTCCGATTCTTTTTCACCTGAATAAATTTACAATTCTAACAACATTCTCTTCATGCTCAGTAGTACGATCGCCATTAAACATACATTTGCTTATCAAAAATCAAGTTTTAGCTTCTAGAAAAAATATGATTAGCAGTGCTTTCTCTGCTCTTTTGACATACAAGTGGATCTTTAGACTGAATGGATTTTGTTTATTTCATATTTTGTAATGTTGTGTTTTTTTCCATTTATATATCTTATGAAGAAATGCAATAACTGTAGCAGTGTAGACCTTATTCTTAATACTTTTCACTCATTATTATATGGGTATCGTCAGCTCAAAGCCAAATTCTTTCGAGTCCTCAATCATATGGCCATCTAAGCTGAACCTCTATTAAGCAGCCACCTGTCTTAAGCAAGCGATTTTGGATTATCCCTTGACCGCTTGCTTAATACAGGTTCGACTGTACTTTTGCTTGTAACTAACAACAATCCTTCTTGAATGATTCAGCGGAAGGGAGGAGAATGACCGTAGAAATTATTTCATGATCAATCTCCCCGAAAATATGGGACCGGGCCGGGGTCTAATTCGGGACCCCTGAATCTGCAGTCAGACAAGCATCTGTAGCCATACACGTTACCTACTGTGCAACGTGGCCTGGTAGACTGCACAGGTGAGCAAGACTGGTCTGTGTCTGTAATTTGCATCCACCAGTCAGGTTTTCTTGTGCAGATTATAAGGCTTGCATACATTTACAAAGCAGATAGCAGTGTGGAATCTGATCAGCTGCCTTCTCATCAGGCAGAAGATCTGAATCTCGCTGTTTTTAAAACTGAATATATAAAAAATTGCAGGTTCAGTATGCTAAATATTAACATTGTTAAAAATATACTTGAGACAATCAATATTACTACATGTATCAAGGTCTCTCTGAGACAGTCTTCATCATGTTCATGTCAAAATGAGATGAAACGTTCAAGTTTCCCAGGGATGTAAAATTCCACTCGCCCGCTCGCATTTGTAAAATGTTATGCAGGGCGAGTAAAAGTTTTGACAATTTGTGTAGTACTTTATAATATACAGCATCTCAGAGAAAATTGGGGACATGAGAAGCAAGTAACTTATATGGAAATTTTACACCCCTGATTTCCTCTAGGGCCAAAGAAAATAATAAGTGTGTTTCAGGTAACAGGTCTGAAGATTTTATGTTGGGTAGGCACACATTTTTTTTTTCTGGAAAAAATATCATTTTATAATTCAAAATGCATAAAATTATATTTTGTTCCAGAAAACCTGAAAAAAATTCTAGGTTTCACCAGTAAATTTAGGTAGGGTCGGGTTACCCTAAACATAGGTATTTTTCTATTTGGCCTAGTATAGAATGGACACTAATAAGTGTGCATCTTTCTATTAAAGTTTGTTTTAACAAACTACACATGTACATTGTAGTTCCCTAAATAAGGAATTGGAGGAAAGAGTTTTCAACTCCGTGCTATCACTGAATACAACTCACAGGCCTCTGATTAGAAATTATTTTTCTTATTCCTCAACCAAAACATGTTGTGGGTACTCAAAGAACCGTCTCAGTGAGACGGTTCTTTGAGCACCCAAAATAAATGTTAAAATGATGGGTAAGAAAACATTTACACTTCTTGTTTAACTTGACCTATGTATACAGGTTTATCCTGTGTTTACCGTCACCTGTGTAAAGACACTGGTCAGCGGAATTCCTCCGAGACCAGCTGATCAGATCAGAATGCATATTGCACTCCAATCATATTATTTCATTTAATGACAGGACAATTAAGTAACAATCTTAGTGGCTGTCAATCATTATGGGCAAATTCATTCTGTGGGACAATTCTACAAGTCATTTCAAGATCAAAGAACCCATGCAATCAGCCTCAGGTCAAGTGAACAGATGCCTGGGCAAATATATCAAACATACCAGACATTTGTTAGCACTGCCCCCACAACATCTGTGATAATAGTGGCTTTCTGCAGCTGCACAGGCCTCCAGATAAGAGAAGGTTATCCTAGGTTTATATAGGCAAGTGCGTAAAATTCATTGATACAAGGACTACTTAAATACTTTCCTACTGTTTTCAAGGACTGAAAACTTATGAAAAATACTGATTTACATGTTAAATTCAGTATTTTTCATAAGTTTTCAGTTTTCATGGACTTTTCTAGCATTTCAAAAATAGAATTTACATGTTTAAATTCTATTTTTGAAATGCTAGACTGCATTACTTAAGATATAAATTTTAGACAATTAGTATAAAATTGTGGTGCCTATTTTGGTGCAGCATATGCTGCACCTAATAAAGGCACCACAATTTTATACTGATATCTGTCTCTAAAGACAGCGTTGAATCCTCCTGTAAATGGTAAAATTCAAGGACTTTTCAAGGCCTTTAAGTGTTTTTAAAGGCTATAAAAATTTCAAGGAATTTACAAGACAGTCCTGTATGTTCACGAACTTTTCAAGCTTGTGCGAACCCTGTTATCATAAATGAAAGATGATTTTATCACCCACAGTACCCAGGCTCCTTGTGGATCTAGTTTACAAGTAAGTTGATATATTAAGCACTGTTTGATCATGGCTTTCTGAACACATCATCCTTACTATTGTAATAATAGTCTTTTCTTTTTTACTGACAATAAAAGAAATGATCAGACTACACACTGGTGTGTGCAGTCTGATCACTTCCTTTGTTGTCCAAGTAAGTCAACAGGACTTTCTCTTTGTCATACAAGCGTGTATGATATCTCACCGACACTCTCCCGTTTTTAACTTCTTGTAATTTATAACAATCTGTCTTCCCTCCTGAAGTCTCTGTTATACCTCTGTCTGACAATACAGTTCTTTGAGTGCTTTCAATTCTTCTATTAAAGTTTTATTTTGATTTTCTAATACTGCCACACGATTTTCCAAGCATTTTACATAGTCTTTTTTCTTTCTCCGGCATTCTTTAGCAGCTTCTCTGTAGGAGACACAAAAGCCATTTTCATGATGAGAGAACAAAAAAAATGTCAAGTAGAATAATGCAGTAACTGGCATATCCCTTCCCACCAGTACCACATCAGACCCTTATATTAGATTGTGTAATAAAAAAATAATTTGAGCCGCGGCATGAGATTTCCAACAATTTGACATTTTGACAAGTGTAGACTCAGGCGAGCCTCCGCAGCCTTCTTTTAAGCTTAGAAACTCCAAATGGTGTTCAGTCAGTAGCATAACTATCATAGAATCCTCAAGCGACTAGCAAAGGCTCTGATCAGACTGCGCGTATGCGCAGGCTGATCTAAGGCTTTGCTGGTCGCACATACCACATTGCTTGAAATCTCTTGCACTGGCTCATTTTTCTTTTTCTCCACCAAAATATATGTTACTGGTAACCGGTGTCATGGGTATTCAACAGAAAAGCCTCAGTGAGATAGTTCTTTTGATTGCCCAAAACACATGTTTTAACTTATTGGTAAGAAAATAATCACAGGCTTATAAAATGCAAAGTTTGCTTATCTCGACTTATGCCACATGAATTTATAATAATTAGCAAATGTTGTAATTCATCAATTAATATTAACACTTTCAAAGCGAGCCTTTAATGAATCATTGAGACTTTCACAACCATTCAAAACCCCATGATCTACCCTGGTACAGATATAAAAAAAGACAAATAAAATAACAATGTCTAAGCTCACTTTAATACAAAGGTGTCTGCAATACTCTCAAACGAGGAATTCACAATGTAGGCATGACTGACAGCGAGCCTACACTTGGTTCACATGAATTTGATTGTTGCATGGATCTTTATATGATATATTGTGTGAATCAAAAACAGTGATGATGTACATTTTTCTTCAAAAGTATATACTTATTAAGTGTTTGTTGGTTTGACTTGATTCTTTACATCCCAGTCAACAATTTTTCAGTTATGTTGGGACTCGGGATGGGTCTTCCTGGGTTAAACTAGTAATAAGCAAGGATTAATGTGCCTTAATCAATGACACAACACAGTGACGCTGGTGAGGCTCAAACCTGCAACCACTGAGCCACTGCATGTGTATAAAGGCCTCTGGATAAGAAGGCGTAATTAAAAATTATGCTATTTCTCAACCAAAACATAACTGAGCAGCGACATGTGATTTCCAACAATATGGTGTTTTGACAAGTGTAGACTCAGACGAGCCTGTGCAGCCTCCTTTTACGCTTAGACAAAACAAATGATGTTTGGTCAGTAGCTTAACAAATAACAGTCATAGAATATTCAAGCGACTTTCGGACTAGAAAAGGCTCTGATCAGACTGCGCAAATGCGCATATGCGCAGGCTGGTCTTAGCGTTTGCTGGTCGCACATACCGCATTGCTTGAAATCGCATGTCGCGGCTGATATGTTGTTGGTTATTAAAAGAACCGTCATAAGGAGACTATTTTTGCACTCACAACAGTTGATTAATAAGGAAACAATTAAGCTCTACACTCAATTTTTTTGTTTAACTGAACATTTGTGTAAAAAAATTGTAAACCATATAGTGACATGTACTTTAAACTCTCTAACAGTGATATCTACAAGGCACTCAGACTTGAAGCCATTTTGAATAATACTTGTCATTTTTTAAAAAACAATTTAATTGCATTTTATATAACATACCTGTTTTTAAGTAACCGTAATTCTCTCTTTCTAGCTGCCTCCTCTCCGAGTTGTTGAGGACTTGAGATTGCAGCACTCCCTGTTGTTGCCATGACTACTCCCTGAGGCAGGGAGCCTGCTGTAGCTATCTGATAGGCTTGCATTGTTCCTGTATTTCCAACTGAAAGGATTAATCTTTGGAATTCAAATACAGCAGAAAGTGTTTCATGATTAAATGAAGTACATACTTGGCAATGGCTAAAATTTGTTTAAGCTATTTTGGAAGATGGTAACCTACTTAACAATTACGCAAAATGATTAAGAAATATGATTGTTCAATTCAGAGTAGAAGACTAATGCTGAAGCCAAATTTAGACCTCAAGCTATGCTAAATATTAGTGTTGGGTATCGGACAAGAAATCACTATCGATTATCGGAATACAATGGCCGATTGATTATCGATTATACAATCGAAAACTATATTCAATTTACAGAAAACAGTAATTTCCATAAAACAAACTTGTTACATACACACATGGTCATGCTTTAGTCCCTTTTGAGTCTTTAGCATTATTTGTGCTTTATGTATTACTTTGAGGCATATTTGTTCTATTAAATAAGGCATTTACTGCATTTTAAAGAGCCATTTAATGAAGTTAACAGGACCAGTGTAGGTGATAGTCTTAAAATGAATGCAATATTGACCTTAATCAATGCAGACTTGGGTAAAAAATTTTCTACACATTCAAATATTTTTATAAACACATTTTATGCAAGGGGTGCCTTAGATTTGCTTACCAATGATAGAAATCCGATTTAATCGATTGTGGAAAATTTCAATCGATATCTTCCGATAGCAGCTCTACTTACTAATTAATCGATTATTTCGATTAATCGTCACAACACTACTAAATATGTAATTATACATCGTAACATGTAGGCATTTATTAGAGACATTTGTCAATATGTTATAGAACCCAAATCTCATTTACTGGCCCATATTTATTTTGAGCCTCATTTTCACTGCCTTACTTGCCCTGAAGCTGGAAAGTACATTGACAACTACTTGCTGAACACTGCTAATGTAATTAGTGATGTTGAGAGTTACAAACCAAATCTCTCTATTGCATGCATTTTAGCCTGATGATTATAAGTTTTACAAGAAATATCTTTAAAAAACAATAAACAACGAAGTGAAAGAAGACATGTTTCATATGAGTAACGCGAGAATTTTTAAAGTAAACGAGAGAAAAAAAAATTTTTTTTGGGGTGTGGACACTTTGTTATGTCCTCAGTCAGTTGAGCTCAGTAAAACGTTTGGCTTGAGGAACCTATAGATGCTAAATAAATTCAAATATTTATAACTTCATTATCTGGTAGTGATGTTTCTGGGGTGCAGAATTGCTGGAATCCCACAAAAACTCGATTCAGAACGCAAAAAAAGTCACGCCCCTGCGCCAAAATGCTGCATATTCAAATAGCTTCATGCATAAATAACTTCACACATTTTTCCACTGTTCGTTGCACCTGGTACAAATAAAGTCACTAGTAGGCTAGTAGCGTGCTACCTATTAATTAGTTCCGTTCACCGTAACCTATAAATATCGGCAATTCTTCCGTACAGAAGAATTTTTCGTGCCGTACAATATTTTTTAACCATTGGCTTAGATATTTCTTGACATTTCTCGCGTTCTCACTATCATTCTTTCAGTGTCAATGTGAAATTCATATTTAAAACGCAAATAAACATTTCATACAACTAAATTTAAAACTTTTTAACATGTTTAATAGACCACTAACCATTTCATGGCATGTACTTTCTTCCATACAGAGATTAAGTCAATTTTCTGCCAACAATGAAATTATAAGACTCCCCATTAAAATAATTATTAGACTAATAATATATATAACAGTAATGTTTATTATCAATATTTGATAGTTTCTATTGATAATAGACTCTGTAAATATAAAATAATTAACCAACCCCGAATATGATAAGGGAGATTCAGCAAAACTTTAGAATCTGTCCAACTCTATATGTTATGTTCATTTGGTGAATGTGTTTTAACAAACAGTACATGAAAATAATAATGCAAAAGAGTTAATATCAACTATTATGGTTAGGGTTATGTTTGGTAGCAACTAATAACAGGTATGAGTCAGATGAAGTGACAGACAGATTCTAAATTTGCTCCTAAAATCTGATCTGTTAAGAATTCAATTACCAGGTATATAATACTGTTGTCCGTCAGGTCCCTGTGCGTACTGTACAATGGTTGCTCCTGCTGATGCAGAATTAGCCGTTGTTGTTGCTGGATTAGCGTTAGTCATAGTAAGGGTCTGTAGACCCTGAGCTATAGGTGAACCGTCTTGATTCACACTGATCTGTATGGCACCAGCTGGCACTACTGAAACAATGGCAAAATTAGCAAAATGCAAAGGGTCATAGACCAGGCTGAAAATATAATATAAAATGGCGGCTAAATGTTGGTCATATTGAATTTTTAAGTGCCCATAACTACCCCTCTTTTCAACCGATTTTGATGATACTTGTATCAAAATTCATGGTCCATAGAGTTCTTTCGGATAAAACATACTCATCATTAGGGCTGCTGGCCTCTGTAAGTTAGCTGTTGTTGCAAAGTGAAATCCACATAGATTTATTTCTAGTTGAAAAACAATGGATCTTACAGTTAGATGTCAACATGATTCAACAACCATGGCAACTTGTTACAGTTGAAGGTAGATGTGCTGTAACAGACGTTACCGTACCATGCCCTCAATGCCACTCAAGTCACCTGATAGTGTTGACTTGACCAATGCAACGAAGACAAAGCATGAGACACAGTCCCACAAAATTGCAGCACATGTTTAACCTCCCACATTTAATATGAGGTTTACCTAACCAGTTACCTGTTTAACTCTTTGCATGCTGGGTCATTTTCCATGTGTTTTATTGTTTGCTGATTTTTTTTCAAAATCATCTTTTTCGAAATTGGAATACCACCAGTGTCTGACAGTCAGACTCACACAGTTTGGTTCCAGACCAGGCCCGACAAAGAGATAAAGTAGGAGTGGTCTTCGGAGAGGTGGGTTGGGCAAGGAATAATATCCAAACTGAAACAGGATTTAACCCTTAATGCGCCAATCGCAACAAAAGTCGTCTGCTTTTCTCAATTGCTGAAATGTTTGAGAAGCCTCTATGGTAAACAGTGTGGACCCAGATCAGACTGCTTCTACACTGTTTGCTTCTATACTTAATCTGTCAGTAATGATAGGCAATTATTTGCAGCAGATGACTTCAGAAGACAACAAATTTTCCGATGCATTTTTTCTTGGCACTTTAACGGTTAAAAAAATTATTTACTCTTTATCAGGAGGCCCCATCCTAATTAGTAATACTACAATTTTACCTGTTGCTGTTGAGTATTGTATGGCACCACCAGTAGAATCCTGCGATTCTCCGTCTTGACTCTGACTGCTGTTGGATTCCTCGTCGATCTTTGTTACTGAGACAGGTGATGATAGTTCATTCAATATTTTTCTGCGTGAAAAAGTAGTGAAATGTTAGATTAGCATTACTGATAAAACACTTAATTTCATGGAAAATGAAATGCTAAGTTGGGTGTGTTGATGCTTTACGTCCCAAACAAAGATATTCAACCCATTGTAGACCTAGAAAATTCCTGAAAGGAGCCTGGACATTAGTTCACAGAATGTTGTCATACTTTTTCCACTAAATATTTATATTTTTTTCAACTAAAACATATGTCCTTGGAACCTTAATTTACAGGCAGGCCTGCCAGGGGCATGGAAATACCTCACCCTGTTTGTCCCCCATTTCATTCAGGACAAATATAAAGAAATTTAATAAAATCATGTTCTTAACTTCTTACAAAGGAGTCTGGACATTAGTTTACAGAATATTTTCATACTTTTTTAAACAGGCCTCCAGAATCATGATAAGTCACTTTTAAATTAAAGTGTAACTAAATATTTAAATTTTTCTCAACTAAAACATATGTCCTTGGAACCTTAATTACAGGCAGGCACTGGCAGGGGCATGGAAATACCTCACCCCACTCCCATAGGAAGGCAGTAATAACATTCTTATAATTCAAACTGATTTATCCATTAAATAACAAACTAAAACAAGATGACCATAGGGCGCTGGATCGCTCACCTGAATCCTGGCACATGAGATGATGTTTTGACTTGTGGTTAAACTTTAAGAGATATATATCATTAAACAATATTTCTATTTTGATCTCTGGTGGCCATTTTGTTCAGCCGAGCTGAACAGTCTGAGAAATTTTGGTAGATGGTATTATGAGGAACAGTTCTATGAAATTATTTTGATTTTGGATCAGTGGTTCAGAGAATGGCATTTAAATATATTTCTTATCTAGAGCCCTGGCAGCCCTTTTGTTCAGTGCAGCAGAACCATTTGTGCAATTTTGGAAGCTAGGCTTTATAAGGAACATTGTTGTGAAATTATTTTAGAATTTGGACCAGTGGTTCAGGAGATGTCATTTAAAAAATGTCTTTAAAGTTCTGGTGGCTCAGCAGACAGGAACCATAAATGTAATTTTGGTAGAGTATTATGGGGTCCATTCATGTGAAATTATTTTAAATTTAGACCAATGGTTAAGGAGCCGCCTTTAAGGAAGAAGTTTACAGATGACGCACAAAGACTGATCATAATAGCTCAACTCTCACTAGTAGGATTTTGAAAACAGAAGCCCTCTTTGCCAAAAAGTGGGAATCCAAACATACAAAAACATATAGCCTTCTTAAAAAAATAGGAGACTCCAGCACCATAAATGGGAGTTCAGGCCTCGAGGTTATAAAACTTGAGTACAGTCTCAGACTCCAAATAAAGCGCAGTTATGATTGGCTGCTTGCGGACATGTGTCCGCAAGCAGCCAATCCTTGCGCTTTATTTTGAGTCTGAGAATGAGCTCATGTTTTATAACCGAGGCCAGGACCGCAAATCAGTAGTTAGTGAGAGCTCGGTCTGTGATAGGTGAGCTAAAAATGGTTATGAAATAGCCTGACTTTCAAGCAATATATACTCTTACATGGTTTGGTTACCATTTATGAACTCACACAGTGTCGGAAAAACTAGTGTGAATGATCCTGATCTGCTAGCTTCTCCAACTCCAAGTCAGCTGATTTTGATCTACACTGATTTCAATATCTATGTATATGTTCCATACTTTTTTAAATATGAAAACTGGAAAAATGGACCAGATGATCAGACTTAAGAGCAGTCTTCAACCTTCGTAGTGGTAGCTATCGTGGTAAATATTCCGACATAAATTTGAATAATATTTTCAGGAAAAAATGCTTGTAGGATAAGGGTTATATATATGCAAATTACAATGATCATGATGATTGTTCTAAAGAAGGAATTTACAAAGCAGTTTAAATGTACAAACCTATAAGATGGCCTCCTGGATAAAATTTCTCTTCTCTTTCTTCCCTCAGAATCATCCGATAAATCTTCTTCTACTTGTGCTACTCTCACAACCTGTATTGTAGGCACTCCCTGGCCGGTGGTCTGTATCACAGAATTATGACCCGCTGTCTGTATTAGAGATTGATTGTTTTGTTGTATTACTGACTGTACAGGCATAGACTGGTTTGGCATTTGTACCTGCACCACTGACAGGGACGCTTGTGAATCTAGATCAGAATTGGTACCTTCTGACATCCTTGCTTTGATTGGGTCTCAAAGCCTGAAAATCAAACAGAACAGGACTGTAGACATGTAAATAATTTCCAACCATATAAATTTACCTTCAAAACTGTATGAAGATATTGCTGATCAAGTTGGCTGATTGACATATTAAAATAAATCATTCAAAATCCATGGCCCTTGGCCACAACTTCTTAAAACTTAAAAAGGGTAGGGAATTCCCTGTTCACAGCTGTTATAACATTGTTTTAAAATAGCCATACAGTCAATATGAACATGTACAATACCATAAGAACAGGACTTTTCCCAGCAATTTTGGGAAAAGGCCCCTGGCCAAAATTGGGAAAAAATGATCGACTTTACATCAAAATTTGGAGAAATTAACGACACAGAACATAACAAGGGGAGCAAAATATATCCTCAAAATCAAGTTATTTTAGATTGTATTATGCAAAGCATACCACTTAAGCACAAGTGTTTAAGTATCATTCTGATATAGTAGTGGTCTCTAAAAAAAAAGTGAAAACAATTTTTTTTTCTTACTGTACTTTTCTTAATTTGGAAAAAACAGGCATGATTCTGGGGGAAAAAGGTGGCTATTTTTTTTATTGAGAATGGGTCCCAAATCGGCCCCTAGAGAAAGGCAGAAAAATCGCTAGCGAAACAACTTTATCAAGTCAACAAAAAACAAGCAACTAAGACCCAAAAGTGCTGGCTCATTAGTAATACTGTACCTGAATGTGCTTAACTAGAAAATATCTTGAAATGGGCAATTAAGCAATAGGTAAGAAAATTTATTTAACCCTTATCATGCTTATCCTGCCACTATTTTATGAACTGAAAAGGTTGGCTGCCTTTTAAGTCTGCTGCATTTAATCAAGCTTAGACTAGATTTTTTTTCATGGAGCAAAACAATATGAACCCTGATCAGACTGCTCCCAAAGAGCAGTCTGATCTGGTTTGATATTGTTTGACATTATAGCCAACCATCCTAAGAATGTAAGCATGTAAGATGGCATAAGTCGTGACTGGGGAACTACCAGGTTTAAGCTGGCAAGCCTAGCAATTGTCAGTATAAAACAGCAAACATAAGATGAATGTCTATCACACCTTACCAAACCATCACTTCATATGCTAATAGCAGAAATCAATACTGTCTATCTGTTTATGAAGAAGAGGAACCTGTTACACATTGAATTCAATAAAAACTTAATTTTAGATTTTCTGGAAGGAGCCCTGCCTGTGCTAAAAGGCCCTAAATTTTCTTCTACAAAGCATGGGCCTTTTTCCATTTTATAAGGTACCCTGTAAGTGTATAGGGAAGTGCTGCTGTTTGACTTTGAGAACAAAATTTCCTCAAAAAGGCCCATCATGTCTGTGAGCCAGAAATACACATGCATCCCTGAATTCCAAAAATGCTATAATTGATAGCCCTGATGTTTTAATGCCTTTAACATTCTTTAAATTTTATATTGTATCCGCTGTCCAGCTCTTTTTCGGAGGAACTGGATTAACTCTGGTACATGTTTATAACCATGCTATAACTTTTTTATACTTTACCAGTGTCAATCCTGCACAATACACAGTAGTATTTTGTGGTTAATTTGGTGAAGGCCAGGCATAATAACCTCAGCAGATGGCCATGATTATGTACGTCGTCAAAACGTCGTACTATCATGATGTAAAGAACGAATGTGGCTGACTGAACCGTCCAATATTAAAGGGGGATGAAATAACACATACAGTACATGTATGCCATTGCGAAGACCAGATTTTTTTTATTTAATAGTGGATCTACGTGTACAAGCCCGCTGACTGTAATTTTACTGAAAGTAGAAAAAAATCTAAAATTATTTTTTATTTTATCAGCCAACTCTAAAATATAATTCGTTATGTTGAAAAACTATGGATTTGTGAGATTGATTCACCCAACTTTCCAATATTGATTACCGGTATGTACATGTAATGATAAAACGCAAATGATGGAAGGGAACCCAGTCTTTTGAAACCGCCAACCTGAGCTGATCACCTTACATGAAGCGGGTACCCAGTATTTATTCCTCATTAACAATACGGCCTTTAACGAAGAGACGGCAATTTTTGTACTGCAATACAATTTCACAACAGACAAAACGGACACCTGATCTTCTTCAAATATTTTCGAGGTTTCTATAGTTGATGACAAATTAGTCTGCCATAGTGCCTTTTTATTTATTTTTTTATTGGCGAAACACTCAAATTTCCTTTCAACTTCTTTAGACTTACCTAGTCATAGTAGTCAAGACTCATAATCGATGAAGTTTTCAGTCAGTCATGTTCAGCGAACACTGTAGAGTGAAGACCCACTTGATCAGATTTCTCCTAGAGAAGCAGTATGATAAGGGTCTACTACAATGTTTGCCATTCTGTCTCAATGTCAGTGTTTTTAGGGTGACACCGTTAAAACTGATTGTTACAGTTTTTCTGGTGTCCATGAGGATAATGACAAATATTTAAAGATTAAATACAGACTTTCTTTCTTTTATATACTGCCTGGTGCTCGCTTTCGAGGATTATGGGAAGGTGTACGTTGTACACTCCGAGTTGCAGACCGTTGGCTTACAGTACTAGTTTTACTGTCACTGTTAGTTCTCAAAACACTGAAAAAATAATCTCCTTTTAATGGACTGGCCATATTCAGACCCCCTAAATCTGAAAATAAATTTCCAGTAAGTAAAAAAAAAATCTGACCTAATTAAGATTTTAAAATTTAATAAAACAAGAAAACGTTTTAGTTGGATTTTGAAGTGGCACTTGATGAAGGCTACTAATTACATATAACAAAAAATAATAAAACTCAGTAATATATAGATCTATATCTACTAGACCTAAATAAAGACTACAAGGCTAAGTGACATGACCTACTTTTGTCAATGAATAAAAAAAGATTCAAGACGTTGAACAAAATAATAGCATGCTATCAAATTCATTGAAAGCAAAACACAATCATCACCCAAAACAATGTTACGTAACACTAACCCGCTATAAAGAGGGAATCCCGAAGCTCTTCCATTTTATTACAACTGGAAAACCCCTCAGATGAAACAAGTGTGCGATGTCGGCGACCACGGCAAGTGCTTTTCGAGTTGTGGCCAGATGAAAACGATCTTCTTTTCTATTTTTTCTGTGTCTTTTGTAGTCCTAAGCACTTATATTGCACTGCCATCCTTGATAACTACTTTTGACAAAAGAGTACCTACCAATTACGCTTTTTTCGTCACCAACTTTGCCACCAATTAGAGTGTACAATCTTTTAGATACGTAGTCGCCACGTCAAACGACGACCATCAGCGTCATACATTTATCAACATGACCGATTCACCGGAGATATTGTAAATTTCTACGCCAACATCACGATCAGCTTACTGGATTGGATAAATATGCAGTAATGACGTCATGTAATATTTATTTAACGAACTACTTTTTCTAGGAGTAACTTTAATTAGTGCATGTGATAGACTAGATCTAGATATAAACCTTTTACAACTCCAAGTAAAATAATCACTATAAAGCAAACGAACAGATCATAATCTATATTATTTTGACAACCAGTACCTAATGACTAAAGAACATAATTTTTGGACTACTTTTTATAAGGCATTTATCCCAAGAAATTTTAGATGTTGTTTGGTCGATTCAGGAAGACGAAGGCTCTAACGGGTGTTTTATGTATGAGAGGGGTCAAAGGGGGATTCTTTATTTTCGAAAATTTCATAAACTTCGCTCCAGTTAAGGGTGCAGGTCAATTGCTTTTTAATTGTTCCCACAATGTCCGCCGAAGTGCGGGTATTCCCATGGGGTGGGGTGGGGGGGGGGGGGGGGGGGGGGGAGAGATTTCACTATAGTGGAGTAAGCTAATTTCGCCAAGAATGTAATTTCGCCAATTGAACATTACTACCGTTTTTTCACTTGTTTGACATCACAGGCTCATTCTGAAAAGGGGATTTCCAAGGGCAAAAGAAAAGCTGTCTGTTAAGTTGTTTTAGCAGTAAGAAAATGCATATCTGAGTGGTAAAATAATGGTCACATATCTGCATCAATGTTTTCCCGCCATTTTCACTAATTCTTTTTAACCCCAATCTTTAAATCATGATCCTGATATGTTTTATTCATTGAATACATTGCTTCCTTCATCTTCATTTGCGTTGACATCCTCACGATGGAGGTAAGAAAACTCAGTGATGTATTTGGGTCCCAAAAGGGGAAAATCATTGATTTTATCATAAGGGGGTTCTTATTAATGTTAAGACTCAGAAACAATGGTATGGCTAATAAGCAGCTGTACGGACCATGTATCTAAAAATGATTTTTTGTTAAATTATATCAATCTTTCGCCTGCAATGGCTTGATGTATCCCTTAAGTACATAAAAGAAAGTTTTTATGTCTACTTTTTCATTTACTGTCAGTGTGGTAGCACCCCAATGAACCTAGGGGTTCAAATCAATCTGAAATTGGATTGAATATAGAAAAAAAAACATGACTGACATATTTTTGATTACAATTAATTAATTGATAGAAGATTGACAATAATTTATATTCATTGAATGAAAAAAATGGTTTATCTCATAGCATCTATTGATTTTTTGTCTATCCAACCCTTTTTGAGGCCTCTTTTTTGAGGTCAACAAGAGTTGTCGAAATTAGATTACTATTTGCAAAATGGCGGAAAAACGGGTGCACAAACAAATCAAGGTTTTTGCAAATTAAATAACATATTTTGATGGTCTAAGATATCACACATTATTATAAAAGGTTGAAATTATATGATAAAATCATTTTCTGGTCAGGTTGTATTTTGTTTTGTTATCCTCAGAGCCATATCTGCTTACGTTGGCGAAAACTGATTATCCCAGTATACATAATAGATCTAGTCCGGAAGAATTTGGGCGAATTTTAGGAGGACCTGGAACTTGATTTTATTTATTTTTTCTTTGTTGATTCTCAAAGCTTTCAGAGCTTTCCTGACGGAGAGACGCACAACCTGAACAGATAACCGTTTTTTGCGACTTTTTTCAGGAAAGCTCTGAAATGATGATCAAGTGTGGCTTTATTTGTGAGAGAAATAACGTCAGCTTGTTTTCGTAGGATCTCTCAACGCCAGCAAGTGTACTTATCCACCATAGAGTACCAGAGGGCTTCTCTTCGAATTTTACCAATCGAAAATTATAACCTACCCTTCATGCGACCAAAAATCCCGTATCTGTCATCCTTGTTAGTAACCTGTCATCAAAGCAGCCGGTTGTACGGTGTGATTCTGGTTGTTCATACGTTGTCCTTGAAAAATCCGAGTGATGTTGAGCATTTCGATATATCCAAGATGGAGGCCAATTATAAGTGAAAACATTGTCTGATATGGAAAAATGTCTCAAACCCAATTTCCCCTTAAATTGTAAGCTATGAAGTTGGAATCTAGCTGATGACACTTAGCTTCTAACAAAATAAAAAAAAAATAAGATTGCAGACAAAATGGCCGCCAAAATGGCAGTTTATTACAAAAATTGTAAGTAAATTTTCCCTGAGACAGGCAGACTCCAGGGATTTGCATGCAAAATGCTAATTTTACTGATTCTTGAGTTACAGACATCATCCTTGTAACATCCCAATGATGCAACTGATGCATCACCCAAAATTTGATATATTCAAGATGGCGTCCAGGATGGTAGCTGACAAGTTTTACAAACCCGTGGTAGCGGCACCTTACCTGTAGGCATGTCTGGTGGATTTGTAACATACCAGATTTCTTGCCTGATAGAGAAGCTCTTTACAAACACGCACACGTATCTGAATAAATGAACCCAGCATGCATGTCTGATAGAGTTGAATGTACAAGCAGGCATATCTGAGAGTGACACAGGATCAGCAGCCATGTCTGATGTAATGGCACCCCTATAATAGTAGCAACAGAATTGTAACCATCCTTCTTCCACCCGTACTCGAATAGTGAAATGTTGGTTGCAGTGCCAACGAACCAGCAGGCATGGCCTATAGTGAGGTACCACGCCAACCGTCACATTCTGTAGTGAGGCACCACACCAGAAGGCATGGCCTGTAGTGAGGCACCACACCAGAAGGCATGGCCTATATAGTGAGGCACCACACCAACATGCATAGCTGATAGTGAGGTACCACACCAAAAGACATGACCTATAATGAAGTACCACATCAGCAGGCACGACTAATAGTAAGGCACCACACCAGGTTGCATGGTTTATAGTAAGACACCACATCAGCAGGCACGGCTGATAGTGAGACACCATACCAGCAGTATGAGTGGCAATATTGAGTAGCAAAAGGTCGGCAGGCATGCTGCTTGAGTGGCCACGGTCCAGCAAGCATCCATATTGCAGCAGCACTCAACCAGTAGGCATGTTTGAACAGCAGCGGTGTTTGTGGCAATAACACTAGGACAGCAGGCATATACGCTGCATCTGCAGCGACAGAGCAACTCTTGACTCGGCATGTATTTTGTATTGACAATTGATAAAGTTTCACAGTGTTAGGTGGCATGTCTGATGGAGGGGCATCGGTCAAGTAGCTTTTCTCTTTGATTTTCAATGGACCAGGAGCCATGTCTGATTCAATAGTACCAAGTCCGCAGGCATATCTTTTGAAGTTTCACTGAACAGCAGCCATGTAATGCAACCAGCTCATCATATCTGACATCCTCACAGTCACGCGTGTTTAATTATCTGGTACTGAACCAGCAGCACACATGCAGTTTAATGAGTCTTGGGGCCAGCAGTCATGTGTGTTATAAAAAAAGGACAATCAGAAATTCAGTGGACATCGTTTTTCTTTTTTAAAATGTCTTTAATGATATCAGTGTTGACTGAAATTTTGCACATGCATATAATATATCACCGCCTAATATACAATTGCATGTTTGGACGTTTAAGATTGGAAAATAAGTCTGGAATATCTTGTAAAATAAAATAACTTAGTCGTTTTCGATTTAGAAAACTCCTAATTTTCCCTCAATGTATTTCATATGGGTGGCACGTGGTTTATACAGTTCAATGATTGCCATGTTTACTATCGTATATCAGGTTGCATGATAAAGAAAACGGTCACCAGCAGGATAACTCTTGGTGTCACTACATACACACTGCAAATGCTTTGAAGAGACTGCGCAAATAACAATTCTGTCCGAGTTATATCATATTTCACGAAAATCAAATTTTGCATCTTGCTTTCTAAGCGCTCATGGTAAAATGACATAAAGCAATTGGACTGTCTTCGGTGATTTGTAACAACAAAGGCGCAGGTCAGCCTGCGCATACGCGCAGTCTCAGCCGCAACTTTGTTATCTGCTTTTTGAAAAAGTCATATCTAGACTCGCTACGAGCGAAACTTTATTTAAGCCGAGGAGACTGGTTTGAGACTCGCTTTGTCGGAAACCCAGAAGACAGGTTTTCTCGCGTCGTGGCCTCGTATCTCGACAGCTCTAGGACAAATATTACAAGGGCAACAGATAATAATATTTAAAACAAAAAACAATGAGGAGGCTATTCATCAGATATGGGCCTCGTCGCGAGGCCCATATCTGATGAATAGCTGTGGTCGGGGTCTCAGACAAAGTGAGACTCAAACCAGTCTACACAGCTACAGAGACTAGCTAGAAAATTGAAATTTCGCTTGTAGCAAGCTTAGATATGATGCTTTCCCCAAAACGAATAACAAAGGCGCTGATCAGACTGCGCGAATGCGCAGGCTGATCTGCATCTTTTTTTTTCGCAAACTTCCGAAGACAGGTTTTCTCGCGCCGAGAGCCATCTGTAAACGGGGGTCATAGCATCCTTTGGGTATGCTCTATATCGTCTAATACACAAATGGGAGCGCAGTGGCTCAGTGGTAGAGTGCTTGGCTCGAGACCGAAGGGCCACGGGTTCGAGCCTCACCGGCGTCACTGTGTTGTGGTCCTTTAGCAAGACACATTTATCCTAGCTTAGTACTGGTTCAACCCAGGAAGATCCGTCCCTATATAACTGAAAGATTGTTTATGGGACGTAAAGAATCAAACCAAACAAACAAATACACAAATCATTCGTAACTACAGTCCACAGAGCAGGGGAACGGCGGGGACTTTGATTTTCTGGTTGCAGGTCCCTGGCATGACCCTGTACTAACAGCTCATTTGCCCGGCTGGGGCATGGTTACAAATGGCTGGTGCATAATTTATTTTGCCTTTATGCACCAGTCATTTGTGACCACGCCCCCCCCCCCCCCCCAGGGGAATGTCGAGGACTTTCATTTTGTGTCTGCAGTTCCCCATAGTACTTATTCTCCACACTTTGGGGAAAGCTAGCTGGTAAAACCATGACAGTATGTTATTATACTGCACTGCCATGGTTGCCCAAGTCCATCAAACCCCTACATTTCTTCCGCATTATGGAGACAATGTAAAAGTAAAATCACAGCACATTTGCCAGGCTATTCCCGCCCTGCTCAGGGGCTTGGGTGATGCAGTGGTTACAAATGACTGGTGCATAATTTACAGCCTATGTTGCACTTCACATGAAAATTTAGTTCTCAGCCACCTCCAAAAAATATAATGACCCCAAACACAAAATATGACATCCGCTGATATATTTTCCAAGTACCTTCAGTTTCTCTTTCTAACCTCAACTGTTAAAGGGCTGAACGAGCATTATTTTTATAGGATGAGTCTATTTTCACTTGGGTGACGCCTTTCGGGTGAGCCCTGTGACCGTTTTTTCTTATCAATTATAGGTATATTTTGCATTGCCTGGTGTCAACAAATCAGTATTTGGAATAAATAGATAGAAAACTCAATTAATTTAATACAACACGTTGGCAAATTGTTTACAATCTGATGATCAGAGGGATAAAACTTTCAAGGAGCAGGGAACACAGAAAACCAAGATTTTGAATTGAGGAACAACGGAACACAGCGATTCATTTCACAGGAACAAGCGGATGGATACCAACTGGGAAGGCCTCAATATTTTCTTGTATGCCAAAATTCTGTGAGCCCAAACTATGGCCATAATTTGCACTTCGTGGAACTATTTTGATATAATAAGAAACCCTTCTTCTAACACGTTACTTCGTCTTACAAAGCTGTATAATTATTCATCGGCAGCTGCGTTTAGGGTAAATTAAAAAATGCAGATGCTCAAATGAGGACTAATTCCATCATATCACAGCCCATTTGGCAATACCTTTTGTAACGAAAAAAATATCACAAATTAGGCGGTGTATAGATGTATTAAATTATGTTGTTTTTTGTGCGATTAGTCTGCACATATAAAAATAAACGCAAAAAAGCGTTATTCACTGAATTCCTGTACGCACTATAGTTTCATTGCACCAGCAATAATGTATGTTACAATTGCACCCAACTAACAGGAATGCTGTGTACTGTTGCACTGGACCAGCAGGCATGTCTGTTCAAGTTACATCCGGCCAGTGTGCATGTCTGTTCTACGTTCTTCCGACCAGTAGCCCAGACATCATTGCTACAGGGTCAGCAGACATATTTACCATTACACATGTTTGATTATGTGGCACTGGACCAACACACATGTCTGAAACCAAGCAGTTATGTCTGTAACAGCTTCACGAGACTAGCAGGCCTGTTGCAGTACCCATGTTTTAAACGTTGATTTTAATCAGCAGGCATGTTTGTTGCAGTTGCACCTGACCACCTGGCACGTCGGTTACAAGTAAACTCGACCAGCATGCATGTCTGTTATAGTTGCATCTCACCAGCAGATATGTTTGAATCAGTTGCAACTGACTTGTAAGCATATCTATAGTTGTGTGGCTGAAACCAGCAGGTTTATATGTTACACTTGCCTCAGACCCACAGTTATGTCCCTATGCTTGTACCCAACTAACGGGCTGGTAAGCACAATTGCACCAGACCATCGGGCATGAATTTACAGTTGCACCTGACTAGTAGCCATGTCTTTATTAGTTGCATACTATCAGCATGCATTTCTGTTACAGTTTCATCTTATCAGCATCCATGTATATTACATTTGCACCCGACCATCAGCCATGTCTCTAACAGTTGCATCTAACCAGCAGTCATATCTGTAAACTTGTGCCTACAAGCATGCATGTCTGATACATTTGCACCCGACCATCAGCCATGTCTCTAACAGTTGCATCTAACCAGCAGTCATATCTGTAAACTTGTGCCTACAAGTCATGCATGTCTGATACATTTGCACCCGACCATCAGCCATGTCTCTAGCAGTTGCATCTAACCAGCAGTCATATCTGTAAACTTGTGCCTACAAGCATGCATGTCTGATACACTTGCACCGGACCAGCATTCATATTTGTTATGGCAATATACAACCATCTGTGCTGTCGTTTGCACTTGCAACAGACCAGTATAGTAGTAATGAGAGGATAAAACATTCTTTTCCGTATATTAACGTTTGCCAAGCCCGAGTGTGATAATGTGTTGCAGCCCGAACCGCGAAGCGGTGAGGGCTGCAACACATTATCACACGAGGGCTTGGCAAACGTTAATATACGGAAAAGAATGTTATATCGTCATTGTTATATACCTTCCTTTCAAGCACAAACAGTCTTCAATTGTGTGCAGAACTGTCCTCCGTAACAGAATGAAGCGTACAACGAATTCACGTTGGATTGGTGGCAATCGAAAACGTCAATATTATCCACGAACGTAGACCAAAAATAGTAAGAAACAGAGTCTTCGATTGCCATAAGTCGCACGACTGGCGACCATTGGCAATCGAAAACATTGATAGTAGCGAGAGAGTTTTCGATTGCCGCATATCTGGTATGGAAACAAATTTCTTTTTTCAACAGAAATATGAAAAATGTATTAAATTATTTATAGTAACCCTTGTTTCGGATTGTTCTGGCTATGTATTCAGTAGGCCTATATTCAATAAACACTTCAGATATGCGGCAATCGAAAACGTTTATACCTTCGACAAACATAGATCTAAGATCGTTAGAAACAGAGTTTTTGATTGCCGTTTGTAGCCCGACAGTAAATTATTCCTAGTAACCGTTGTTTTGGATTGGTTTGGCTACGTATTCAGTAGGCCTATACATTCATTCTACGTTAAATGGACAAAATATGAAAATACACTGTCCCACGCGTGTAAAATATTCTTATTGCATGATATGTTAAGGCATTGGGTTTTGTATAACTCATCTTATACCTGTTTGAGGTTTCTTACATAAAAAAAAGTTTGATTATGAATAGAAAATGTAATTTTTTAATAGACAATGCTTCTAAATCAACCAAATTCTTGTGTCCCTGGTTTATGTTCTTCAAAAGTAGTTATTTTATAGGCCCATTTACATGTATTTTGTCAATAAAAAGTTTTTTTGTGTAAACCTAAGATACGATTAAATAGACTGTCGATACTCTTTACCTGTTTCAGATATAGAATTTTTGATGAAAAATTATAATAACTTGTCCCTATTTTTAAAGTAAGATACGTTACAGTCTTTTTCGGGGTCTTAGCATGTCCAAATTCTGTTTATTTTTAGTATGCAACTGATTATTTTAGATGCAAATATATCAGTATAAAAGATTTAAACCACAAAACCGTACTGTGATTTATCTTAATAAAAACAAATACAAAAGTTTCATCCAGGATACAAAAGCACCAATTTTTTTGGTAAGATACGTGACAGTGTTTTTCGAGTGCATTTCAGTCTATTGTAAAGCTTTACCCTAACCCTTGCCCGCACAATACTGCCTAGTGTTTACTTAAGGAAAAGTAATAAAGCATTTGTGGAATACTAGTTAAACCTGGGCAAAATGGACTTTAACATTTTATTGGAATAAGATACGTTAAAATAAGATACGTGACGCTCGATTAAAAGGCTGCATCTCTATGCTGATAAATCAAGTGAACCCCTGTATTCACTTGTGCTATGTTATTTATATTGTCAACGGAAGTACAAGGCACTATTTTTTACTCATAGCTTAAGGTAATGAAGCGGGATAATTTGGAGCTTTTGAATTTTACAAAATCACAGATCTTTGAGAAACAACGGTACAATATCGTTGAAAATATTATATTGTACAAAAAGAAGCAATTGAAACTATTTGATATATGAAAGTCTAAAAAACAATTAGCCAAGCAAATGACCTTTTGGTCAGTTTGAAAAAAGAAAACATTGCCTACAACAGATCCTTTCAGCGTAACGTATCTTATGAAAAGTCACGTATCTTATTGAAAACAAAAATGAAATATTTTGTCATAGCAAGAATTAATCAGTCATATTTTGTTATAAAATTGAATTAACAGCACATGTGAATATTTTGTTTCAAAAAATAGTATACTGGGCTCTTTGAGTTCAGATTATTTTGCATAACGTATCTTATGTTTTTGTAACGTATATTATGAAATCAGCGCTTCCTGTCATCTGAAGTCACAACTTGAGAAAATATTGACACAAAAGATGTCATGGCGGGTTAAAAGTGATGTTGTCTTACGTCACAATATTTCCTTGTCAGTGAATTGAAAATAACCCAATTTCTTCATATGAATCTTTTGTATTTCATGTTAATTTTAAAGAGTGTAAAATAGCCTATTTAAATGTAATTGCAAATGTAACTCAACGTCTGATTAGATAATGTCCTTAATTTGCGACTCATGGTGAAGTTATGTGTAGCATTGTCAAACATGTTGCAACTGGAAAGCGTCAGCGTAAGTTTAGGGTATCAAAATCTGATATTGAAATAATCAAACTGACATTTGAGTTGAAAGCATAAGATACGTTACAATCCCTTTGTAGGCACTTGCTGGAATGACCGTTGGAATGATTGGTTTAATTGTTTGACTTTGGATAGTTTAATAATAGTTTATGAATTAGCTTGTGTTTGTTCTGATTGACAAGGGTAACTGATAATATTTTACATCATTTTCTATAAATACCGCTTTTACTCTGCAATTATGAACCCTATCTGTTTTGTGTGCTCTGCTGGTTTTGAATTGATTGTTTTAATATATATAGGACAAACATTTCTCATCAGCTATTGTACTAGACTCACGACTAGTTAATTTAATCAAACAGGATGATTCAGGGTATGTCATAAAGTGGATGTACATTGTATAAACAAACGAGACTCCATATGTGTAAGATACGTTACAAAATGGTTTGTTTTTCAGAATGCGTATTGTGATTATATAGAATACATAGTGTGTATGAAACCAAATTGATATAATCATATAACATTGCATCTTAGAAATTATACGAAAATATCATGTGTTAAAAGGGATATTTCATTTTTATCGACTAAAAAAAGAGATAATGTTAATAATAAAATAATTTCTTTCAATTTGACATTGAATTTCTTGCGAAGTACCACATGATGAAGACTACTACTATTAAACACTTATTATTAAGCTATACATTATTTGCGAGGGTATTTAAAACACATAGTTTGCATTCTCTAATATTCAACTACACTGAGTATTTTATCCTTATATATACTGTAACGTATCTTACGTTGTGTAGATAGCACACCTGTTTACGTCAATATTTTTCTTTCAAAAAAGCTTTATTTGGGTACACTGAAGTTTGTTTCCGTATATTAAAACGTTATTCTATCAGATACAAACTACATATTTCAAATCTAAAGTAGTCGATTTTCAACTTTTCTGATTTCACAATTGACCAAGTTAACATAGAATGAATGTATATTCAATAAACATTTCAGATATGCGGCGATCGAAAACGTTTATACTATCGACAACGCAGATCTAAGATCGTTAGAAACAGAGTTTATGATTGCCGTTGGTAGCCCAACAGTAAATTATTCCCAGTAGCCATTGTTTTGGATTGGTTTGGCTACGTAAGATACTTAAGATAGGCGGCAATCGAAAAGTATAATTCTATCGAAGAACGTTGATCTAAGATCGTTAAAAACAGAGTTTTTGATTGCCGTTTGTCGCCCTACTGGCGACAAATGGCTATCGAAAACACTGTTTCTAGCGATTTGTTAACCGCGTTCATCGATTGTTCAGAGCGTTTTCGATTGCCGCCTGTCCGATAGGATAAAGGAGCGTATTTTATGGTAATTGAAAAAGTTTGGTCATTTCTCCATAAAATATTAGCGACGATATATCTTAACTTGCAGACGATGTCCTTGAGCGGGCTGTAACGGCATTGCAGCCCTCTGCTGCCATGTTTTAATGGGACAGTGATTTGCCGCATTGCGACACGTTAAATTTATATGAAACGTACAACTGTCAGCGATTGAAACACGTCAAGTTTCTATAGTAAACACTTATAAGATATATAACAATGGTTGTTACAATTGCACTTGACCAGCCGGCCTGTACCAACCAGCAGTCAAGATGGTAACGAACGTCTGCAGCATGCAGATACCTTATTCAGGGGTTGTTTTTGTGTTGATACACTTCACTCCATAAGTAATATGTATATATTTTTTGTAAATTTTATCCATCCATCCAGCTGATTTTGTACGCATATTGATTCAAAAAAGGATTGTACTTTGATCAAACACTCTGTCACACAAAGTTTTCAGTGATACCGTCTGTTCAGCATACCCTGGCATTTATCACTTCATTTTTTGAAGGAATGCTTTCCCAAAGTACCAACTTTTATGAGAATAATATGATATTACGGTGTAATTTGATCCAGCCAAAAGTGGTCCGGAAACTGGTGCATGGCTGGATGGATACGATTTCGAGAACAAAGACAAAAACATTACCATAACGAAAAATAAGAGTCTGTTATTTATTCCGTGCAGTGTATCATAGCAAAAACCACGTGATTCCCCACCCTGTTATTGTTGCCATCTTGGACGTCATTTTAAATATTTTACAACGCTGAAAAACAACAATAACATGCCAGTCAAATTCTCCAAATACAACCGAAAACTATCAGAAATTATTTACCAACTGCGAATTTGACTTCCGGTTGAATTTTGCTTTAAAATGGCGGCCATCTTGGACACCATTTTCAATATTTCAATATTCTGAATCATACTGGTTTTCTACCGGACTATAAGTATGGATAGGCACGTGCAAATCATTCTTATCTGGAACGGGTTACATTTGCCACGGTCGTCGTACGATTTATTTGTCTACGATTTTCCCTACGATTTTTCGGCATCTTAGGCGGCTATAAGCTACGACGTATGTGTTTACATAGCTTACGATCACCTTGCGATTTCTTTCGGCGACAAACTAGGACAAAACCTTACAGTGGTCTTGCTAAGTTCTTGGGGGGTTGACATCTCCAGTGGACTATCTTGGAACTCCCACATTGACCGTATTACTGGAAATGCAAATAGAACTTTGGGTTACATATGGAGAAATATTAAATAAAAAAAAGTGAGAGAAACCGCCTATAATACGCTTGTCCGTCCCCAGCTGGAGCATGCGGCCTCCATTTTGGACCCTTACACTAAGGAAAAAAACACTCCAGCTTGAAAAAAGTTCAAAGAAGGGCCGCATGCTGGACGACCAGTAAATACGATTACAGGTCAAGCGTAGGCCTAACAGCTATCCTTGGCCAACGGTGACAGCCTGTAATAAAATATACCATTTATAAAAGAATGCATAATACATGTAATAATTATCATATATAGAAATGAAAAGAATAATCTCCAGCACTGACAATAAAGAAACTTCCATGTCTCGACAGGCCCAAAATAGTCTTGAAAAAAACGGATCCTTCAGGAATAGAGAGGACATACAATATAAGCAAACAGCAGACTCGGTTTTATTGAGTCTGTTCATGAGAACTAATGGAAAATGCAACAATTCTCACGCCCCTAGCACCGGCTTAAGCGATATTCTGCTTTCCATCACGGAACCCAATATTCCTGAAGGACTAGAACATGAAAAATATCAATAATATATCGATGCATGGGGAGAAGTTTTACCAACTCCACACAGAAACAACGACATCTGTTGCGACGTCTAAATAATCTGGAAAACGGATCCTTCAGAAAAAAGAGAGTACCTACAATATAAGAAAACAGTAGACTCGGTTTTATGGAGTCTGTTCATGAGAACTAATGGAAAGTGCGACAATTCTCACATCCCCTACTAGCATCGGCTTAAGCGGTATTCTGCTTTCTGTAAGAACCCAATATTCCTGAAGGACCAGAATATGAAAAAAATATCAACACTATATTGATGCACAGGGAAAAGTTTTACCAACTCCACACAGAAACAAAGACAGCTGTTGCGACCTCTAAATTATCTGGAGAAAAACGAATCCTTCAGAAATAGAGAGAACCTACAATATAAGAAAACAGCAGACTCGGTTTAATTGAGTCTGTTCATGAGAATTAATGGAAAGTGAAACAATTCTCACGCTCCTAGCACAGTTTCTTACCATTTCTTACCATCCTAAAGACCTTGTTTAAGCGGTTAAACCACTTCTAATGGCCCGTTTCAACATCTTCTTATGACTGATACTGTTGTTTCACCAAGGATGTAGCAACTTGACATGAATTTTAGTGAGTGTCCGTACCAGAATTTGTTAAATCTTGACTTAAAGGAGTTGAGGGAGGGTGCCAGTACAACTTCACTTGGTAATAAGTTCCAGGCAATCACAACTCTATATGAGAACATGTTTGCCGGAACGTAGAATCTTGATCGTTTTTTGAAGAGCTTTCAACCGTTAAGTACTACACGTTGATATTTCGTCGTTGATCTTGAAGAATTTATCAATTGGGATACAGCCAATCTGATTCACTATCTTGTTAACTTCAATAAAATCTGCCCTAAGCCTACTGTACTCTAAAGATGGAAACCTAGTTTTTTTAGCCTTTCATTGTATTGTATGGTAGGTGTTTTCAGCAATTTACCATTCTGATAGCTCGCCTTTAAGTCCTCCAGTAAAATACTTTTACTGACCATTCCAAGGCTGCACTTCTTTTGTTGATCATTTGTGTTATTTATGTTTTGTGTTTGTGTCTTGATCCACATCTGAACTTAGGGTGAGGTTGGCACGCTGTGAAACTAGTTTAAGCCCAACGGTAAAATATTTTTACTGACCGTTCCAAGGCGGTGCTTGTGTAAATTGTGGATCATTTAAGTTTTTTCTGTCTTTTTTGTTATGCTTTCGTGCGCGTCTGTTTATTGATGACTGCTGGGAAAGGGCTGACCTCTTGGCTCTCGTTTGTTATGTCTAATTGTGAAGTTGTCACTTTCCCATTGGTACCCTGGGTCAGGTGTGGTGCTTGATTGTATCGATTCCTGATCTTTGCCCTTTTTCTTACTTTGTATATTTTCAAGTTACACTGCGTCTTTTTGTACATTGGAGACCATACTGTTGTAGCATACTCGACATGTGGTCGAACCACAGATTTGTAAAGGCATATGAACATGTCTTTATCGAGATATGTGTAGCTTTTGAAAATAATCCCTTGATTTCTATTGGCTATTGCAGCTTTTTTTATATATATGTTCCCTGAAAAAGCAGTTTGTTATCAAAGGTGAGTCCGAGTTAACTTGTTCAAGGCTGACTCTCTCTTGACCTGATTCCATGGTGTACAGTTGGAGTGGGCTTTTGACACTAAGCCTCATGTGTTTACATTTTATTTTTTTTTTGTATTAAAGTAAAG
This sequence comes from Loripinus fragilis, assembly GCA_964019695.1. NCBI lineage: Eukaryota > Metazoa > Mollusca > Bivalvia > Lucinida > Lucinidae > Loripinus > Loripinus fragilis. Next base: position 362,100 of record CAXHUL010000421.1, read on the forward strand.
TAAGGGTGCAAAGATCAGGAATCGATACAATCAAGTACCACACCTGACCCAGGGTACCAATGAGAACGTGACAAACTAACAGTTAGACACCACAATCGAGAGCCAAGAGGTCAGCCCTTTCCCAGCAGGTGACCACAAGGCACATATAAACAGACGCGCACAAATGCATAGCAAACACAAGACAGAAAAACATAGAAGATCCTCAAAAGAAGTACTGCCTTGGAACGCTCAGTAATTTATTTTACTGGAGGGCTTAAACCAGTTTCAAGACGCCAACCTCGCCCTTAATTCAGATGTGGACCAGAGCACATTTGGGAAAGTGACAAAATACAACAAACACGACAGCCAAGAGGTCAACCCTTTCCCAGCAGGTGACCACAAGGCTACAAGGAACAGACACGACAGCACAACACACACAACATGATGCACGACTAACGAAAACGATCCACAAAAGAAGCATCGCTTGTGTTTGTTATGTCTTTGTGCGCGTCTATTTATATGCGCTTTGTGGTCACCTGCTGGGAAAGGGCTGACCTCTTGGCTCTCGTTTGTGGTGTCTGCTGTGAGTTTGTCACTTTCCCATTGGTATCCTGGGTCAGGTGTGGTACTTGATTGTATCGATTCCTGATCTTTGCACCCTTACTTACTTTAAGTCTGAACCATCATAGAGTCTGAAGTCCGACCCACCGGCGTGCAATTAAAGAGGAAAGCAAAGTTGCCAACCGTGATTTGGTTGACCACCTAGCATGCAGTCTGTTGCGATACATTAATGTTATAGCCAATCTTTTTATAATTGGAAATTATTTTAATGAACTGCGCTGAAATTTTATTAGAGACAACAATCTTCTTCAATTTATACACCAAGTCACCATAGAAATCAGGTTCCGAAAGTCCTTGGTGCAAGAGAGATTAAAGTCCAACTTGGAATTTGGAAATCAAATCTTAGTATCGTCTATAAACTTTAGAAAAAGGTTTTGGGAAGTGTATGATACTGATAGCCTTCTTTAAGAGGTTTCTGAATTAACATTTAATTACGAGTGTTGAAGTCAGCAACATAGCTTGATGCTCTGGCAAAACAAATGAGTTGATAGATATATACTCCATAGGATGTGGAGCGAGGAACATCACCATCTAAAAATGGGAAAATGACAATTTCAAAATCAAAGTCGTCACGTTTATCATAAATTTTGGTAGAAAAAATATCATTAGAAATTGACAAATGCAAGTCTAAAAATGTGGCTTCGGTATCAGAGGTATTAGCTTTATTCAGTTGGAGCTCTGAAGGGTATATTTGACTTACTATATTGTCAAAATAAATATTATCTATGTTTAAAATATCGTCCAAATATCTGGATGTAGTGTTCAACGCATCAATAACATCAGCCTGCTTATCATCAGAAAGAGACATCATAAAGCCCCCCTTATAACAAAACAGGAATGACTCTGCAACCAAGGGAGCACAATTAGTGCCAATAGGAATCCCAACTACTTGTCTATACAGTTTGGTGCCAAAACGAATAAAAAATGTTGTCCAACAAAAAGGTCAGCGCATCACATACATTTTGACATGACCATGCATGATAATTTGTAGGGTTTTCTGAACTAAAAAATGCATTTCTGTCATTACATGCAAGGTAAGGAGAGCCTTCTCTCTGGAAGGTTATTTCAATAAGATCAATATGTTTATATTTAATTTAATTATGAGGTAAAATAGTGTAAAGAGTAGAAAAATCATAAGTAGACAAACTGGTCGCATTGAAATCTCTAGCTTTAAGTTTATCTAAAATTTCACCTGAATTTTTAATAGACCAAAGTAGGTTTTTACCGGGTCTCTCGTATACCTTTTCACAATACTTGATAACATGTTTTTATCAGCAGTAAGACACGAGGTTAACAATTTAGAAAGTTCTGTTGTCGTACAAGAGCTAGAATTAGCAATAAGTCTTGCTTTATAGGGTTTTTTTATGGAGTTTAGGTAACCAGTACAACGTAGGAACTTTGTCTTGATTTTCTTTAGCTTTGACACCAAAATGTAGGGCTGTATGACAACCATGCCCATCGACAATCACCCTCTCACTCAAAGAAGGCTGCAGTTTATAGGCATTAGTGTAAACAAGCTCACGCTTAAGAGTATTCATACAATCGTCAAATAACTACAACATTGTTAGCAGCTTTATCCGCTGGAACCAAAACATAGTTCATATGAAAATCCTGGATACCTCTTTTAAGATGCTGAAAAGTAGATTTGGGTTTAGGGGGTAAAAGATGTGTATTACGAGAGTAAAATGAAATACTAGTATCAATAATTTTAAAAATGTTAATCTTAATTTTAAGTGGTTTGATAATTTGGCTACTGGTTTCCTCCAATATACGTGGGTGTATCATATCTGGTCCTTGTGATTTCCCTGCTTTTTTACTTCTGAACAACCTAAACGATATAAATTGTGGTCATGTCAGAAAATGTGTGATGCGCTCCATTATCTTTTGGACAATATATTTATAAGATTTGGCTCAAAATTATATAGACAAATTGTCGGAATTCCAATGGGTACTAATTGTGCTCCTCTTGTTGCAGATTTGTTTTTGTTTTGTTATGAGAGAGACTTTATGTTGTCTCTGTCAGACAATAATCAAGCTGATGTTGTTGAAGCTTTTAACTCTACCTCCAGATATTTAGATGACTTACTTAATATTGATAATCCTTATTTTGAACAAATGGTAGGTCAGATATATCCCACTGAACTTCAGTTAAATAAGGCGAATTCTTCTGATACTGAAGCTCCGTTTTTGGACTTGAACTTGTCAATAACAAATGGCATAATTTCTTCTAAAATTTATGATAAACAGGATGATTTTAATTTTGAAATAGTAAATTTCCCGTTTCTTGATGGAGATGTTCCTCGCTGTTTATAATTCTCAGCTTATTCATTTTGCTAGAGTGTGCTCTAATGTTGATGAGTTCAACAACAGAAACTTATTTTTAACTGCTAAATTATTAAAACAAGGTTATAGATATCATAAAATTCGAAAAGCATTTTCTAAATTCTACTACAGACACTCAGAGTAAATTGTTAAATACAACATTGGGTTAAAAACTCTTCTGCAACTAGGCATATCAGAACCTATATTTTATGGTGATTTAGTCTATAAATTCAAACGAATTGTTGGAAAACCTAATTTTAGTGATCAATTCAAAAAGATAGTAAAACGTTATATAAGGGTTGGATATAATTTGGATATCATGCGACAGTCTGCATGCCTAGTTTAAAACCCAATCACGGTTTATAGCTATGGTTTCCTCTTTAATTGCACGACGGTGGGTCAGGCCTCAGACTCTATGACGGCTCTGACGTAAAGCTTTAATCAGTGGGTTGGTGCCTGATGCTTATCTGTAGCTGGACCCACCGTGGCTCAACTTGAGGTTTGCTTTAGCTCTGACTATCTGTGAGTCATGAGCCCTTTTCTTTGTTTCATCATGGAGTGTTAATTTGATTAGAGTGTTTTCCATGATGATACATTGCATTAGTTAGATGGCCTCCATGCGAGCTGAACATTTCTTGTACTTCAACAACAGCAGAATCTAGGGCGAAGATTTGGTACCAGTAAAATGCATTTAAGCCCCCTGGTGGCTTAGGCTGCTGTCCGTTCTAAGGCGGTGGTTCTGTTGTTGTTGGCTTTTTGTTTATTGTTACACCCATTGTGGGAGTCTGTGATTGTTCTATGTTTTGTTGTACGTTACTTTATGTCCATTCTAGTATTGCAATCATCTTGACGGGGAAGAGAGAGCTGATTGCTTTGCTTAATTTGTCTTCCTGGTGTCTCGTGATGGTTGAGCGGCTCTTCCTCGCGGTGCCACGGGGTTGTCTGCAGTTTGTGATTGTGGTATTTCCTGATCATACTCACTTACTATTTTTCATACTTCTCAAAGATTTCTCTACTGTTTCGTTGGTAATTTCTAACTCTTCCAGTGGTTGTGTGATGTTTCTTTCTTCAAAATGTGGAGGATTTTCATCCTTTTCTTTTCTAAACACTGGTGCAAAATAAGTATTTAAGATATTAGCTCTTTTTATCCACTACAGCCAAGGAACCATTTTCAGTCTTTAATGCACCAAAAGTAGACTTAGTTTTTGTTCTCTATCGGACATGACTCCAGAAAAATTTACTATCACTTTTAATTCTTGTTGCCAAATCTTTTTCATATCTATATTTGATTTTTTTAAGTTCCTTGGCTACACAGTTCCTTGCTTGTTTTATTTATTAAATTACTTACATTTTTTAATATTTATATCTTTTCCATTTCCTGTGCTTCTCTCTAACAACCGTTGTTCTAAAAGTTCTGGTGACTCATTGGCCACAGTTGCTGACACAAAGAACAGCAGAAAATACTGTTTGTAGATCACTCTTTGTCACTTTTAATGCAGGGATAACAAACTGTGTTGTCTAATGCTGCTCAGTTACAGCAACGAATATATCTCATTACCTCTTTCGTTTCACCGTGTTTTCAGTTAATGATTAAGATAAGATAAGATTTATTTTGAGTTGGCAACTGTCTAATAGTACAACATAAGCTCTGATGAACATTGCGGAGAGCGATACCAGGGACTGTCAATAGTGAGTCCTTGGTGATGTCTGATGAGATATGATTTTTTATTCATATAGATGGGTTTTTAAAAAAAATAATATTGATGTTTTTTAAACTAAATTGATCATTCCTCTCAAATACTTTTTCTTCTTCTGATATCTCATCAGACTTATAAACTCTGTCATTGGTTATGTAAGAAATCTGTTTATGCCCCATTTGTTTAACTGTACACTTATGCTACTAATAGCAGGAATCCAACTATTGACCGCAAAACAAGATGAATGACCCTAGTACCAGTTCATCCAGACTTCAGAAAGGTGGATTAAGAGATTTTCACTTCATTTTAGATTCTTAACATTTATCATGCTGAACCCGACATGACAGTGTCCTGATTTGAAAACAGTGTAGATTTAGATCAGTTGATAAAAAGTAGATGTTTGAGTCAGCATAAATTAAAATTCTGAACTGGAATGAAAGCATAATTAAGACTGAAGATGTGGAATGGTAGCGATTGGTATGGGTTCATATGGACAATATTAACATCTACGACTGATAGTAGTCTGGCGATACCAACCTTGTGGTACAACAATCTGAAATTGAGACAGTTCACCGACACACATTTTGAAGACAGTTCACCGACATAATTGAAGACAGTTCACCGACAGAATTGCAGACAGTTCATCAACAGATTTTATATTGTACTTATATGGAATGTCACAATTTTCACCATTTATTGATGTTATAACGAAGGCCTAACATAAAGCTAATTAAATTACCTATTTGCTATTGCAATATGATTTTATTAGACATGTATACAACAGAAAATATATAGCGATCATTACATTGTCTGTGCGAAAATACGTTTATATCACTAATGTAAAATAACTATATAAAGATAAAAAGGTGGGCCTGAACAAATCTGTTTAAATATTCAAAAGGAATGCTTTGAATTGCTGGCGAATTTCATCAAAAGAAAATGTACGATTGGCTATAGGATCACATCAATATAGCTTCATGTAGCAATCAAATGTCTGTCTGTTAATCATTAATCAGACAAACAAAATATCGCAATCTCAATAAATAACATCAACATATCACCTCAAAACATAACTTATCAATATGTCTTCACAATAATCAATTATATTTTCAAGCCATATGCCAATTACGTGATAAAAAAGTGTCGTGAAACTGTCTTCAAAAGTGTCGGTGAACTGTCTTCAAATCTGTCGGTGAACTGTCTTCAAAAACCGTGTCGGCGAATTGTCTTGTCGATGAACTGTATTGTTCCCCAACAATCTTTTATTATCTACCTTGCGGTTCCTAGTGCGGACCCAGTTCAGACTGTTCTATATCAGATAGCAAACAGTGTGATAATAAAATAATAATAATAATAATAATAATAATAATAATAATAATAATAATAATTGTTGCGGCCGGCCATGTTGTGGTCGGCCATGGCCGGCCGCTTATATAAACTTCAATCAAAACATACATCAAATTCAGGTTTTGACCAAACCTTTATACCGTGCTCAGGCTATACTTTATTCGCTGCCGAACAATGAGTGGGGTACCAAATATCATGGGTTGACCTACAACGCGAAGTAAGCTGTCCGTGAAATCTGTATGGCTACCTATAGCGCGAGGCAAGCTCGTTTGCGAATTTAGGCCCGCTTATATAAACGCAATAAGTTTTAGCTTTTCAAAAAGGTGGCGAAAGTTAAACGTTCCAAAGTCAAAACGTCCTTGATTGGCAAAAAGTGCGAGCGAACTTCACATCAGTAAACGTACTTATATGATTGTCATCCACATCTGATCACATAGAATTACTATGAATTCAGGCACTGTCTTATGACGGTCATGGCAAACAGGTTTTATGCCCCCAAAGGGAGGCATATAGCAATCAAACTGCCTGTCCATAGTGTCCTAAGTGTTTGAGTGTTCATATCATATCCGGAGTATATCTCCTATATTGTGTTAGGTAGGAATGCCAAAATTCGTGTTTTAATGCATTTAGGGTCATGGAGCGTCACGCACCCTTACCACTGCCATCAGATCTAGAAAAATCGTGTCAGTAGCATAAATCCTAGGAATCCCAAATTTGGTTTGTGAACACATCTTGGGGGTCACGGAGTCTGTACATATACAGTTAAGCGACCACTGTGACCTTGATTTTCTGGCATCAGTTTTAAGAAAAATGTGCTGTCTAGTGTTGTCAAATGATTTTCCATAAATGTGTCGCATGCTAGATACATTACCACAACATACCATGCATAAGCTGGGTGCTTTCAAAAGATCAAGCAACATCCTCGCTTGAAGCATGTGTTAAATGGTAACACATCACAGTTCAGATGTTAATAATCAGAGCTTAGAATAAATCTACATGTACAAGCTCTAGAAGTTCAAAATGGAAGCATGCAGTGGGCAAGAATACATACAATGATAGGGCTAAACGACCGCCAGCTTTTTTGAAAAGCTAATACTTGTAATAATGTACATTTGTGTAAGGCGTTTATCATTGTCATCGACCGGAAGCATTTTATCAAATACTGACCTGTCTGATTTGAGCACTGTGGGTACATGTGACATATTTGTTTACCAAATGCGTCACAGAGTCATGTGATTCGCCCGATTGGCTGATTCAATTTTGTTTATCAAGCGCGTCATCACGTGTCACTGAAACGGTTTCAATGAAAATACCATTCTCTTCATTGTCATCGACCGGAAGCATTTTATCAAATACTGACCTGTCTGATTTGAGCACTGTGGGTACATGTGACATATTTGTTTACCAAATGCTAGACTAGCTACTAGTCTGATATCATATTCTTTTTTATAAATGATAATTTCATTTTGAAATAATAATTTCTTTAATCTCCCTCTTTTTTCTATGATAGCAATATTTGTGATTAGGTGTGGATATCAGACAGACCTTGATGTCAAAGAGAGAAAGAGATGAGACTGGCTATATGAAATCAATTTATAATGAATGAAACGTAAAGTAAAATTGACAAACACATCAAGGTCTAGGAGCTAGACTAACCAAATGCGTCACAGAGTCGTGTGATTGGCTGATTCAATATTGTTTATCAAGTGCGTCATCACGTGTCACTGAAACGGTTTCAATGAAAATGCCAGTCGACGAATGTTTTCAAAAATGTTTTAGTGCATACAATATGATCAGTCTATGGCTGAATACCGTAATACCTATCATTGTTATGATTTGGCTACCCAAAATGACTAGATATCTCCATTGAAGGATTATCTATAGGCATTTAACGCTTGTTACTTTTTAACGTAGGTGTTTTGAGTAATGCGCACCGCGTAACAGCACAAACCCGACTTTTCAGTCGTGATGTCCCATAGCAGACGGGTCGATCCTTTAGTATCGCACATGCGCAGACAATGCCATTCTCTTAAACAGTGATACGTCATTTCCCGCTCTGGATCATTGAGGCGCTTTACGCACTCGGTGAAAACACAGGTAATTCTCCGTTATCCCAACGTATTATGGTGAATTTATAACTTGCAATATCTTTAAAACTACTCAAAATTTTGAGCTGAAATTTTCAGTATCGATTAGAAATATGATTTTCATTTTATATAGAAAGTGATTATAAAATAATCGGACATATTTACGGACATATTATTGATTAAAATTTCGGGATTTTGAACGCTTTTTAATAAGCACCTGGCATTATTTTCACCGAGTATTTCAGCGGAGCTCTTCAGCGTGAGGTTACATAAAGCCTAAATCACCCGGATGACTTAACAATAGAATGCGGAGAATGTTTTCAAAAATGTTTTAGTGCATACAATATGATCAGTCTATGGCTGGATACCGTAATACCTATCATTGTTATGATTTGGCTACCCAAAATGACTAGATATCTCCATTGAAGGATTATTATTACGGTCGGCCGTGGCCGGCCGTATATATAAACTTTGTGCTAAAAATACATCAAATTCAGGTTTTGACCGAACCTTTATGCCGTACTCAGGCTAGTTTTTATGCGCTGCAGAACAACGAGCGGGGTACCAAATATCGTGGGTTAACCTACAGCGCGAGGCAGAACTGTCCGTGAATCTGCAGGCAAACTCGTTTTCGAATTTGATCTGTTAGCATAGCCGTCGTGCGGTCCATCGAAACACCCATAACCACCCAAAACCAACCCCACCAAAGCATCACCGTACATATAATGCGCTAATTTTTTTTTTTGAAACCTACGGCCTCGAAATACCCAAACCTACCCAAAACACCCCAAACCACCCCAAACACCACCAAACCATCACCGTACATATAATGCGCTAAATTTCTTTTTTGGAAACCTACGGCCTTGAAATACCCCAAAACACCCCAAACACCACCAAACCATTACCGTACATATAAATGCGTGATTTTTAGGACACTCACCGCGGCCTCTTCGTGGGGGGGATAGGGGCACGTGCCCCCAGCCTCCCCCAGTACGGCGCTGGCATTGTGCAATAATACATTCAGTGATAGGGCTAAACGACCGCCAGCTTTTTTGAAAAGCTTATACTTGTCTATAGTATCGCACATGCGCAGACAATGAGGCGTTTATGTTTCCCGCATTCTTGTAGATTGGTTCCCCACGTTGATAAAGCTCCACTTCCGCTACGCATATTACGTTTGGTTAGACTGGTTCTCTCCCTTTAATAGCTTGTCAGCATATTAAGACAGGTAACTACTAAACGCCATTGCGTCTATTTATAGCATATGCACTGACGTAGTAAAGGAAAAATACGTAGTATTGGAAAATACCTGGGACGTCTTGAGTCCATCTGCGGTATTGAATAAAAAGTGCATTTGCGATTTTTAAACAACTGCTCCCAGCTAGCATCCCATCACGAGCCACTATCGACCCGCCGACGAACCGTCACCTGCGGATGGCGGTTCGTTGGCGGGCCGAAAGTGGCCCAATTGTACGTGCGGATTGGATTTTTTTATAAAGTTTATTTTGTTCTATTATCAGGAATATGGCAACTGAAAAATTACAAGTTCTATAGGTTCCTATAGAAATAAGCATCCCCAACCCAACACTGGATGCGTGGATCCAGAGGGGGTTAGGTGGTCCGCACCCTACCCCCCCCCCCCCCATCCCCCTAAAAAATCACATGTTCTATGGGTTTCTATAGAAATAAGCATTCCCCGCCACCCGAAAATAAACAAAAATACAGTTACCCCGCATCTAGTCAGACGCAACGCGGCCCGGTACAACTATTTTCTGGAATTTCAAATGTTCACAGGGGAAACACTTATGAGACTTTCAGTTTGCACCTACAAAGCTCAATCCGTGACGGGGAAGTGGGCAATTACTTATTTCTAACCGATGTGCGGATCCAGAGGGGGATAGGTGGTCCGGACACCCCCCCCCCCAAAATAAATAAATAAATAAATAAATAAATAAAAATAATAATCACAAGTAAGCATTTGCCCCCCCCCCCCCCCCCCCCCCCCCATCCCCGAAAAAAAACACATGTTACCTACTGCGCCGGCCGGTAAACCTTCTGAGACTTTCAGAAAACTCAATCCGTGACAGGGAAGTGGGCAATTACTTATTTCTTACCCATGCGCGAATCCAGAGAGGGATAGGTGGTCCGGACCCCCCCCCCCCCCCCCCCCCCCCCCCGAAAAATCACAAGATATATAGGTTTCTATAGAAATAAGGATTTGTACCCCCCCCAACCCCCCCCAAAAAAAAAAAAAAATAAATAAATAAATAAATAAAAATAAAAAGTTGCACACCCCCCCCCCCCGATAAATGTTTCGACCCTTTTGAACCGTAAAAAATATAATATAGGTGCAAAAAAACCAACAATAAACACCCTTATCAGAGTTTTTTTTCTGTTATTTGAGTCTGGACGCCCCCGGCCCCTGTTTCTATCTGCGAGGAGAGGGTGGAGGGGGGGGGGGGTACTATAATATTTTCATTCATACGTAGGCTCGCACCATTTTGGGGTTCAAAATTTTGAATTTCAATACCTTTGAGGGTTTTCAGAAAAACGAAAATTTTTTGGGGTATGAAGATTTTGTGGATATCTTTTGGGGTCGTCACAAAATACCAAAAAGTTAACCCCAAAAATGGTCCGGGCCTACGTATGTTTGAAAATATCAGAGTACCCCCCCCCCCTTTCTCACCCAGGTGCGAGTATGCTTGGAATTCGTGAACAATATCAGCGGACGTCATATTTTGTGTTTGGGGTCACTACACAGATAGCAAAGATACGTTGGGCCCACGTTGGTAGTTGGTGGAAATGTGGGCGTCGCCGCATACCAACCTTGTACCAACATCGAACCGACGCAACAATGTCGACCATTCTCTCATTATTAAACACCACTATATTATTACAAAATCCTCTGTGCCCGTATTCTGAATAATGTGTTTGGTGTTAAAAGAAGTTTATGTTTCCGGAGCACATGACATTGGGCCAGCATTGCGAAGGAGATTTGTTTGATTTGATTCTTACGTCCCATCAACAATCTTTCAGTTATGTAGGGACGGGTCTTCCTGGGTTGAACCGGTACTAAGCTATGATTAATGTGTCTTGCTCAAGGACACAACGCAGTGACGCCTGCGAGGCTCGAACCCGCGGCCCCTCTGTCTCATGTTCATTAAATAAGCCAGGTTACGAGGAAAACTATCCATGCGCGGATCCAGAGGGGGCCGGGGCTCCGGGCCCAGCAAAATCACAAAGCTATAGGATTTATTTAGCAATACTCGTCTGGATCCACTTGAAAATCTCAAAGGCAAGCCAGAATTCAATGTTGGGCCATCAATTCGGCCGCTAGCGAAACGCCATTGAAATTGGCCGATGATGATACACCTTGAAAGGTATTTGGATTCTCACCATAAAAAAGTTGTTAAAGATAAATTGGACTCCCTCTTACAACACTTTCTGGGTCCGTGCATGCCTGTGTCGGGGATTTCCGATCGGGTGGGGGTTACTCTGATATTTCGTAGCCTATGCGGACTGGGACCCTTTTTAAGGAGGGGGTCTAACTTTTAATTTCAATAATTTTAGGGGGTTCAGATTGAATAAATATTTTATGGGATCAATGATAAAATTGTGGATATTTTAGGGGAGGGGGCGGGATGGTCATCATTCACAGTTAGGGAGCGTGGCGAAAAAGGAACGCATGTGCGCGACCCCCGTAATATGACTTTAAAACATGTATAATATCATGCGCGGATCCAGGAATTTTTGACAGGGGGGGGGGGGGGTCCAGATTGAGACGTTTTTTAGTCCTCAGCTTATTTTACAGAGGGGGGGGGGCAATGGTTTTATTGCAGAGAAAACTATACTTTCCCAAGGATCCAGAGGGGGTCCAACATTTTCAGGGGAGGTCCATCCAAGGGGGGATCCAAATGCTAATTGCTATCACAATAACTTGTGATTTTTAGGAAGGGGGGGGGGCTCCGGGGATCCATAGGTTTTAGTTACGCGGTGTGCATTCTTCTAAGATTATTTTAAAGCTGTTTAAAAAAGAAAAACGGGGGTCACTTAAAACCTGGAAACACATCCTACCAGTAACAAAATCCACTTTAAGGCCAATTTCCTCGGGTGTGGTACTTTCAGGGGTGGCACTCTCTTTAAACAATTGTGTTTTGCGTTGTGTTTGCGTGTCTTTGTTGGTGTTTTTGAGAAGTTAATTCTCTTTTGTGGTCCAGAGAGAGGAGAGGAGCGCATCATTCTTTTAGTATTAGCACGCATCACTATCCTTGCATTTCGTTGGCACCCCTCATAAAAAAGTCTACATCTTTGATCGAGGTTCTGTAATTTCGAGTAACAGTTTCTACACATAAGGCCTAAATGAAATATATGTGTGGTTCCTGTTTCATGCCAAGAAAATTCAGGGTAGGTAGGTAGGGAAATTATTAAATTTTGTTATAACATTTAACAAAGAAAATAGTGACAGAAATTGAAAAAGTGCCCATTTTTTTCTCCAAAGACCATTTTATTGTTTAGGGTATATAGGGTTAAAAAAAATTAGGGTAGGTAGGCAACAGGAACCACACATATATTTCATTTAAGCCTAACGCCACTCTCTACATTAATGCCCCCATATTTCGCGAGCAATGCTTTGGCGTTGATGTCTGATCTTTTTGTGGATTCGATCCTTCGGACTTCTTGTGCGCTCTTTCCACAGACCATGCAGACACGCTCTGCAGGGTGCAGATTTTTGTTTTACGGGAGTTCTATACATTTCTATCCCATGCTGTAGCCACGATGATCCACGGATGTATTAGTTTGTCTTCCTGGTGTCTCTTGATGGTTGTGTGTCTCTTCCTTGCAGTGCCATGGGGTTGTCTGCTGTTTGTGATTGTGGTATTTCCTGATCATGCTCACATACTATTTTTAGGTAGTGAATACCCTTTAAACCTTCTTTACATGAACCACAAGACTGGTGACCTTGAAACATGGTTTGCATCATTGGATAGTAAGTGAGTATGAGCTGGTCCACCCAGTCCACTTTCTGTGCCTTTTATATAGTAAAAGATTTAATTGAATTTGGTTCACACTGGATTCATATAATACCTGGCCTATTTATGAACTTTTTCAACACCGACGCTCTTTCTGGAGCATGCGCAGGTTCTCTACTTGAAAAAATACCATATGCGGAAGAAAAAAAAACAGGTGTGTGGGATTCGATCTCTAGACCCTTACCTCATTAAGCTAAAGCGCTACCACTTGCGCTATTTGGACAGGTATCGTCACTCGATTACCTCAAAATCTAAGTACATTGAAAAAATTATTAAAATCGAAATTACCAATAACAGCAATATTTGAAAGGCTTCGTATCGAAAAGAAAGTGCGGCAAATCTTCTCAGTTTTCAGTACATGTTCATTTCTCATTTTGATGTGCGAAATTGACCCAGGATGTAAACAGATGCTCTTTCTGGAGCATGCGCAGTCGGATGAGTGGGATTCTCTACTGGTAAAAAATTACTAGTTACCAAACGTAATATGCGTAGCGGAAGTGGAGCT
>CAXHUL010000422.1:0-69514 GCA_964019695.1 Loripinus fragilis
CGACATTCCGTTTGACACTCTTGATAGTGTTCCTAAAATCATTTTTTGAAAGTCAGCAGATGACAACAAAAGCATGAAAATAACCCAGGATGCAAAGAGTTCAGCATAGCTCTTCATAAGAAAACAATGTTGTTGTTTTTTTTGTTTTTTTTTCTTCAATAAACACAGATGTTATAGAAATTCACTGAAAGAGATGATTCCAATGAGCACCCACAGAATTTGAGCCAGCACATTGGTATTTATCGCATCAATTGTTGAGTAACAAAGGCTCAGGGGAGCCTGCACAGATTTGCAGTCTTGCCAGTGCCTTCACTGCTCGCATATACTCAAAGTATGGATGTAGATGAAGACTGACTGACCAAAATCAAGACTTTAAGCCCCGATGAATATGTCAACAAGGCTTTTTTGCATATACAATAAGTACTCCAGACATATTTTATCACAGAAGCAAACACTATGAACCCTGGTCAGACTGCTCCTACAAAAATTGTTGTGAATAGCGGTAAAATGGTTTACCCTTTACTCCACACAAGCGCCTTTGGACGTCTTTGGAATGTAAGATTCTTCAAATATGAAAAATAAAGGAGCAAATGTTCCATTTTCCATAATATTTTCAAAACTATTGAAATGTAAAAAATATTTTTTTGAAAATATTTGAAAATTTGAATTAGTTATAAAAATGAAAAAAAATCAATAAGCAATGCTTATTAGATACCCCCCGCAAAGTAAGGAAAAGTGAAAAACTTACATCTTGGCAAGTGAAAGTTCAAACCAGCAGACCTTAGTTTTGTAAAAAGGATTTCAGTAGAATCTCTGAAAATGGTCTTTAGGCTTGCAATCTTGAACATTTGTTAAGATCATATACACAAACTATTCACACCTGAAAGTTCTAAAAATCAAAGCTTATATCGGAAAAATAGTCTAAGTTCTCATAGCTGTCATTTTGTCAAAATATTTTTTTTTTCAACCAGACTCCTTCATGGGTATGTTCAATGTGTCTATATTATCAAAGTATCAAATTGCTCCATCAAAAGCTGTGGTAGGAGCTGATCGGCCCATGAAGGCATTATCATATGCATATACAAAAGCCATATAAGAGAAAATTGTCTTGGTATTCATAGCTGTCATTTTGTCAAATATTTATTTTTCTATCAGACTTCTTCATGCATATGTTCAATGTGTCTATATTGCATAGGCAAAGTATCAAAAGGAGTGGTAGGAGTTGATCGGACCATGAAGGCATCATCTATGCATATACAAAAGCCTTAGGGAACAATTGTCTAAGTATTCATAGCTGTCATTTTTTGTCAAATATTTTTTTTCTATCAGACTTCTTCATGCATAATTATGTTCAATGTGTCTATATTGCATAGGCAAAGTATCAAAAGCTGTGGTAGGAGCTGATCACCATCTATGCATATACAAAAGCCTTAGGGAACAATTGTCTAAGTATTCATAGCTGTCATTTTTTGTCAAAAAAAAATTTCTACCAGACTCCTTCATGCATATGTTCAATGTGTCTATATTGTATAGGCAAAGTATCAAATTGCTCCATCAAAAGCTGTGGTAGGAGTTGATTGGCCCATGAAGACACCATATACAAAAGCCTTAATAGGGAAGAATTGTATAAGTTCTCACAGCTGTCATTTTGTCAAAAATTATTTTTTCTTAACTAAACTCCTTCACGCATATGTTCAATGTGTCTGCATTGTATAGGAAAAGTATCAAATTGTTCCATCAAAAGCTGTGGTAGGAGTTGATCGGCCCGTGTATGGACTATAATAGCATTAGCATAATCCCCTATATAAAAAGCCATTAAGAAATACAAAGGGTAATAACTCTAATAGAATTGGCCCCTAGCCCTTACTTTTTTGTTTAAAGTATTTGTCTTGCATATATAAACATGTTTGCAAAGTTTGATGAAATTCCAGCAAAAACTCTTCAAGATATTAAGGACACAAAACGTTACGGATTGACGCACGGACAACGTGAAAACAGTATACCCACCACAAACAAAGTTTGCAGGGGGTATAATGATGCAATGTTCTGAATATAGCATATGGGGTAAAGGGTTAATCGACCAATCTCTCATGCACTGGCCCAAATTTCCTTCATAGAGAAGTTTAAATTTTATCAGTCACCTCTCATATTAACTACATTGCTGCACCTTGACCTGATAAATGTTGCCCATCTCAAAGCATGTTCCTTTATCAGGTCATCATGATGTTGCACTTTTTGAATGAAGTCTTCAATGACATTGAATGGACATGAAACTCCATGATGACGTCATAATCGCTAGTTTGAAGAGTGAATCAACTTGTAAACTGATAAATAGAATACCAGGTTCGCGTCATTTGTTATCAAGTTTACCAGGCTCGGCTTGGAGAACGTATGTTGAATAGCTTGGCAAGCCTCGCAATGTCAACAAGCGTTCTCAAAGCCTTGCCTGGTAAACTTTATATCAAAAGACACTCACCTAGTATTCCCTATATACAAGTCATCTGATAATTTTTGCATAGGTGAGTAGAGAAGCCTCAGACAACTTGTCTTGCTAGGGCCTTCACTGCTAAAACAAAAAGTTTGGAAGTAGATCAATAGTGGTGGCTCAGTGGTAGAGTGTTAAGACTTGAGATCTAGGGGATCCTGATTCGAAACTCACCAGAGGCACTGTGTTGTATCCTTAAGTAAGACACTTTGTCCTGGTTTAACCAGGGAAGACAGGAAAACGTCCCAACATGACTGAAAAATTGTTGACTGGGATACAAAGCATCAAGATGAACAAGATCAAAAGCTGAACAGCTATTGCTTCTTGATAACTGCAATTTGTAATCAATGAAACCATATCAATTAGATACTTTCAATGAGCCCATGCAGCAATTATTATCAAGAAACAGTAAAAGAATCATCCTTTTATAAGTCCCCCTGATAAACAAAACTTTTGGGTAAAAAATTGTGATTATTTTCTAATCCATTAGTTCAGACATGGTCTATGTGTTCAAAAGTACTCATTTTGAGTACCCACAACATATGTTTTGGTTGAGCATAAGACAATGTATTTTTTTTATTATGCTTTTTTTCATCTGGAGGATTGTTTTAAGAAAAAGTCCAAGGGCTAGTTTCCAATTTCTCAAGAAAAACATATTTAATATGCACGCATTTTAAAATGACTCAATGAGAATTTTCCAATGAGCACCCCAAAAGCATGTTTAGATAGAGAAAAATTGTCATTTTTGCTCAAATATATACATAAATATACAGGTATGGTTGACAGTGAATAGCCACTACTTATTCTACATGCCATTTAGTTCTGCCCTACTCTCAGACGACTTTAATTCAGTCTGCTCAACTTAACTTACATATAAAAACTAGTGTTCTGTACATTCAAGTCTTTCTAGAAATACCTACACTATATCATCAAAACACTTTATCATGAAGGATTGGCACATAAATATATATGGGGTAGCATGATTCATTTTGGTACTTATTGCTCATGTGGTCTGAGCCTAATAAAGAAACACAGTTTCCCAAGTACCTTTACTAATAAGTATAAATCTCTCATGAGCTGGCCCAGAAAAAAGAAAACTCATAATAAATCTCATAATCAGTGGGAACAAAGTGTGTTCTTATATAATTAGCCCCCCCCCCCTCCCCCTGTATTGGTTTTCTGAAGACAGTTTTCTGGTACCATATGGCACAATAAAGCTGACCATGAGCAGGGCTTCAGATTTTTTCAAGATTGGTGGGCTGAAGTGACCCATGGAGCAAAAAATGGTTGGTCATTTTCTGAAATGATGGGCCCAAGCATAACAAACTAAACACATTTGACATTAGGGTAGTGTACTTTGCCTCAACACTGACACAGACACTTGTATGCATCTATGTATATTGACTGCTGATTATACAGTTAAACCTGTCTTAAGCGGCCACTTAAAAAAGATCAATTACCGCTTAATGCAGGTCAAAAGTATTGCAGAATGCTCCAAGGGGAGCATTTTGCAATCCTTTTGACCTTCATTAAACTACCATTTGTTATTAAGATGTTTGCTTGTTTGTTTGATTTGATTCTTTACGTCCCATCAACAATCTTTCAGTTAAACAGGGATGGGTCTTCCTGGGTTGAACCAGTACTAAGCCTAGGATAAATGTGTCTTGCTCAAGGACCACAACACAATGATGCCGGTGAGGCTCAAACCCGTGGCCTCGAGTCAAGCACTCTACCACTGAGCCACTGCGCTCCTGATCTGTTTTGTCTTTTATTTTTGAGTGGCTGCTTAAGATTTATTTTACTGTATTGTTAACCTAGATGAATTTTTTTTAAATAAAGTGATATTTTTTCACAATTAAAAAGGATGGGTCCACTGCCTTGGAAAGTGATGGGCCATATTTTGAAATCATGAGACAATGACTCCGGCCCACCATAAATCTGAAGGCCTGCATGAGGGTGCCTTTTGCTTACATGTCTGATCCTAATTTCGCTCCCCCCCCCCCCCCCCCAACTAATAAAAAAGAATCTGGCATTATGGCTGAATTAAACAACTTCTACACTATTATATGAGCTAAAGCAACACTTGCATGGGTGAATGTATATTTTTTTTTCCAAAATTCTGAGCTTTAGAAACTAAAATTATAAAACTGGCAGGATGCCCACAAATATGAATAATTTCAAGTTTTAAGTAATAACTTTTCCGAGGCTTTCTTGTTTAAACCGCGAGGTGGACATAGCCCACCGAGCGGTTTAAACAGAAAGCCGAGGAAGAATCCTTTACTTAGCTTGTAGTATGGCGCAACACGTCTTACTGACACATGACGTACATTCGCTCCTCCCTGCATCCGTCCGAAGCTGTCAATTATATAACATTTACCTAAGGGTTAATTTGTCACTATTTAGGAAGTTACCGCCTACATCGCTGTTTAACTGAAATTTGAAGTTAGAGTACAGTTTTAAGCTCCTCCTTCGTTGTTATTCTAGAGTGTCTAATTTAAACACCAGCAAAGATCAAAGAAAAAAGCATCGGCCATACTACAAATGATTAAGTTGTGTTGCGATTCAGCAATTTGAGGCTGACTTTCTATGGAATTCAAGAATAATCCTGAAAACTTTAACACATTCATTTGAGGGCTTCCGAGCCTTGATGATGAGCTATGACAAAAATAGTGCTCCAACACTTGCTATGATAGATGGTGGTACGGTAGGGGTACAGAAAATCCTTAGCCAACAAATATATAGCCATCCATACACAAATCAATAGAAATTACTCTTGTTGTTTTAATCCCCCAGTTAAAAACCTCATTTTTTAACTGAAGGCTTGTGCTGAGCAGTGTTGGATTGAAAAATAAATGTAAAATTCTCTAGTTTGGGAGTGGGTTGTTGGGGGTTCTCCCGCTGAAAATTTTGAAAACCAAGAAAGCAGGTGAAGCCCTCTCTGGTCATTTTGTAGGGGCAATTTTACCTTCAGTAAATGAAGAATTTCAGAGGATATTGCTCCCATTTATATTGTATGCCTTTTTTAAATATAAGATTTAGAAAGATATGCATCTTGCGTGTAGATTTGACAACCTTAGACATTTAAAACATTTGAAAATCAGCACATTTCACCAGAGTTCATCCTGTTCACCCTAGCCCAGAGCTAAACGGATGAGCCCAGCCCAGCTTCGACAGACCATTGCAGTTGGTAGCCCGTCCAACCTAATGTTCAGGAGTTGCAGGTTTTATTCCCAGGTCTGACACATTCTTTCACTAGTTGTCAGTTACTGATGAAAGATGCACACTGAGTACTTGTGAGATGATTTAGGTTAAGCCTAGGAAAAGTGTCATTCCGACATGACCTCAGCTGTTTAGTATGGATATAAAGCAAGAAATCAACCCAAAAGCATTTATATTTACCCTACCTCTCTCTTTTTTTTATTGCTGCCTTATCCGATTCCTCAGGAGAACTGACCATCAGACCACTATAAAGTCACCCAGGTGCAAGAGTTAGGTAGACACAATGGTCTAAGGATGATGAAAGCTTTCTGAAAAACTAAAGCTGTCACAGACAATTTTTTTCAACATACTTATGGTCTATTCCTTATCTTCAAACTGATCTTGCAAAAGTTAAAGGTTTATTAATCAAAATAAAGGTTATTAAAGGCTTTTCAGCCAAATTAAAGGATTTCAACCAAAATAAGGTTTCTAAAGGTTTTAAAGGTTCCACTAGGGGGCCTGTAAAGGTTGTTTTAATTATAGCAAACAGTGTAGACTCTGATGAAATGCAGCATTATGCTGCATTTTATCTGGGTCTTCACTGTTTTTAAAAGTACCCATTTGAGGTTTCCCGTACAGAAAGGGCTAGGAGCCATCTAATGCCCTTTTGCACCACATGAAGAGCTTTGGAACCATTTAAAGAACATCCAAGCCATTAAAGAGCTAAACCTCTATTTGAAGAGCTTCCAATCAAGTTGGATGACTTCAGTAATTTACTGACCTGGCTCAATCTGAAGATCCCCATCAATTGAAGAGGTATGAACTGCTTCAGCACAACATGAAGAGATTCAGCACCATTGAAAGAACATCAAGGCCATTAATGAGCTAAGCCTTTATTTGTAGAGCTTCCAATCCATTTGGGTGGCTTCAGTAGTTTACTGACTGATCTCAAGCGCTTCAGCACAATGTGAAGAAATTCAGCACCATTTGACCCTTAATGCGCCAATCGCAGCAAAAGTTGTCTGTTTTTTTCGTCTGTTGAAATGTTTAAGAAGCCTCTATGGCAAACAGTGAGGACCCAGATCAGAGTCTATTCTGGATCCACACTGTTTGCTTCTATACTTAATTCATCAGTAATGCTAGGCAATTATTTGCAGCAGATGACTTCAGCAGACAACATTTTCAGATGCAATTTTTTCTTGGCGCTTTAAGGGTTAAAGAGCTTCTGCTCCATTGAATAGCTAAATCTCAATTTGTAGAGCTTCAAAACCATTTGGACGTTTACAGTTATTAACTGATCTAGCTCAGTCTGAAGAGCTTCCAATCACCACTTCTTGAAGTGGTTAAAGTTTGGCACAATTTAAGAGTTTCAGCACCATTTAAAGACCATTCAGACCATTAGGGAGCTACATCTCTATTTGTAGAGCTTCTACACCATTTGGACGGTTTCAGTAATCAACTGTTCTAGCTCAGTCTGAAGAGCTTCCATTCACCACTACTTGAAATGGTTAAATGTTTGGCACAATTCATGAGCTTCAGCACCATTTGAAGAGGTTTAATTTCTTTTCCGACAGCGTAGCTAAGAACATGTGCTGATTGACCATCAAAGAACATGTATCCAAAGTGATACTACCGGTGGACAGGCTCTGTGTCCTCTGACCACTTCCACTGTCCCAAACACGCACCTGAAAAAATAAAAAACAAATGTTTGTTAAAAACCCTTTTCCCACCATTCATTACATTATATACTGTCCACAAAAAGTAGGGAATACTGGGACTCAAAAGTCTTAAAAGAATATAGAAATTAAACTCTTAATTTGCTGGGTAAATAATTTTGTCATCTCATAGAGCAATTTGTAAGCCAGTTTTCCTGCATAATTTGAGGGCTGAAAATTGAGTTATGTGACCTTAAGGGCGTGCCAACAAAAATAGGGGTCAAAACCCGAATTTCACAAAAATGTATAAATTTTATTGACATCCTTTCAGCAATGCATGCTAGAGATGCATTTCGATATCATTTTTTAATGATTTTTTTCGAGTATCATAATTGTTATTTCTAGGAGATAGGACAAAATGTGGAAAAATGATACAATTCAGTGAAAAATGACAGATTTAAGCCGCCCATTCCTAAAATCGAGGACAAAGAGGTCAAAACAAATTCTAAAAATAAACAATAATGAATAGCGGATATTTTCTTTCCAAAAAAACATAGTCGTTAAATAATTGATCACTGTGATATTCACATGTGAAAATTGAAAGGCTACCCCTGGTCGAAAATTGTTGTCTCAGAAACACGTGACCAGATTAATCGTAGAAAATTTTATTCATATGGTAGGTGAGATTATCAGCTGTTTTAGGTACATGGCATTAGACTGGAAAGTGCTATAGTTTTTAACATTCGAATATCCCCTACTTTTTGTTAAAGCGAGGAGCATGTGCTGATTGACCACCAAGGAACCTGTATCCAGGGTAATACAACCGGTAGACAGGCTTTGGGAGCAGTCTGATCAGGGTTCATAGTATTGTGGTAAATTCTAATGTGCATTTGAATATATGTAGCAGATATAAGAAGCAGAGAATGATTTTCAGGACAAAAATATTGGCAGTATAAGGGTTTCTTGGACCCACAGGCAGAACAGTTACTACCTGTGTGGCCTTGTATTAATACTGTTCTAGAGAATAGTCCGAGTTTTTTCACATTTGAATATAAAGACAACTTACCATAGAATCAGTCTCATCTCCTGCACACACCAGCAGTCTGTTATTATCTGTTGGATGTTGTATTAATACTGTTTTTGAGAGAACTGTCTGAGTTCTTCCCCCTTGGAATGTAAAGACAACATTACAACTGCAGGTTGCATCACCCAAGGTATGCCATACCAGTTCACAGAGCTGTAAATAGAAACATAACAATAATAGGAAAGAACTGTCTGAGTTCTCCCCCTTGGAATGTAAAGACCATATTACAACTGCAGGTTGAATCACCCAAGGTATGTCATACCAGTTCACACAGCTGCAAGAAGACACATCAATGTAAATCATTTATCTCTTTGCAACATTAAAGTTTTTGGTATTTAAAGAATTTAAAGTAAGCAGTGTTGTCCCAAGGCTGCTCTATTGAGCTAATCACGCATTTTCTGTCATTATGGCCCTTTAGAAATGCACTGGTACGCCACCGTTGAAGCGCTTCCCAATTGAGCATATTATGCCCAGTAAATCACACTGAAGCAGGTCTGTCAGGCCATTTGAGTTTTGCGGCCAAGAAGTGAATCAGAAGTCATGTTTCAGCTGAAAACATCAGCCGTGAAAAAGCCATGAAATATACCATGCTTTCACTCAGGTCCGTGCTAAACGACCAATCAAAATAAATATTGGAAACTGGTCTACTCTGCGCATGCCCTATATTCTAAAGATAAATGTTTGTAGAATTCCAATGCCCTGAATGGCTTCATTGATTGGCTGCATGGATATTATTTATGCGCATTCATGTTGCGCACTTGAACTGTCAAGATGGCGGACACGATTTTAATGAGAATTGTTGAATTTTTATCATTTGGAATGAAATATTGGTTCTAATGAGCCGCAAAAATGCATGACAACCGTTTTTCTTTGGGTTTCGATATCGGAGACATATTATTGGGACAAGTTAAGCTTTTGTAAAAGAAGCATATAGGGTAGTGTTTCACTGATGGTAATATATGGCCCTCAAAAATTTCAAATGGCCGCCAGAAAATGCTGAATGGGGCCAAACATGGCCCTCAAAATTTCTGACCTGGGTCAACAACACTGAGTAAGGGCAAAACTTAAAAGAAAGAATTTTCTATTAATGCAAACCAGCAAGTTCTTTCCTTTAAGAGTAGCCCCTTTTAAGGAGGGTTTTATTCAAAGGAGAAACATAGTTTTCTGATAAGCCAAGGGCTTCACAGCTTGCAGGTAAGAAAGTTTACCAACCTGATGTCTGACATGAGGGTGTCTAGCTGTTGGTCTGAAACTTGCCAGTATATGTCTGGTGGCTGGTTCAATATACAGGCTTGTTAGACTCCCTGTAAGATATAGAAATATGTCAGGTGACAAATACGATTTAAATCCAACATATATTTGTTCTTATAACATGCCAAAATATTTCTGCTAGCTGTGTGAGCCTGTGTTTTTGCGTTTAATGCCCCACCAACAGTTAAGGTCATATGGAGACAAGAGCCGACAGATTTGTGAAGCCAGGGATTGAACCGTGACCCTTTGTCTCTGGTACTTGAATCAATGTACAGAGATTTATTAGACATCCTTAAGAAATATCATATTAAGTTAGAAAACAAAAAAGCCTATCATTTTACTACCTAGTGATGCTTTTTGATGTCTTTTACAAACAGCTTGAATCCAGATCTGACAGGGCCAACAGAATGTAAATAATAAATGAAATCAATAGATAACAGCTTTACCAAACAATTCTACTTTACCAATTCCTAGAAGTTCATTATTGTGTCATGTTAATGCAGGGGCTATTGCCTTAGACATCCCCTTTAAATACTGACATCCCTGCTATGTGTTTCTTAATTGGTTCCTAATCCTATCTTATACTACATGTAAGTACTGTCCTGCCAGCCAAGAGTGACAGTGATGTCGTGTTTTGTTTACAATTGTTAAGCAAAACATTAACTTGTACACTCCACTTGAGCAAATGTGAATCGATAGATCACTTGTGTATTAATCCTATCCTTTGGATAGGATTAATACACAAGTGATCTATCAATTTTAAATCCCTGATATCTTTGTAAACAAAACACGATGTCACTGTCACTCTTGGCTGGCAGGACAGTAAGTACCATTAACTCTTGGGAAATGTTTCATGCTTTTTTGTCGTCTGCTAATTTTTTTCAAAATCAACTTTTTCAAAAAATGCTTTCAGAAATACCATCAGTGTCAAACAGATTGTCAGGCCTGATCTGGGTCCAAACTGTTTGCAAAGGTTATCAGCAGACAACACTAGTAGGTAATGGGTTAAAGTAGAAACTACTCCAGCTTTATGTATGAATGCCAAGCAATGTTGACTCTATCATACAGTGCAGGGTTCATACAGGCAAGTTTGAGTAAAATTCAAGGACTTTTCAAGGACTTCTAAAGACTGTCCTACAGTTTTTAAGGATTAAAAGTTTATGAAAATCCTAATTTAAGTGTTAAAATTCTACTTCAGAAATGCTAGACTGAGATAATGGAGAAATTAGTACTAGAAAATTAGTATGAAACTGTTGTGCATGTATTTGGTGCAGCATTTGCTGCACCAAATACAGGCATAACAGTTTTATTCTGATTTAGATCTCTATCAACTGTATTAATTCCAACAGAAAAAAGAAGAGTTCAAGGACTTTTCAAGGCCTTTGCATGATTTTCCAGTACTTTTCAAGGCATATTAAATTTTCAAGTAGTTTTCAAGAAAGCCCTCTAAATTCAAGTACTCTTCAAGCCTGTGTGAACTCTGCAAAGGCCTTGATAGCTCAGATGATAAAGTCAGCTTTCAGAGTGGGCGGTTGCAGGTCCAAATCCAGGCCGCACCATATCAAAGGTGTAAAAAATGGTACCCTTCTCGTCTCATTGAAATGCTTCCTATAAGCACCACAACCCACCAAAAATAGTAAGTGAGTATGATCAGGAAATACCGCAATCACAAATTGCAGACAACCCCGTGGCACAAAATTTCAAATTATTCAGAAAGCACCATACAGTGCCTCCATACTTCAGTTGGTATGGTGTCAGCTTTTGGATTGGGAGGTTGCCAATTCAAATCCCGGCCACACCATACCAAAGGTGTAAAAAATGGTACTAGCAGCTCCTTGCTGAGGCTCGCATAAATAAGGAGTTGCAGGCCTTCAGATTCATGGTGGGCCCGGGTCATTGTCCCATGATTTCAAAATATGGCCCATCACTTTCCAAGGCAGTGGGCCCAGTGGACCCATCCTTTTTAGTGGTGAAAAATCTCACTTTAATAAAAATATTCATCATACAGCGAGTCTACTAACTCCAAAAAACAGAAAGTACATGTAGGGAGTCAATACAGTAAAACATGTCTTAAGCAGCCTCTCAAAAAAGACAAAACAAAGATCTTAATAACAAATGGTTGCTTAATGAAGGTCAAAAGTATTGCAGAATGCTCCCCTTGACCTGCATTAAGCGATAATTGGTCTCCTTTTTTAGGTGGTCGCTTAAGACAGGTTTTACTGTATCATCAGCAGTCAATGTACATATGCATACAAGTGTCTGTGTCAGTGTGTAGGTAAAGTACACTACCCAAATGTCAATTGTGGTTAGTTTGATATGCTTGGGCCCATCATTTCAGAAAATGACCCACCATTTTTTGCTCCATGGGTCACTTCGGCCCACCGAATTTGAAAAAAAATCTGAAGCCCTTGGGTTGTGCAAGGAACATAAAGTAAGGCAGTTTAAATGTATTATGCCCCAAAACAGCTTGTAGAGCTAATGTTGTCTGTTCCAAATAAGTGGCATTAAATTTCTTTATCATCTATCTCGTCTAACAAATAAATAGATTTGATTACAGCTTTATGAATGAATGAAGCCTGAGCTTCACATTTTTTTCAAGATTGGTGGGCCAAAGTGTTATTTTCTGTGATGATGGGCCAAAACATATAAAACTAAACACAGTTGGGTAGTATACTTAACCCACAAACTTGACGATCCAAACTGGTTACATAAATCATCAATGCAGGGATCTAAATAAGAAATAGAATAGCTGAACAGGACTAAACCGAATGCAAGCAGACCATCTCAGTTTTTTTTTTTTTTTGGGGGGGGGGGGGGGGGGGGGGGGGTGCGTTCTCCCCTGGAAAAGTCTGAAACTTCGGCAGATCAGAATTTAAACTGAATGTAAATCAAAACTCGAACAAGAACTTACTGCCATAACTAGCAACATGCTTGATTAGCTGTGGATCTACAGAAAAAGTCCTTAATCTTCCTTTTTTTCGTCAACTCAACAGTTTTTTTTCCATCATTTGAGCAATTAATAGACCGGTGTTGACACATAGACGGCATTACGTCCCTTGATATATATACAGCTGTGTATTTAGTCTAGTTGACACATTTCAAAGCTGATGACTGAGTTCGTAGACTGACTCACACTGCGAGATAAATATTTTTATCAAAGTGAGATTTTTTCACAACTAAACAGGACATGTCCTCTGGGTCCACTGCCTTGGAAAGCGTGGCACCATATTTTGAAATCCTGCATTAATGGTGCGGGCACATTGTAAATCTGAAGGCCTGTGAATTAATGTCAATCAATGTTAAACCTACCATCCAATGGGAGAATATGAGGTTTATAATGGTTGTTGGGTAGACTCTCATAAAACTGTACTCTGTCTAACTGACCAATCAGCAACCCTCCAGCACTGTAAAATCAGAGCAAACAAAGATTTCAGGTATCAGGTAAGAATAATTTAACTCTTTGCATGCTGGGTAATTTTTCATGCTTTTATTGCCGTCTGCTGATTTTTTTTGAAAATTAACTTTTTAAAAAAATTCTTTCAGAAACACTTATCAGAATGTCAAACAGTTTGGATCCAGATGAGGACCGACATTCCGCCAGTCCAAACTGTTTGCAAAGGTTATCAGCAGACGACAAAAGATGCTGCTAGTATGGTAAGAGTTAAAACTAATGTTCTTACTGCTCAAACAAAACATATGGTGTGTGTACTCGGAAAAACTGTTTCGAAAATCGCAAAGTTAATAAATGTGACATCAATTTATAATTTTAATTTACTTTTTCAATTTTTTTTCAAATTTTTTTCAAAGTTTTCATAATTAACTGCTTCTCCTAACTTGCAATACCTTTATAAACACCATTAATCATTAGTCAGCTAAGGGATGCATGTAAGGCATTTGAGTTTGACTCATCGTGTTTTGACTGATGGGTGTTCCATTGTTACAGGGTTCCCACAGAAATTCAAAAACACAATTCCATGATTTTTCCATGATTTTCCATGATCAACTGAACAAAGTAACTTCCATGACGATTTAATGCATGGCCTCCAACCTCCCATTTTAGCGGCATCTTCATCACGCTGAGCATAAATATGGAATGCAGCAACAGTAATATATTTATCTCTAAGCATGCTTGTAGACCATGCATAAATTTTGAAATAATTAAAACTTGAAGCCACCAGTAGCCAGAAAACTAGCTGTCAGACACTCTGACAGCTAGTTTTCTGGCTACTGTTGGTTTTGTCAAATTATTTCACAAAATTCCATGATTATTCATGATTATTCAGTTTTTTTTCAAATTCCATAATTTTTCCATGCATGGTACTTTCGTTCGTGATTTTCCATTATTTCCAGAGCTTGTAAGAAACCTGGCTAAGGGATGCATGAGAGTTTGACTGATGGGTGTTCCATTGTATGTTGCAACCAGGAGAATGGTTTGACCTGGGTCTGATGTGTGTCAAACAGGTTCCAGAGAATTTGGTTCAATGGTACATTGTTACCTGAAAGTGGCTTGTAGATTCTTTGGCATATACTTGAGAGCCGCTACCGGCGATCGACTACTCCCTGAGTTGATCTCCTGAACAAACGCGTCAGTATTTCTGACATCAAACTCTAGTGTGAGACCGTTCTGAAGTCCGGTATAGAAATAGTTCTCATCGTCAGTGTTCCATACACAGCTCCAGGCTGGCATTGGTGTGTCATATCTGATCGAAAGAAACAACCATGAAAAAAAATTAAACAAGAAAAAAATGCCAAAAGGCATTATAGCCGGGGTTTTTTTCTATACATATCTGATAAGGATAATTATGAGTAATATGAAGGAACATGTTTTGATACAAATATTTTAATCTTTTAACATGTGCACAACATTCTATAGCTTTTCCAATGTTCAGTGTAATGTCAAAATTCATATACCAATTACAATTCATCATTATATATATCTATGAAGGTATTAGACTTCCATGATTACAAACAAGTAAAGTCAATAAACATAGAAGGAATGGCTTTTCTTGCACAGGACATGCCCACTCATGCACGGGACATGCCCACTCACCAAGATGTACATACCTCAGGGTATAGCTGTGGAGTTCAATAAAATGTGCAAAGGGAGATATCTGGAAATACTACTCAGTATTATCAAAATACCACAAAGGGTTTTGAATTTACAGATGCTAATGTGTGAAATTTGAAGAACGTAGGTTGAATACTTTGCGAGAAAATTGAATCTACAAAAAGGTTAACCAAAACGTTAACCAAGAACGCGCTGCACGCCCGCCTGCCGCCCGCCCGCCCGGACAACACTAATTTAATAACCGGATTTTTTCTTCGAAAAACACGGCTGAAAAACATCCATGTTAACCCTATTAGCCTCTTCACAATGAAACCTGATTTTGCTGTATCTGAACAAAATTGGCAGGCACTATAATGGGCATTCTTGCAATCTATTTTGTTTGTTTGGTTTGAGGTGTTACATCCCAGTCAACAGCTAATAGGGTTGTCGAGATGGTCAATTCACCCAACCACGCTTTTTCCTTGGTAAGCTTGGTTAAGCAGTTAACCAGTACTTCGTGCATATACTTTCACTTGTATCTGACAACCTTACTTGAATCAGCGGAGGGAGGGAAATGACCATAGAAATTATTTCATGATCAATCTCCACAATAGTATGGGACGGGGACAGGATCAAATTGCGACCCCTGGATCTGCAGTCGGCCTTTATTATACCGACTGCCCTACAGTGCCTGGTTAATCTAAATTTGCAAACTTTATTATTTGCTCTTTGGGTCACGATTCATACAGGCAAGTCTCTCTAAGATTCATGGACTTTTGGATGACTTTAAAAAAATTAACCAACAGTTTTCAAGATTACAAGTTAACCCTAAACGGGTACTTTTACAAACAGGGTAGACTCAGATGAAATGAGGGTCTACACTGTTAGTAAATGTAAAAAAAGATCTGCTGACACAAGAATACAATTTTTTTTGAAAATATAGCCCAACACCCCTGGATATGTGAAATTGATTATCCACTGTTTATTGGTTTTGTCTTGATCTGGCTCTTGACCGATTCCTTCATGAATATTCATGCTGAGCTCCACCGATTTTGAATAATTGTATAGTTAAACTCACTTATGTACATAGAACAAAAACCTACTTGTCAGGTCCACTAGTGTAGGATCATATCTAATCATATTCCCATAAGCAAACAGAGTAGACCCTGAACAGGCAGCTCTTACAAGAGCTGCCTGATCTGGGTCTGCTCCGTTTGCAAAAGTGTTAAAATGCCTCTCTAAGGGGTAAAGGGTTAACTACTCTCCATTGTACAACAGCATTACTGAGAAGGTTGGTTATTTTCACCTTCTTGTCAAGACCACATGATAAGAGCATTCCGTTGTCATCACTGGGATATAGATGATATTCAAATTGTATATCTTAATAACAGCTTACAAGAACAGAGTCAAAGCAAACATTTCTACTCACGATTGTACAACAGCATTACTGAGAAGGTTGGTCATTTTCACCTTCTTGTCAAGACCACATAAGAGCATTCCGTTATCAACACTGGGATATAGATGATATTCAAATTTTTGCAATGAATATGCCATTTATTTCATCGACCGAAGCGAAAAATGCATATTTCATGAGTGGCGAAGCTACGAATGAAATATACATTTCTCGCTTCAAGAGATGAAATAAATGGCATATTCATGACAAAAAATTGAATTTTCTTTTTATTACATACAATTTTAAGCGTGACAGCTTTTTTGCACTAAATGAAATCATACACGTTCACACATTACGTCATATTAATGATAACGTTGCATAATGTGCAATGTCAGCCAAAACTGAAACCAGGAAAAGAAAAAGTGAAAATTTCAGCAAATCCCAACAATTTATTTATCAAAATTTTCCTTGTGATCTAAGAAAATGAAAACCCACACTTTGTGTTTTTGTCCGCTAACAAGAAAGTTACAGGCCTTTGAAATTCTGAAGTGGGCTCACGAAAGTCAATGGAAAAAGCAGAGGACATCCAATTTCACCCGTGAAATACAACTTATATTTTCACGGCTGTGAAATACAACTTTTTATATTTTCACGGCTGTGAAATACAGCTTTTTTAAAATATGCATTATTATTTAATCAATATTTTCCTGTATTTCATTACTTTGTATATATAATAAGATAATATACTTAATAACAGCTTACAAGAACAGAGCAAAAGCAAAAATTTCTACTCACGATTGTACAACAGCATTACTGAGAAGGTTGGTCATTTTCACTTTCTTGTCAAGACCACATGATAAGAGCATTCCATTATCAACACTGGGATGAAAGGCAATGTCTCGAATAGCTTTGGAATGTACTGTCATATACTGGGACGTCTTGAAATCTAAGGTGCTCAGCTGTAGGTAAAATATGAATACATTCAACTCAAGTTGCGTCATAAACTAAGATGCTCTGTCATAAATAATTACACTGGAACGTCTTTAGAACGCGGCCGAATATTGCTCAATGTTCGATATAGCGCTGGCCTAACGTGGATCCCGGTTTTTTCTCTCTAGAATTTTACCTTTTTGTCTTGAAAAGAACGTGCAAGTGGCAGGCGAGAAAGGAGGGCAGGAGAGACACATGGCAGACATGCCTGAAACAGCCAATTCACTGAAGAGATAATAGCTTGCCCATCTCTATGTTGATAAGATTTGATATATTGATTATACCTAATCACTTTAATTGTTTGTGTTGTTTTCTTTTCAACTCCAATCAGCCAAATTGACATGTTTGGTAAGCAATATTCAGAGCACCTCACCTTTCAGATTTAAATTAAATGGTTTTGTGAAATTGATTAATACCTGTCCTGTCAGTCGCTCCTTGGTGATGATAGCATAATGCCTTATAGTGATCATAACCGTTTGCAACACCATCAGTGATCGTTGCATGTAAAAGTACTTAAAGCAGTGTGTCAAGCATTTAAAGTTAGTAAGGGTGCAAAGATCAGGAATCGATACAATCAAGTACCACACCTGACCCAGGATACCAATGGGAAAGTGACAAACTCACAGTTGGACACCACAAACGAGAGCCAAGAGGTCAGCCCTTTCCCAGCAGGTGACCACAAGGCACATATAAACAGACGCACAAAGGCATAGCAAACACAAGACAGAAACTAGAGGACCTGAAGGTCCTGAGGCGCTCACCTGATCTCCTTAATAATGTTAAAATAGGTCACTACCGCTTATAATGAAACATATTTTGTTTTACCATATATGAGTGTTGCAGCCATTTTGGTCAAGTGACCTACACAATCTTATGAATACTCCATCAAACAGCCCAGCAATTTCTGAGAAAAAGATGTTTAGATAGATATATGGCAGTCTAAATGAGTGGTGTTGGATAAAAGGTCACATGTCAGTTTGACATTTGGTACTTATATAAACCCATTGTCTTATTACGTTAAACATTTCTGGCAAGCATTATGATTTTGGCTTAAACAGTTACATGTATAGAAATATAAACGCATTAGGAATCAAATTTGTTCTTGCCATAAAGTAGGTCAAGGTCAACCTGGATTCATCATTTGTGCGAATCTGGTAGGGCCGACATCCCCAATGCTACATACCAAGTACCAAGGCCATTGGCCTTTTGGTTCCAGAGAAGAAGATATTTAAAGGGTTTTACCATATATGGGCGTGGTGGCCATCTTGGTCATGTGACCAGTACAACTGGTATAATTTTGGCTAACCTATCATAAGGAGTCTTTATATGAAATTTGAGTTCAATTGGCCTTGTGGTTTCTGAGGAAACTATGTTTTAATGTGTTGATAGGACTCCAATATGAGCGACCTTGGCTGAAAAGTTAAAGGTCAACCTTGACTTTTGAAACTTATTTATAGCCATTGTCTCATTAGGTTTAACATATCAAGTGAGAATAATGACTTTGGCTTCAATAGCATTCAAAAAATCAACTTTTCAAAAAAATCCCATTTAAATGCATTAGGAAGCAAATTTGACCTTGATGTTAAGTAGGTCAAGGTCAACCTAGGATCATCATTTGATCAAACTTGGTAGGCCCAACATCCCCAATGCTACATACCAAGTCCCAAGGTCACCGGCCTACTGGTTCTGGAGAAGAAGATTTTTAAAGGGTTTTTACCATATATGGGCGACGCGGCCATCTTGGTCATGTGACCAAAATATTTTGTATAAATTTTGGCTAGCTTATCATAAGGAGTCTTCACATGAAATTCAAGTTCAATTGGGCCAATGGTTTGTGAGAAATTGATGTTTTAATATATTGATGGGACTCCAATATCAGTGACTTAGCTGAAAGGTCAAAGGTCAAGGTTGACCCTTGAAACTTTTTTATAGCCATTGTCTCATTAGGTTTAACATATCAAGTGAGAATAATGACTAAGGCTTCTACAGTTTTCAAAAAAATCAACTTTTCAAAAAATTTCCCCTTTAAATGCATTAGAAAGCAAATTTGACCTTGACGTTAAGTAGGTCAAGGTCAACCTAGGATCATCATTTGAACAAACTTAGTAGGCCCCACTACCCCAATGCTACATACCAAGTCCCAAGGTCAACGGCCTTCTGGTTCTGGAGAAGAAGATTTTTAAAGGGTTTTAACCATATATGGGCATGGCGGCCATCTTGGTCATGTGACCAGGACCATTTGAACAAACTTTCGTTCCCCCATTCAAAGGAGTCTCCATATGAAATTTGAGTTCAATTCGCCCAGTGGTTTCAGAGGAGAAGATGTTTGAAATTGTGGACGGACGGACGACGGACGACAGACGACGGACAGACGCCGGAGTGACTGGTATACTATTAGCTCACCCACGAGCCTTCGGCTCAGGTGAGCTAAAAACATAAAAGATCCACAAAAGAGTACGGCCTTAGAATGGTCAGTAAAATATTTTACTGGAGGTCTTAAACTGGTTAAATGGCGCCAACCTCACCCTTAATTCAGATGTGGATCAAGACACATAGATATTTGGTTTGCAATTGCGTATCCAGGTGTGTGTGTGTGTGTTGGGAGGAGCGGAGGGGAATGTCTCCTTTTGAGCTTTGTAGTCATTCATTAATTCACCAGTCCATTTGAGCTATATTTGGCTTCAACAAAGGGAAGGAATGATGTTAGTTCCAGTAATTTCCCTTGATACCGCTCGGGAAGTAAATAGAAAAAAAACTAGGCCAATGTTTAATTTCATTTTATTTCATAAATACATCGTTTAAACACATGCTTTCATTGGAATTATTTTTTTTACAACAAACTAGGTAAACAACAACTTATTTTACAATGCAAAAGCATAATACAACAGAAATAGGCATGTTTGGCAGTGTCCTAGCACATCGATATATCGATATATAGTGGGTGGGGTAACTCACTGCTTTCTTTCAATCAGCGTTGTAGGCGGTCTTGACCGCTTATAGCACTGTCTTTAATTATGGCACCCAGGTACCGCATTCTAAAGATGTTCCAGTGTCTCATTATTATTCTATTTTGGTGTCTGTTAAATGGGTTAACTATATAGGTAAACAGAAGCAAACTCACCCTGTGTATTGCAAAACTGAAATGGTAGAAAATTGTGTTGATGAAAATACCAATTTCCCACCTTTACCTATGTTTTTGTTTGATTCGAAAAGGCGGAGGACAATTATTATTCTATTTTGGAGTCTGTTAAATGGGTTAACTATATAGGTAAACAGAGGCAAACTCACCCTGTGTATTGCAAAACTGCAATGGTAGAATATTGTGTTGATGTAAATACCAATTTCCCACCTTTACTTATGTGAGATGCTCGACAAAGCTATTAGAGAAAAGTATTAAAATTTCATTGAAGTTTCCAGTCACTGTAAAATACAATATTTTCATTCTAAAAACATGTTCAGACAGATAAATAAAAAATGAAACACAATATTTGCCTATCTTGGAACTACTGTCGTGCCAACCAAGAGTGACAGTGACATAATATTTTGTTTACAATTGTTAAGTAACACATTAACGTGTCTAACGCGAATCGATATAACACTTGTGTATTAATCCTATCCTGTGGATAGGATTAATACACAAGTGATCTATCGAATATAATCCCTTATATATTTGTAAACAAAGCATGGCGTCACTGTCACTCTTGGCTGGCACAACAGTATATGTCTGTTACAGCTTCCTTCTCACTTACCTTCTTTACACCAAACCCAGGAAAGAGTGGACTTGAGGACGGCTGAGACACAACTATTGTAGCTAGTGGGGGACTGTAGGCCATCACACGACAGTTACCAGCCTGGTGAGATAAATCAAAAGACAGTCAAACAAACCCAAGGTAAATTACAACTTTACACCAAACCCAGGTAAGAGCGGACTTGAGGACGGCTGAGACACAACTATTGTAGCTAGTGGGGGACTGTAGGCCATCACACGACAGTTACCAGCCTGGTGAGATAAATCAAAAGACAGTCAAACAAACCCAAGGTAAATTACAACTTTACACCAAACCCAGGTAAGAGCGGACTTGAGGACGGCTGAGACACAACTATTGTAGCTAGTGGGGGACTGTAGGCCATCACATGACAATTACCAGCCTGGCAAGATAAATCAATTGACAGTCAAACAAACACAATGTAAAATACAACTTTACACCAATCCAGGAAATAGTGGACTTGAGGACGGCTGAGACACAACTATTGTAGCTAGTGGGGGACTGTAGGCCATCACACGACAGCTACCAGCCTGGTAAGATAAATCAATAGACAGTCAAACAAACACAAGGTAAAATATAACTTTACACCAATCCAGGAAATAGTGGACTTGAGGACGGCTGAGACACAACTATTGTAGCTAGTGGGGGACTGTAGGCCATCACACGACAGCTACCAGCCTGGTAAGATAAATCAATAGACAGTCAAACAAACACAAGGTAAATTACAACTTTACACCAATCCAGGAAATAGTGGACTTGAGGACGGCTGAGACACAACTATTGTAGCTAGTGGGGGACTGTAAGCCATCACACGACAGTTACCAGCCTGGCAAGATAAATCAAGAGACACAGTCAAACAAACATAAGGTAAAATGCAACTTTACACCAATCCTGGAAAGAGTGGATTTGATGATGGCTGAGACACAACTATTGTAGCTAGTGGGGGACTGTAGGCCATCACACGACAGCTACCAGCCTGGCAAGATAAATCAATAGACAGTCAAACAAACCCAAGGTAAAATTTAACTTGTTTTAAAATTATCTAAAGTTAAGCATGCCGACAAGATCTAGCATCCACTGTTTGATAATTTGTTTGTTTGTTTGATTTGATTCATTACATCCCAGTCAACAATTTTTCAGCTATGTCAGGAAGGGTATTCCTGGGTTGAACCAGTACTAAGCAGAGACTAATGTGTCTTGCTCAAGGGCACAATGCAGTGCCGCCGGTGAGGCTTGAACAAGCAACCACTCGGTCTCAAGACAAGAACTCAAACACTGAGCTCCCCCACTTTTTGATAAGAATTATAATTGCAAAAAATGTGATAACCTTTACAGGCTTTTCAGAGTCAAGAAAACTAAACAGAAAATATTGATTGTTATAAAATCAACAATATTATTGATTATTATTGCATAAAAAGCCGTGTCGCACGCTATTAACAGCCATGTTTTAACCGACAAAAACCCATGTATTAATCAGACAATTCCCTGTTGATGTTGATGCACGGCTTTTGTACTTTACATATACGCATTCTAGGCCGGCACAAAAATCAATGTCATCAACAGTATTTAACGTGCATAGAAATGTAATTTACTGACGTTAGGATGATGTAAGTCTTTGCTCTGGAACAGACTTTTTCAAAACCTACGAATCCTTCATGCTTTTGTGCACCATTATAGTAATACAAAATTGAACTTTTCGAAGCGTTTTTCCAAAGTTTTCAAGTGACAAAATGACTTTATGCAATAATAATGATCAAACATGGTTTTCTGATACACTAAAATCTGGTAGACCCCCCAGGTCGTTAAAACCCTCGCCTTTAAGGATCAGGTTTCAACACCACCCTCGGGGTCCAGCAGATGTTAATGCATAGAAAAACATGTTTGATACCTACATTGAGAAGTAAAGAAGGACCCACCTGTCATCTTGTCCCCGAGATAATAATTTTTATCACACTCAACTCAGCATGAAATGTACCCTGCTCATTAATTTTAAAATGTCAACAAATGTTGCCATTTTAACATTTCTTAGCAGGACAAATACAACTAAGTGTTTTAAAGCATGATTTTTTCAGTATTTAAATTTTTATGAGCAGTTGAAATGGTTAAGCATAATTTTTTTTTTATAACCTAAGGGCCAGATTCAACATCAGAGAAATCCAACAGTGACAGCAAGCAGCCTTGACCTGAACAAGAGTCAGAATAGCATGAGCATCCTCCCAGTCTTATCAGCCGCCTCAGAACAAAATTTACAGGCCTTCAGTTAAGAGTGTGTAAGAGTGTTTTATTTCTCAACTAAAACACATGTTGTGGGTACTCAAAACAACTGTCTCAATGAGATGGTTCTTTTGAGCACCCAAAACATATGCTAAAACTGATGGGTAAGACAGTATTTACAATTTTACATTCAAAAGTTTGGTTTATCTATGGTGACCAGTGAAGGTTCAGACCAGCCTTATCATGGTTCTTTTGAGCACCCAAAACATATGTTAAAACTGATGTGTAAGAAAATATTTACAATTTTACATTCAAAAGTTTTGTTTATCTAAACCTGTGGTGACCAGTGAAGGATCAGACCAGCCTAATCATTTACCTAGTCTTCACTTTGTGCTCAAAGGGGTACGTGCATTAAGGGGCTAATTTGGCCCCCTCTGGAACAAAAAACTGAAAATTGCTTTTCACCAATTTCATTTGATTTTTTTTTTAAGAAGAATAACTGAAGTGTAAAATTTCAGCATTTATTTTTAAATTTTACCGTTGCTTTTGTAACAAAAATGGCCTACAAAATAGGCTTAAAATAGAGAAATTGCCATTTTGGACCAACTTTAAGGCTTTTTGAGACTAAAATTTTAAGAAGATATCAGCGCAGCTAAATACCAAAAAATCCTTTTAATATGTTGTGTGCCACGATAATTCTCATCATCTGTTAAAATATCTTTTTGGTATTTGCTTGTGCTCTATGTTAATTTCTCTGTTAAACGTCTCAAAATTGCTCCAAAATGATAAATTTCCTATTTTTAGCCTATTTTGGCGGCCATTTTTGATACCATAGCAACGGTAAAAGTCGAATGAATTTGAGACTTTTACACTTTGGTCATTGTTCTAATAAACTAATAAGAAAGAATTGGTGAAAAACAATTTTTATATTTTAGCCTCATAGGGGGCCAAAAGAGCCCCTTAATGCACATAGCTCTTTTACATCAATTAAAAAACTCAAGCAGATCAAACTAGATTTTGAGCCATAGCTTAGCATTAGCCAATTTTTTATAGACAAAATTTTGAATTTGCAATTTTAGAAGGTTTAACATATCCTGTACTGAGAGAGGTCTTTCGTTTACTTACATCCCAAATCTTGATGACTTTGTCTGCCATAAAGCGACCTGTAGGTTGGCTCCTACTCAACACATCATTAGGATTTCTTGAGGATAAACTTAAACCACCCACATTTATACCATTGCTGAAATGAGAAAAACTAGAATTGTTAGAGGATCTGACTACAGCCTCGCTGCAGCGCTTTTCATGCTGTAAAAAAGCCAAGTTCTAAAGAATTTGAGAGGAAATGAAATTCTGACAGCAATCAAGGGTCATAACTCTGCCTAGATATTGTCAATATGCATGCATAAATAAAATTTGGTGAAATTCTGTCCATTTGTTCTCAAGATATTGAGCAAAAAATAAATTCTGACAGCAATCAAGGGTCATAACTCTGCTACAAACAATCAAAAAATGACAGGTAACAATCCCAGCCTAGATATGGTCAATATGAATGCATATATTAAATGTGGTGAAATTCTGTCAATTTGTTCTCAAGATATTGAGCGGAAACAAAATTCTACATAAATCATGGACCATAACTCTGTTACAAATTTGCGAAAAATGACAGGAAACAATCCCAACCTAGATATTGTTAATATGAAGCAATAAATAAAATTTGGTGAAATTCTGTCCCTTTGCTCTCAAGATATTGAGTGGAAAGGAAATTCTGATATAAATCAAAAGCCATAACTCTATTACAAATTTGCGAAAAATGACGCGTAACAATTCCAACCTAGATCTTGTCAATATGAATGCATTTATAAAATTTGGTGAAATTCCATCAATTTGTTCTCAAGATATGGAGCGGAAACAAAATTCTGACATCAATCATGGGCCATAACTCTGTAACAAATTTGCGAAAAATGACAGGTAAAATCACAACCTCGATCTAATCAATATCAATGCACATACAAAATTTGGTCAAAATGGATCAATTTATTCTCAAGATATTGAGCGAAAACGAAATTCTGAACCAAAATTCTGACATCAATCAAGGGACATAACTCTATTATAAATGAGCGAAAAATGATGTGTAACAATCCCAAGTTAGATCTTGTCAATATCAATGCATGAAATTCTATCAATTTGTTCTCAAGATATTGAGCGAAACGAAATTGTGACGGATGGATGGAATGACGGACGAAATGACGGACAACCCAGATCCAGTATATCCCCTTTTTTCCAAAGCGGGGCTATAAACAAAACACATAAGCTCCAATCCTGGCCCAGAGGTTATAAAACTGTGTTAATGGTCAACACTTTTGAGCACCTAAAACAAATGTTAAAATTGATGGAAAAAATCTATTCAATTTTATGCTAAAACATTGTGTCTACCTGGACCTGTGCAAAATTACTCAAAGAACATGATAAAGCATTCAGTAAAATTGGCTTCCTACTTACAGGACTTTAGTTAAGATTGCATAACGAAAATTTAATTTTCTTATTTCACAACCAAAACATATTTTGTGGGTACTCGATAGAACCGTCCGGTTCTTTTGAGCACCCAAAACATATGTTAAAATTGATGGGTAAGAAAATATTTACAATTTTACGCTGAAAATTTTTGTTTATCTAAACCTGTGTACTTATTTCATATCAAAAGATATGTTATGGGTGCTCAACTCTTTCCTTGCTAGTGTCAACTTTTGTCATCTGCTGAATACCTTTGCAAACAGTTTGGACACAAATCAGTCGGCAGTCCTCAACAAAAGCATAAAAAAATAGACAGGATGCATTGATGTAGCTTCCATTACGCAGTATACCCACAGGCATAATAAAAATAGTAACACTCAAGGGAGCTCACCTAATGTGGTAAAAGTGATTTCCCATACTACAAGGAACTGCTCTTAAAGGAAAGAATTCACTCCCTCTCTCTTTTAAGAGAAGTTCCAATTTGAAAAGGGACATAATTGTACAGAATCAATGTTTGATACAGTAGTCACCCTTAGATGTGCATAACTTTTTCAGCCTTCTGGATACACCATTGGCATGCAAAGAGTTAAAAGGACCATCCCACTGAGACAGTCTGGGTCATCTAAATGACAGTTTACTCATGTTCTTTGGAAATAGAATGAGCTGACTGAGCTCTCTTTAACTATGATTACTCAAATACCAACTTAAACATCACACGAGGCAATAACACTTTAATTTTATTTGAATAAACGAACAGAACATCCATTGAAAGTAACTGATTTTTTAATTTTCATATCGATAATTGTTTTTCTATTGTATATCGACCGATTAACTGATATTTCGATTAATCCTGCCAGCTCTGGCGACTAAGTGTATAAATTAAAGAAAATTGTTGGCTCTTATAATTTTTCAGTGCAGTTTATTAAAATAATTTCTCATTATAAGAAGATTTGTTATAACTTTAATGTATTGCAACAGACTGCATGCTTGTTGGTCAACCCAATCACGGTTGGCAACATTGGTTTCCTCTTTAATTGCACTCCCCCTGGTCGGACCTCAGATTCTGTGATGGTTCCGACTTAAAGACTTATCTATAGATGTGAGGGTTAGGGCCTGATTTTGTGTCTGTAGTCAAGCCCACCAGGGTTTAGCTGTTGGTTTTCTTTTACTCCGGTATTCAGTTGTATATACTGTATAGTCCTCATCTTTGTTTTATCTCCTTTTTATATCTTGATTTGCATTTACTAGATGATACATCAATAAGTTAGGGATCTTTCATGCAAACCAAACATCTATTTGTCTTGATCCACATCAGAAATAAGGGTGAGGTTGATACCATTTGTTTGATTTGATTCTTTACGTCCTAGTCAAGCACTCTACCACTGAGCCACTGTTGGTACCATAAAACTAGTTTAAGCCCTCCAGTAAAAAAAATATTTCTTACTGACCCTTCCAGGGCGATGCTTCTTTTGTGGATCCTTTTTGTTATTTATGTTTTGTGTTTGTCATGCTTTCTTGTCTGTTCATTGCAGCCTTGTGGGAAAGGGCTAACCTCTTGGCTCTCTTGTATGTGATGTTTCTTGTGTTATTGTCACTTTCCCATGTAGTGTCCTGGGTCAGGTGTGGTACTTGATTGTGTCGATTCCTAATCTTTGCCTTCTTACTTTAAGAAAACTAGAAATGTGTCCATAGGACACGGATGCCACTGCCATTGCCAAATTCGTATAAAAAGGGAATTGTCATTAAAGCATGGTGCCATATAGACCATTATCAAGCTTGAAGAAAACATCATGGTACTAAACAATGTGACAAAGTTTCATAGAATTCTGATCAAAACTATTCGCCTTAGAGAGCATACATCGTTTAAAACAGTGATTTTTCATAAACAAAGGGCCATAACTGCCGAAAGCATGATGCGATATGGACCATTATCGAACTTGAAGAAGACATCACGATACTTAACAATGTGACAAAGTTTGATAAAATTCTGATAAAAAATATTCGACTTAGAAAGCGGACATCGTTTAAAACGGTGAATTTCCATAAACAAAGGGCCATAACTACAGAAAGCATGGTGCGATATGGACCATTATCCAAATTGAAGAAGACATTATAGTACTAAACAATATGACAAAGTTTCATAAAATTCTGATAAAAAATATTCGAGTTAGAGAGTGGACGTTGTTTAAAACGGTGAATTTTCATAAACAAAGGGCCATAACTCTTGAAAGCCTGGTGCCATATGGACCATTATCGAACTTGAAGAAGACCTCATGGTACTAAACAATGTGACCATATTTCATAAAATTCTGTTAAAAAATATTTGAGTTAGAGAGCGGACGTTGATCTGGACGTACGTACGTATGTAAAGTATGTAAAGTACAGACGGACAGAGGTAACACTTAATGCCCCGGCCATTATCATGGCGGAGCATAAAAATTGTTTGAGCAGCAAACTTACTAAAAATCCATAAGTACCAAGATCTCATCATTTGACCCAAATAAAGAATAAACAAGGATCATATAGGAGGCGTAACTTACCCTCCAAGTTTCATATTGTGTCTAAGACTCTCCAACTCAGCTCTGAATCTATTGCTATCTTCTACTGCAATCTGATACTTAAGACGTAGTTCAGCAGCTAACTTACCCGCCAAGTTTCATATTGTGTCTAAGACTCTCCAGCTCAGCTCTGAATCTATTGCTGTCTTCTACGGCCATCTGATACTTGAGACGTAGTTCAGCCGCTTCCATCTCCGCTTTACGACGAGCTTCTTTCTCCTTCTCCAGATCTTTCAATGCCCTGTCTTTCTCAGTTGTGTCTAAAGCCTACATACAAGAGATCAAATCACCAGAATATTGATCAAATTAAAATCAGGGTTCCAACAGAAATTTAAAAATGCAATTCCATGATTTTTCCATGATTTTCCAAGATCAACAATGTAATTTCCATGACTATTCAATGCACAGACTCCAACCTCCCCTTTTAGCAGCAACTTCACCATGCTGAGCATAAATGCAGAATGCAGCAACAACAGCATGCTTGTAGACCATGCATGCATTTTGAAATAATTAAGAATTGAAAGCACCAGTAGCCAGAAAACTAGCTGTCGACACGCAGTGTCCGACAGCTAGTTTTATGGCTACTGGTGGTTTTGTCATATTATTTCACAAAATTCCATGATTTTTCCATAATTATTCAGTTTTTTTTCAAATTCCATGATTTTCCATGCATGGAACTTTTTTTTAGTGATTTTCCAGGTTTTCCATGATTTCCAGAGCTCTTGGGAACCCTGATATATGCTAAAATTTAAACAGTGCAGTTCGTTTATATCTCATATAACACAGATTCGGACAGTCAATTTGAGGCTCCCAATTTTTTTATCATGGAATTTTACAAATAATTCCTTTTGTATAATTGTCCCTTTATAACCTATTTTATTTATAACACAATTCATCCCCTATGGACCCTAAACATAGCCTTATAAAGGGACCAGGCCTCCAGATAAGAGTGTTTATTGGAAAAGTATTTCCTTTATTTCTCATCCAAAACATATGTTCTATTGAGCACCCAAAACACATGTTTTAATAATTGGGTAAGAAAATAATTAAAATTTTACACAAATAAAATTTCCTTATCTGGACCTATGGGGACTGCACTGTACATAATTACAGGATAAATAGAGGATA
This sequence comes from Loripinus fragilis, assembly GCA_964019695.1. Taxonomy (NCBI): domain Eukaryota; kingdom Metazoa; phylum Mollusca; class Bivalvia; order Lucinida; family Lucinidae; genus Loripinus; species Loripinus fragilis. The sequence continues at coordinate 29,282 of CAXHUL010000422.1, forward strand.
TTTACTTTTTTGGGGTGAATACCAAATATATTTCGAGTGCGGTGAAAAAATCAGTATTTTTCACGAGTGCGCAGCAAGAGTGAAAATGCTAAAATTTTCACCAAACGAGATGAAATAAATTGGTATTCATCCCAAAAAGGTATATTTCTTATTTTTTATTCAATGGAAAATACAGAAAGCACAACCTAACTTTTTCCCTGGCCGTTTCTCTTTCAATTTGACTTTTTCAGTGTGTTAAGTGACTATAACATTGGGTGTAAACAAAGTTTGCACCTAGAAAATGGCTTAGAATCATATTTTAACGAATGAAACGTTAGAAAACAGCATGTAAAGAAAGTCTATTGAGTGTGTCTTAGGATAGACGTCATGTGCAAACTGGCGCTACGACAGGTCAAACAGTGACATCATTATGTTTGATGTTGATGTCACAACATGTGTAGCGTTATTTCTCACAAGCATCCTTCTAGCAAGACCTTTTGAAAAAGGAGACCAGTCCCAAAATTGCCAAAAAACGCATTGTTTTGCTACAGTGAAAATATAAATCGTATCAGTCACTAGTGAAAAAATACGATATTTTTCACTGCAGAAAAATACCAATTTTATTCACATTTTCATTGCTTGTGATAAAAAATAGAAATATTTAATTGGCCTTAGAACTCATATACTGGAACAATGAAACTAATTTACTCTGTCAAATTCAGTAAAAATTGATTGACTTTCTAAGATCCTGAATTCAGGCATAATCTTGAAAGTTTTAACAAATGCAGGTGATTTCATAAGTGTTTTTTTCTATGTACTTACATAGGGCCAGTTAAGCAAATTTTTAAGCGTAAAATTGCTATTATTTCCTTACCTATCAATATAAAATTGTGTTTTGGGTGCTCAAAAGAACCGTCTCATTGAGACAGTTCTTTTGAGTACCCACAACATATGTTTTGGATTAGAAATAAAGAAAATATTTTTCCAATACGCACACTTATCTGGAGGCCTGTACTTAGCTGCTAACAGTTTTACCATGCAAGGAGCAGCCAGCTAGTTTGTCCTGATAAAAAAAGATTGCATAAACTTCATATTCCCCCAATCAATACCTCAGGAACCTTACTTACATACTTTTTTTAGTTTTGTCGATTGATGACAAATTCAAATTATTTCAATAGTAACTTGATCTGACAGACTGTACTACTAACTGACTAAGTCAAGTGGAGGTTCGAGGATCTCATATTATTGAATCTCATGAGACAGGAAGCCTCAAGTGTGATATAAGATCATCCATAAGATGTGGTACACTTGTCAGACCAAATTACTTTTGTTATAACACTTTTATTGTATACATTTGGTCCTAAGACTCAATAATTTTTACTTTGATAAAGCCAGTGTTATGCCTAGCAGTGTTATGCCTAGAGCGAGGCATTGCGGGATTCCCGCGATTTTACCTCCCATGTCCCTTAAAATGCACCCAGCGTGGGCCTAAGGGCACAACTCGAAAATCTGCTTATTTATTCTCTGTTTTACTACCATTTCCGTATTTAGTGTAACCTAATAAAGGGAAGTAAATAGCGCAATTTAGACTGGCACATGGTATTTACCTATGATAAATGTTGCATTGGATATTGATTTCTCAACCGGTCCAATACACAACAATAATGGCGGAAACTCGAATTTCATAGCAAAAGGCCAGAAAAAGCTATTTTAAATACAGAAAAAACAAATTTGATGGTGAATTAAAAAATACGGCAATGGCAGAAACTACTTCAGAGCCATCTACACCCATTCTCGAGCCAAAACTATCGACATCGAGCTCAAATTTAAATAAAAATGAACAGAAAATTCTGGATAACTATTCAATTTAACAGGTAAAAATTTGAAAGATTTGGTGTGTCTCCGAGAATTTGTAAATGTCCCCCTGAAATTCAGGTAGAACTTCTGAGTAGACAACTAATTTGTTTTTGCCTCTTAAAGAAGATAATAATCATCTCAGAAATTGAGAGAGATTTTAAACATATATTTTTTTTTAATTCCGCTTTTAGGATGAAATGTCAAATCTCTAGGCAACCTGGTCCCGAGGTTATAAAACTTTTTTCATACTCAACTCAGCTGAGCACGAAATTTATCCTGCTCATAAATGTTAAAATGCCAACAATTGTTGGCATTTTAACATTTCTTAGCTTGATAGATACAGCATCTGAGAGACTTATAGCAAGAAACTTCTTTATTTGTCGGTATTTTAGTTTTTATGAGCAGTTGAAATTTCGTGCTCAGTTGAATTGAGCATGAAAAAATTTCATAACCTCGGGGCCAAGCTTTCACAATTACACGCTAAAAAAGATTGCTTCTTTGGTCTTTCGACTTACCTTAATAGATTTAGCATAAATGACTCTGATATCCTGTCTCTTAGCTTTAGCATTACAGTGTGGGCATTTTCCTCCCTGGCCCTTCAACCACTTGTCTATACAACTGAAACAAGAAAAAAAATCCTTTTAAGACAATGCTTTAACCCTTAAAGCGCCAAGAAAAAAATGCATCTGAAAATGTCGTCTGCTGCAAATAATTGCCTAACATTACTGACAAATTAAGTATAGAGGCAAACAGTGTGGACCCAGAACAGACTGCTCCTATAGGAGCAGTCTGATCCGTGTCCACACTGTTTGCCATAGAGGCTTCTTAAACATTTCAGCGGATCAGAAAAGCAGACGACTTTTGTTGCGATTGGCGCATTAAGGGTTAATTGTTATTTGATTTGATTCTTTACATCCCATCAACAATCTTTCAGTTATGTAGGGACAGGTCTTCCTGGGTTGAACCAGTACTAAGCTAGGATTAATGTGTCTTGCTCATGGACACAACGCAGTGATGCCAGTGAGGCTCGAACCCGTGGCCCTTCAGTCTCTAGTCAAGCACTCTACCACTGAGCCACTGTGCTCCCACAAGCTATGCTTTAACACAACATAAGTAAATATTAGGGCTGGCTAATCGATGCCAAAATGCTAATCGATAATTGGTCTTTGAATTTCAATTTATGACCAATTAGTAATCGCTCAAACTTGAAAGAAAGTCTCAGAATGTTTTGACAACTTTTTGCATGGTCAACGACAATGATTTTTCCGTCAGTTGGCTATGCAACACTTAGTCGTGCATGTCTTTAATTCATCAATTAAAAGTTAATACAATTGCTAATAACAAACTCCACACTTGAGAAAAAAAGTGTATAAAAACAGCTTTTGGAAAAAAAGTGCTGAGATGAGCATGCATACTAACAAAATAAAAATTTGCACAGGCTTAGACAGGCTACTTAGACAGCTTCCCTATGGACATTTGAGATGAAAACTGTTTCATTTTTTTGTCATTCTCAACTTGTTTGTTTGTTTGTTTGATTTGATTCTTTACGTCCCATCAACAATCTTTCAGTTATATAGGGACGGGTCTTCCTGGGTTGAACCAATACTAAGCTAGGATAAATGTGTCTTGCTCAAGGACCACAACACAGTGACCCAGGTGAGGCTCGAACCCGGGGCCCTTCGGCCTCAAGTCAAGCAATCTACCACTGAGCCACTGCCCTCCCTCAACTTGTTTGTGTTTAATAGGAAATTGATTGTTGAATTTTGAAAATTGTTATATACATCCTATTTCTGTTCTTTATCAACCAATTAACCGATATTTTGGTTAATCCCACCAGCCCGAGTTTTATATCCTTCAATAATTTGAATAACTAGAAGTGTGTCCATGGGACACAGATGCCCCCGCTATTGCCAAATTCGCATAAATAGGGAATTGTCATTAACAAAGGGCAATAACTCCTGAAGGCATGATGCGATATGGGCCATGCTGAAACTTGAAGACATTGTGGTACTTAATCATGCGACCAAGTTTCATAGAATTATAATCAAAACTATTCATCTAAGAGAGCAGACGTCGTTTCAACCAACGATTTTTCATAAACTAAGCGCAATAACTCCTTAAAACATGGTGCCATATAGACCATTATCAAACTTGAAGAAGACATCATGGTACTAGACAATGTGACCAAGTTTCATAAAATTCTGATCAAAACTATTTGACTTAGAGAGCGGACATCTTTAAAAACGGTGGATTTTCATAAACAAAGGGCCATAACTGCTGAAAGCATGGAGCGATATAGACCATTATCAACCTTGAAGAAAACATCATGGTACTTAACAATGTGTTCAAGTTTCATAAAATTCTGATAAAAAATATTGGACTTAGAGAGCGGACATCGTTTCAAATGGGGAATTTTCATAAACAAAGGGCCATAACTACTGAAAGCATGGTGCAATATAGACCATTATCGAACTTGAAGACATCATGGTACTAAACAATGCAACCAAGTTTCATAAAATTATGATAAAAAGTATTCAACTTAGAGAGCGGACGTCGTTTAGATGTATGTATATACTTACGGACGGACGGACAGGGGTAACACTTAATGCCCTGGCCATTATCATGGCGGGGGCATAAAAAAGCAAACAAATAGTCCCTGACCGGACTGCTCCACCAGGCATTATTTTGGAAGGAATCTATTTTAGAAAGTTCTCGAGTCCTGGTCAAGACTGTGCATTTGAGCCTTTGCTGGTCGCCAACGCAATAAGTACCAAAATTCATTCCTTTCCAGGGGACAAAAATTCCACTCGTCCACTGGTAATTAGAAGTGAAATCTAGAAAAGACGAGTAATTCTTCCCAAAGCACTCATCCTGTAGGACTAGTGCTTTGGGAAGAATTACTTGAGGAAGTCATATTACTCCCTCATGTTCTTTATTGCATATGCTTTTAAAGGACAAGTGCATGTGTTTGCAGGACAAGTGCACCACTGAAATATTTTTGTCCCCTGCAAGGCTTACCTTTGACCAAACAAGTGGCCACACTTCAGTGAACACAATCTGTGATTCCCCGATGTTGTCCAGGGCTCAAAACAAATTGGACAGCACTGAAATATATTAAGCATGGCAGGGATCAGTCTTAAGTTTTATCAACTTGCTAAAAATAGTAAGTGATCATATTTCTTACTTACTAAAGTTGATAATCAACTTGCTTAAAATTCACTCCATATATCGCTAATTAGAAAATAAAGCAAATTCAATTAGCATTATGTGCTAACAAGATTGTGTGGCAATTTTTTATTAAATATTTTGGCTTTCTGAAATCACATTATGGTTACCTTGCAAACAGTGTAGATCCTGATCAGCCAGCTTCTTCAGAAGCTGGCTGATCAGGATCTACACTGTTTTTCAAGCAATTTGAAAATTAGTTCATGTGAGAGCGACTTGTATTCATTTGCTAAAAATAGCATGTAATGGTAATTTCAACTTGCTTTTTTGGAAAAAACTAATAGCATTAAGCAAGTTAGCAAGTGCTAAATTTGATCCCTGCATGGTAGATGTTCTAAAATTTTCATATCATGTAGCAAAACAGATCCTTCAGAAATAGAGAGAACCTACAATATAAGAAAACAGCAGACTCGGTTTAACTGAATCTGTTCTTGAGAACTAATGGAAAGTGCAACAATTCTCATGCCCCTAGCACCGGCTTAAGGGGTATTCTGCTTTCCATCAGAACCCAATATTCCTAAAGGACCAGAATATGAAAAAATATCAACACTATATCTATGTACAGGGAGAAGTTTTACCAACTCCATGAGGCACAACAACAGCTGTTGTGACCTCTAAATAATCTGGAAAAAAGGATCCTTCAGAAAGAGACCAGGGACCAAGCTGGCCCAGAATTTTAGGGAGAAGTGACTTCTCCCTGCAGGAAAATTAGGGAGAAGTGACTGCCAGATAGGGAGAAGTTATAGCACAAAATTACGGCATTTTCTGTCAGTTTAGAAGCAAATTAGCCAAATTAGCCATTACACATACTATTGCCATTTAATGGAAGGAAAACATGATGCAGTGGGAGTAGATTGTCTGATAATGTCACCACAGCTTGCATTTGTGTGGTGACAGAATGAAGATGAGTCTCCATAAAAAAAAAAAAAAAAAAAAAAAATTTTTTTTTTTTTTTTTTAAGGGAGACTCCCACTTCTCCCTGGGTCCCATTTAGGGCGAAATTTCGGCTCCTAGAGCGCCTATTTCGCCCTATTCGCCTCCTAGCTTGGTCCCTGGAGACACCAGTTGCCTGTCAAAGAGACATGGACAAACAGGACAGACCAAGATCAGACTGCTTCTGTAGAAGCAGTCTGATCGAGGTCCTTCCTATTTGCTATTCTGACAAGCATTTTGTAACTGCCAGCCTTGATCAACAACAAATTACCTAGAGAACAGTAAAACATATTTGTTTTGATTTGATTCTTTATGTCCCATCAACAATCTTTCAGTTATGTAGGGACTGGCCTTCCTGGGTTGAACTAGTACTAATCTAGGATTAATGTGTCTTGCTCACTGCGCTCCCTGAGTGAAACATGTCTTAAGTGGCCACTCAAATAGGTTTTACAGTAAAAGAAGGACTCTATGTCATCTAAAAGAAGGACCCTATGTCATCTAAAAGTAGTACCCTATATCATCTAAAAGAAGGACTCTATGTCATCTAAAAGAAGGACTCTATGTCATCTAAAAGAAGGACCCTATGTCATCTAAAAGAAGGACGCTATGTCATCTAAAAGAAGGACCCTATGTCATCTAAAAGCAGGACCCTATGTCATCTAAAAGAAGGACCCTATGTCATCTAAAAGAAGGACTCTATGTCATCTAAAAGAAGGACCCTATGTCATCTAAAAGAAGGACCCTATGTCATCTAAAAGAAGGACCCTATGTCATCTAAAAGAAGGACCCTATGTCATCTAAAAGAAGGACCCTATGTCATCTGTTGACAATGTTGGCCCAGATCAGGCTGCCCCTCACGGGCCTCTAGGTAAGAGTAAGTAAGTAAAATTTAATTTTCTTATTTCTCAACAAAAACATAGGCTGTGGTTGAAAGAACCGTTTTGATGAGACAGTTGTGATGGACATCATTACATAGCATTACAAGTGGTTTATCAATTTTAATTCATTGTGTAATATCACTCCCAGATGCAACGTCATGCAACAATTTGCATTTACTATATACAGTAAAATCCTGATTTTTCGAAATACTCGCTAATTCGAAATAAATACGGGGCACACTAGAGTCGTAGTCTATGCCATATTCATGATATATTTGACTAATTGTCTATAATAACATGTTTTGGGTGCATACAAGAAACCTCTCATTGAGAAGTTTCTTTTACGCACCCAAAACCTATGTTTGATAGAGAAAAAAATGATAATCTTTTGGGGGTTATATATATATTTTTATGTGTACCTCCTTATAATTCGAATTTTCGATACTTCAAAATAAAACCTCCAGTCCCCAGGACATCAAATTTACGAGATTCGACTGTATTGATAAAAAAAAATCTTTTCAATGTATTGATTATTTTAAGGTGAAAGGTCACATCTTATGACTTAGAAGAGTAAAGATTACTTTAAGTTTATGAGTAAACTTACCTCATTATCCTCCAAATCCTCCTCCACTGCACCCTTCTCTTCTCCTTTTACAGAAGATTTAACAGGAGAGATCACTCTCCTTCTCTTTGGACTTCTGAAGTCAGCTGGGGATTCTCTCTGACCAGTGATGGCTTGAACCGTTTGATGTGATGGACCTGGGGTGCCTTGTAGAGGACCCTGGCTAACCTGTGAAGGGCCTGGAGTGACCTGCGGAGGACCCTGGCTACCCTGTGAAGTGCCTGGAGTGACCTGCGGAGGACCCTGATTAACCTGTGAAGGGCCTGGAGTAACTTGTAGAGGACCCTGGCTAACCTGTGGAGTGGAGGGGGCAGTCTGATGCTCAAGCCCCTCCTCAGTAGATTGCGAAGCTAAAGGTGCAGTCCGAGCTGACTGGGAAGCTATCTGATCCCCGGGTGCAGCTTGAGAATCCATCGGCACAGGCTGATTATGTTGGGTTATAGTAAGAGCTGACTGGGAAGCTATCTGGTCCCTGGGCGCAGCTTGAAAATCCATCCGCCCAGCCTGATTAATTTGGGTTATAGCCTGGGCTGACGACGAGGCCACATTTTCTTCCCTTGTGTCGGAGTCTTGTCCTTCAACCAGTGTAGTATTTTGCTCTTCATTGTTGGCATCTGAAACAATTCCATTATCCATTAGGCCAGAATTTTTTTATTAGTTGATTTACGGGAATTTTTTTCAGATTTAGGGTCGGGGACGAAAAAAAAAGCTCTGAAAAATATAGCAAGAAGTGAGCAAAGCTCACATACCCCCGGCAGTACCGTGTACGACAAAACATAGAAAGACAAAAGAGAGAACCGACATTTAATTGATGCGCCAAAACATAGAAGCGACATTAAATAGATCGACGAATAATAGAACGACCAATAATAGAACAATAAGTGTGAAAAACTATAATTAGTTGACCGCTTGGCAATTGGTATGCGATGCTTCGTTTAACATTCACTCACTCAACCAAGCTATCCGCCATCTTTGGTCTGTTAGGAAGGCTGGCACCCACGAATAAGCTCAATTCTGGGTCAGACTAACTCAAAAATTTAGATTTTTTTGGAATTTCTCAAGAGAGAGAGAGAGAGAGAGAGAGAGAGAGAGAGAGAGAGAGAGAGAGAGAGAGAGAGAGAGAGAGAGAGAGAGCAATCCAACACTGAGTCGAGGAAACAAGCTCTGAGAAAAGAGTTGTGTTTGAGTTAAGAACCAATAAGGGGCATTCATGTAAGAAGTACCTGAAGGGTTTGGCCCATAACATTACGTGATAACTTATCACAAAACAAAACTAGCAGTGATAGAACCTACTGCACTTTTAGGCTCTTTTGCTTGCTAAATTAATCAATGTTTGCTAGACCTACCTCAAATATCCAAAAATGTATTGCTGTCGTTAAATTGATGGAAATAAATTTTCGATGTTTCCGAACTTTTTCGATGTTATTTCGAAGTTTATTCTATCTTTTTTCGATGTTTTTTTTTCTATGTTTTGTCTTTCTATATTATGTCTTTTCTATATTTTTGCTTTTCTATGTTTTGTCGTTCTATGTTTTGTCATAGACCCCGGCAGTAGCCATCAGAGGTTGTAACACTTTCAGAGAAACGACAAAATTGTTAAAGATATCATAATCCTTAATCAAGTAGTTTCTGAGAAAACTTTGATGAAAAATGTCCCTATGTGTTATATAGGAGTGACAGAAGGAAAAATTGAAAATTTGAAAAAAGAAGGCAAAATGAGGATTATCATCTTAATTTTCATTTACACAATACACTTTGCCTACCTGAAAGTGTACACAAAATTTCATTATCCTAAATCAAGTAGTTGCTGAGAAAACTGACGAAAAATGTACCATATGTGTAATAAAGGAGTGATAGATGGAAAAATTGAAAAAGTAGGCAAAATGAGCTTTAGCATCTTTATTTTCATTTACACAATAAACTTAGCCAACCTGAAGGTGTACACAAAATTTGAAAAACACTGGCTCCAATAGGAGCCGAGAAATCTGTGAAAGACATTTTCATAGGAGAGAAAGAAGAATAAATAAAGGGACTGATATGCTATATGTGACTGTCTTTTTTATTACACAATACAACTCATCACTATCAAGCTTTGTACCAAATTTCAGAATCATAAGTCAAGTAGTTGGTGAGAAATCTTTGACAGAAAAAATGTCCATATGTATTATATAAGAGCGTCAGAAGGAAAAAATGAAAATTTGAAAAAGAAGGCAAAATGAGCTTTAGCATCTTTATTTACCTTTACACAATACACTTTGCCTACCTGAAGGTGTACACAAAATTTGAAAACACTGGATCCAATAGTAGCTGAGAAATCTGTGACAGAAATTTTCATTGGAGAAAAAGAAAAATGAACAAATAAAGGGACTTATAAGCAATATGTGGCTGTTTCTTAGTTACACAATACAACTCATCACTATCAAGCTTTGTACCAAATTTCAGAGCCCTAAGTCAAGTAGTTGCTGAGAAATCTTTGACAGAAAAAAAGTTTACAGACAAACAGACAAACAAACAAACATAATTACAGAAAAGGCAAAAACTATATACCCCCTATATACTTCGTACCGGGGGTATGATGACCAGTTAACTGGTCATTTTCAGAGCTTTTTTTTCATTTGCAGAGATTTTTTTTAAACAGTAAAACTACCCTTACGGAAAAGCTGTCTTTGTGCTAATATCTGACGAATATGCTGCGAATATTCTGCGAACTGCATTGTTCACAGTAATTGTTCGCTATATATTCACTTCTTGTCGCGAATACCCAGCGAACAAAGTTGGTCTGACAAAAAAGTGATCGCAGAATGTTTGCAGTTTGTCATGTAATCGCTGCATATTCGCAGCAAAAACTTAAACTTTTTTCAAGCACAAGGTACTATTCGCCTGGTATTCGCAATAAGAACTTAGTTCTGGATACTGTTCGCTGTATATTCATTACAGTGACTTTAACTTTTTATGTATTCGCGGAGTGTTCATTTAAGGAACTTCAACTCATATAGCTCTCAGTCTTAAGATCTTATTTTTTTTTACTGGGGAGATAGATTCAAAATTATCTCCCCTTAAAACTCTTCAATCAAATGGCTGTCATAAATGCCATGATGAAAAAATGACAACATGTTGAGAAGTCTTTTTACTGTATGTAATCTCTTCTCATGTGTTTTTCTGTTCCTATGATGTTTGAGTTGATACCTTTGATTATTCGCTGCATATTTAATTTGCTGTTTTGAATCATGTTCACCACATATTCACAGGCTGTTAACTCAAAGTATTCGCCGCAGACCTAATTTGCAGGTGAAAAGTGAACATCTCGCGAACATTCCGCGATTACTGGTCAGCCATATAAGGTTAAAATTAACCGATAATCGCTAGCTGTTCACGAAAATTGTTCGCTGCAGTGCATTTTTTTCCGTAAGGGTAGTAAGGTTAACCAACAGTCTGTATTAAATCTTTAAATATTTTATCATTTTCCTAAAAATCTGGACAGGACAATCACTTTTAACAGTGTCACTCTCAAAAATACACAGAAACCTCAAAAATATATAATTTTTTCAAAGAAACAAATAATATTTAGAGTCGGCAGATAAAATATAAAAATGATTTTAGAACTTTTTTTTTCTACTTTATGGAAAATTACAGTAGGGGTGTTTGTAAATCATCTAATAAAAAAAATTCTGGCCTTATACAGGTACAATACCAGGGCTGGGGAAAAACCATGCCCGACTTGTCCGACCTGGTCCCATTCCATTCAGGACAAGTTAGAAATTTCAATTTACTTGTCCTGGGATAAGTTCAAAGAAAGTTCATACAATTATTCTGTATTTCATATTCGATAATTTATATGTATGATGAACTCACATGTTATGGTGGAAACAGTGTGAATCCTGATCAGCTGGCTTCTAAGAAGCCAGCTGATCTGGATCTACACTGTTTTCAATAGGTTTCATGTTTTTCATACTGTTTTAACCCTTTGTATACTAATGGATTCATCCTTCTGGTTTGATACAATAAAGTTGGGATAGTCTATTGTACATATCTTAATCTAGGAGTGCCAGGTTATAATTTGAAAAAAAATGCATTCTTTTGTTTGAAGATATTTTTCACCTTTACAAACAGTGTAGACCCTGATGAAATGTCTCATTATGAGTTGAGCATGAAAAAATGTTTTATAACCTCGGGGTCAGATCTATTCTTATTACTGTACCTTCTGTCAACCTGGCTTCAGTTCCTACAGGTGATCCAACCGCTGATTCTGTATCAGACTCTCCCTAAAATCATACAAAACAACTTCAATAGGTTCAGATATGATTGTTTTGCCAAAAAAATAGGCCATAATTTTATCATTTCTCTATGAGTAAACATGTTGTCATAATCAATGCAAAATCTTTCTCTTTCTCTATATACTGCCTGGCCCTCGCTTTCGAGCATTATCAGCAGGTGTACATTGTACACTCTGGGTTGCAGGATAAAAGCCTACAAGTAATCATATCTAAATTACCGTAGGGTTCTTTAACCTGCACAAGGGGTGACTTTCCCTGCACAGGGGACATCCAGTTAACGTCCCGATCTGAAGGACGATGCACTTTTTTAGTGTCATCTCTGCAAATGACACTAGAGAATGCGTGTTCGCCGCGAGCGGGGATCGAACCTGGGACCTCTAGCACCAGAGGCAAGTGCGCTAACCACAGAGCTACCACGCTTTAAAAGACGAGACTTAGCGTAGTTCTGTTGTTGTTGTTGTCAATCTATTGACATGTTTTATTTACATCCCATTGTTTGTGGGGGTTCTGTGTTGGTCTTTGTTTTGGTATTTATTACTTTGTGTCCATCTAGTTTTGTAATCATCTTGACGAGAACGAGAGAGAGAGCTAGTTGCTTTGCTTTATTGTCTTTCGGATGTCTTGTCACTGTAAAGGCTCTGTGGCTCTTCCTCAGGGTGTCCTGAGTTGGTCTGTAGTTGGTGATTGTGGTATTTACATAGACTAGTACAAATAAGGATGAAACTAACGACTATCGACTAATGACTTAAAACCAAACTCACTGTGTATAATAGTGTACACCGTGACACTAATTGTACCGACGCGGAAAATGAATCTAACCATAAAACGCGACAGCTACGTGCTACAACCTTTATAGTATAGTGACTAGCAAACATGACTCGTAGGCATGTGATAACGGGTTCGAGCCTCATGACGAAACAATATTTAGACCGCTTTATATCCATACTGATAGGGATTTAAACAAACAGCTATAATTAAAGGATAGTGTTTTCTATCCACTTTTCGAGGGACTGCGCGATTAACCAAATGTTAATGACAGGTCAATCCTATCGATGTTAGTTTGATCGCCATTCGACTAAAAGTGGATGGATATGCACCCTAAGTTTACCTCCACAATGAGAGCTAGAGACAAACTTTCATAGGTACTGTTGGTTAATGTAAAACGTGTTGCAGTAAAATATGCTCTGAGTATCTACCTTCTTTCTGGAGGAAAAAAATGCCGTTCTAAAGCCATTTGTCCGTTCCTGATATACCAACTCATGATGTAACACGGGGTGCAACGTTTGTGTGTTAGGATTCTGTTTTCGTTTCATTAAAATTAAATAAAATTAAATTTGTTTGGATAGGTCTTGTTATATATTTCCTAGTGAACGATTTGTAGACTATTTGATCTTTGTTACTCAGGTAAAACGTATACAAATGTATCAATATATATCAATATATATCTGAACTATTAGACGCCCAGAAAACTGCATATTGAAATTTTCAGAGCATCACACATATTTCAGTCGAGATTCCAAGATACTAGTAATGTAACATAGCAGTCTCCACATCGTGCATTAGGTAATATATATGACAGCACCTACATGTACCCATTCAAATTTAATATGAAAAAAAAAAAAAAATGTTGACCACTAAATCACAATATGCTGCACCCCGTGATAAGCAACATGTTTCAGTCTATCGGAGCCTTTAAATGAAGCTACCAACAGACAGACAAGTATCCAGGTTTATGATATGTCCCATTGTTTTGTTTCTATGAGTGGATTCTCTTTGTATGGAAAACATCAACTTCCTGAACAACTCGGCTAAATCAAAATAGGATAGAGAGGCAAACTTCCTCACAAGGCTTCTGGGTTAATTCAAAATTAAGAAACTCAAGAAGACCCTGTCCTTTCTGTTATACTTATTACAGCTCTACCAATAAGGCGGCGATCACGAACGCTCTAATTGTCCAAAAAAACGGCTTTGGTCGTAAACTATCACGATTACTTTTCTCCTAGGATGGCGGCAGAGAGTTCCAATAACTCGGAAAAAGTTTCATATATGAAATACTGTACCATACTTAACGATTCCATAACAATATACAGAAGTTAGATATATTAGCGGAATTTAATACAATGAACAATGGCCAATAATTGTATATATTGAGGGGCAACAAGTTATATTTTCGAAAAAAAAATGTGATCGTTTTGTCTTAGCAAACAATGTAGACGCTGATTAAATGCCACATCTGGGTCTGCACTGTTTGCCAAAATACTGCTCCTAAAGCCAAAAGTAGACAAAGGGTTAATAATGTATGTGCTTAATCTGGTCATTTTATTTACACTTTCTACACTCAAACCAATTAAGTGAGTAAAGAGCTATTCCTACAAAAGTAAACGTGCGAGCAAGGTGTGTTCAAAATGTCATATCATGTGTTTGGTCAAAAAAGTGAGTATGATCAGGAAATGATACAATCATAGACCACAGGCCGACCCGCCACCGTGAGATAAAAACACAGACCACTAACAGCTACATGACAACAGACTGCATTTTAATTAACTGTCTAGGGAAATCTTTCCACCAGAGGTAAGTGACCTCATGCCGGAAGGTGTGTGTGTGTGAATTCCTGTCAACAGCTTCGGTAAAATGGAGCCAGTGCCATGGCTTAAAGTCGCATCTGACAAACTGAAGAAGCTAGATAACCGTAGTTGAAAGGAAGGCAAAGATTCAACTTCTATAACCGATAAACTCTCAGCGATTGCTAGGGTCAGTCTAAGTCTGGGTTCTCAATCCCAACCCCTTCCCCTACCAACAAACACACGCACGCACATGTTTGTGTGCATCTCCATACCCAACATATCAACAGAAATCATTTACAGTCACATCACTCCGCCTGGCATATATAAAACAATATCGGCGTGTGTGTTTGTGCGTGCACTGGGTTTGCTTCGTTTAAGATTGACTTCTCCAATGTAGACCAGGGCTGTTGTATACAAGGCTCTTTTTGGGCCCAGGTTTTGGGTGTGCAGAGACTGTTTTGACTCCCTGTCTGACGGACATAGTTATGAAAGGTGTGAAGGTGCGGGGAAGACTGCTCTGAGATGGGAATGTGAGCTCTCGTACAACCAGAATCGTGTTCGTGTAGTGGGATCTCAGCAGTTCAGAGCTGCAGGAAATACAGAAACAGGCTTCTCTAACCATATTTATATTGCCTTTATAACAGCCTGGCCATCAGTTATCAAAGGGGGTGCATGTCAGGGCTAGTGGGGGTCCCGCCCATATCGGTGTCGCCGCCCGAGTGCTTATTTGGACGGTTTCAGCTTGATTTGGGGTTTTGGCTAAAGATGTTATTGCGGAGACGTTTGCGGGGTGAAGCACAAATACACTACCCTCTGTGTTTTGGCCGAATCAGGTGAGGGTATATATTTCCATAGGGACTTCTCGTAACTTGAATAGTTTTAACTGCAGATCGCAGCAGTATCAAAGGGCCACTTGTTCGAGACTCACCTGACCCAATGTGTTGTGTCCTTTAAGAAGACACTTTATATGTTCTGCTTAGAACTGGTTCCACCCAGAAATTCATGAAACGTCCCTATATGACTGAAAGATTGTTGACTGATGCGTAAACCTTCAGCCCAAAAAATACATTTCGACATTATTTGAACACAGTCAGTTCGCCCAATAATGCCTAGCACATATATAAAGGAATTTGACAAACAGTGCAGATCCAACGTAGACACAAGGCAGATGGTGAATGAAAAAAAATGTCTGATAAGCGTCTACACTGTTTGCTTATATGATACAACAATTTCTGTAAAAGGATAAATATCACTGCCGTTATATGTAACAACATTAAACTCCCTATAATTACAGATCGATCCGTCAGTTTTAACTGATTGAAGATTCCAGTACCGATCAATGGATTAACTCATCTACACTGTTCCAGGTAGCCGCCTAAGTAGTTAATCAATATTGAGTGCCCACTCTTTCGCAAGAAACTGGTAGCTGCTCTAATTGAGACAGTGGATGGGAAAGGATGACCGTAAAAACTATTTTTAGAACGAATTTTTACCAAAACGGGGTCTCTGGATTCGCAGTCAAGCACATTGAAGATTGCACCAGTGGTCCCACCAGTGTGTTGTGATAAACAGGTCTTTCGACATCCCAAAGTGTTTCTAAAACTATGTAATGTTATTATGTGATATCATATAAAACATAATTTTGGGACTACATCGGTACATTCTACAGTCCTAGCGAAAGAAGACTTGAGCGTTAGACTGGGGATTGAAGGGATGCTAGTTCGAGGCTCACCGTCAGCAGTCACTATTGTGTCCTTCAGCAAGACACCGTTTATCCACTGCTTACTACTAGTTCAACCTATGAAAACAGGAAATCGCCGCGACATTACTGAACATTTGTTGACGTGGACGTAAAGCTCCAAAAACAAACGAAAAAAAATAAACTTGAAAAAAAAAATGTTAGGTAGGAATCGAACTATCAACCACACATATATAAGTCAGTTGTCTAACCACTAGGCCACAGAGACTGTTGTAAAGATTGTCTCTAACTTTGTTATAGTATTTTGAACTTGTTTGTAACTTGAGACGAGTACAACTATCCATAACAGTGAATATACGTCATTGTATGCGCATGAATAATTTTCTAAGCGAGGCGGATCTAGTTTCCATTAACATTTGTTTCGATCAAAATTACAAATAATCATGGAAAATATTTAAGAAATACACTAAACTAATGATACTGAGGTTTGGGACCTTATTTTTACACGAGCAGAAGCTGGAGATTTAGCAAATTTGTTGTGTTTTAAAATGCTGTTAAGTATAAGTTGAATCCTCCACCATTCCTTAGTCATAAACTTAAGTCTTAGTCATTAGTCAATCCTTATTTGTACTAGTCCCATACTTGCTTACTTTGTTCAGGCCAATCATCATGCTTTATTTTGAGTTTGAGAATGAACTCAAGTTTTATAACCTCGAGGCCTGATCTGGACCTGCATCACCAAAATACTGATTGTATATTGAATCTATTGGGGGAGATAATGTGTAAGTTCAACATCCAAAAATATGAATATCTAAAAATATGAGAAAATATATATCAAAACTGCACAAAGTAGGGGGTGCATGCCTTGAATATTTCAAGAATCAGTATGCAAGGTACGAATAAAATGGAATGAAAACTGTTGGAGTTACATATTACACAAACTGGATACCCACTAAGTTACAGACATAATCAGGGTGGGTAGTCACTTGCTTTTTGCTTGGATACACTGTAAGGATGTTCGAATACACTGTACGGACATTCTGATCGAATGTAGGTAGATTCCTCTATGTTTTCTCATCTATACCCAGAAAGTTATACACCATTTTCCAGCCCACATTTTCCCCGATCAAACGCTACCAAGATATCATCTTTAAGCCTCTTACTTTGAGTACAAACTCTGCCACAAAGAAAATAATTGTTGTCCATACAGCTTTTTTTTTTTAAATTCAGGCCAGATCTTCGCCGCTAAAAAATTTGTGACAAAAAGTAAGAAGCTTTATGAGGATATCCTGGCATAGTTAGATCGGGAAAAATGGGGGCTGGAAAAGGGTGTATAACTTCTGGGTAATGATGAAAAAACACACAGAAATATCTACTTACCTTTGCTTTAAACATTGTTGTGGAAAGAAGTCTGCCATTTTTCGGTACAATGTATCCTAATAGAAACCATGCGACTACCCACCCTGATAATAGCATCATCATCACCTTTCTCAGGCCTCAAGAAAAGACTATGTAATTGAAAATTAAATTTCTTATTTCTCAACCAAAACATATGGAGTGAGTACTCAAAAGAACTAGTTCTTTTGAGCACACACAACACATGTTAAAACTGATGGATAAGAAAATAAATACGATTTTGATAAAAAAAATTGCTTATCTAGACCTCTACTTTTCTTACCTGGTCTATGTCAGGATCTTCACTGCTATCCACTGAGACAACATCACTCTCCGAGTCACCAACTGTAATGCTAACATCACTATCCGAGTCACCAACATAACTTCTTACATATTCAGTGGCTACATGAATAACACCATCATCTTCATCATCACTTATCTCCCTTACCTTAAATTAAAGTTCTGTACAGTAAAACCTGTCTAAGCCGCCACTCAAAATGCCACAAATGAAAGATCTTAATGACAAATGATAGCTTAATGAAGGTCAAAAGTATTGCAGAATGCTCCACTTGGAGCATTCTGCAATACTTATGACCTGCATTAAGCGATTATCAGTTTTGAAAACCAATTTTTTGTCTTCTTTTTGAGAGGCCGCTAAAGAGAGATTTTACTGTAACATCATTATCTGATAACATTTCTTAACACAAATACACAGGTGAAAAGACCTCACACATCACTCTCAGAGTCATCAATTGTAATACTAACATCACTATCCGAGTCACCAACATGACTTCTAACATATTCAGTTGCTACATGAATAACACCATCATCTTCACTTATCTCCCTTACCTAAAATTAAAGTTCAGTACAGTACCAGTCTAAGCCGCCACTCAAAAACAGACAATTTCACAAAACAAAGCCCTTAATGACAAATGGTAGCTTAATGAAGGTCAAAAGTATTGCAGAGCATTCTGCAACACTTTTGACCTGCATTAAGCGATAATCTGTCTTGAAAAACAATTTTTTGTCATCTTTTTGAGAGGCCAATTAAGAGAGGTTTTACTGTAACATCATTATCTGATAACATTTCTTAACACAATTGCACCGGTGAAGGGACGGGCCTTATCATCCAATTGGTAGCGAGACTAATTGCTGATCCAGGGGTTGTGAGTTCCATCCCGACCCAGTCCCATACTTTCATGGAGATAGATCATGAAATATTTATGGTCATTCTCTTCCTTCAATAAGGGTTGGTGTCAGTTACAAGCGAAAGTACGTGCAGGAACTGGTATGGAACACAGTCAAATTTTTGGACTGAATTAAAAGCGCATTTTAAAATCTGATTCGGTCTCAGCTAATAGAAACTGGTCCAAGACCAAATTTTCTAGGTCTTCTGAACCCCTGGCAGGAAGTTAGGGATGTAACAATACATCGGACTATCGATACATCGTAATAGTAACCAAGGCAATGTTACTGCATCGATAGGAAAGTGGCAATGTAAATAGTATCGGCAATAGTCTTTTCACTATCGCAATAGGTTCAATAATTTTAAACACAGGGATTTTCACTTTAAAATTGTTCGGTTAGGCCCAAAAAGAAAGTTAAATGGCAATAGGATGTATATGTTGTTGCCTCCCATGCATTACAGCAGAATTAGCAGACTTTTACAATATTCTGAAATTTTCTCTTGTTTCTGTACAAAAATTGGTACTCGTACATGCAGAAAAGTCCAACCATATTCTTAAATTTCTCCTCCAAACAAGCATAAATGTTTCAGACAATAGTATTGCAATGGCAGTCCACAATAGTAATAGTATCACAATGGTACTTCCTGCAATGTCAATAATATCGCAATAGTCACCCCTACAGGAAGTATTGGTTAACCGCTTAGTCAAGCTTGCCCAGGAATAAGTGTGGTTAGGTTCGCTGACCGTCTCAACATGACCATAGCTGTTGACTGGGACGTAAAATAAAAAACTTTGAGAATGACTTTCTATGGCCATTTGAACAAGCTTCTGTTCCTAAATCCTAAGGAGTCTCCATAAGAAATTTGAGTTCAGGATGTTTGAAAATAGAAACAGATGCTCAAAACAATTACCTCTTCTTGAGTTCTGCTGGCCACAGGTATTCTAATAGTCCTCTGTTCTTGGTTTGGTGTTCTCAACACCCAGTCACTCAAAGCCCTAACTCCTCCTCTATTAAAGGAAAAAATATGCTATGTACAGATGAGCTTTTTTTCATATTCAAATGCAGTACTTTACTACTACTAGTATATAAAAGATTAACGCTTTGCATCTTGTGTAACTTATAATGATTTTTTGACATGTGTTGACTTTTTTTCAAAATTAACTTTTTCAAAAAAAATCTTTCAAGAACACTATCAGTGTCAAACAGTTTAGATCCAAATCAGGATGCCTGATCTGGGTCCAGTTTGCTAAGACCAGCAGCATATGACAAAATTTGCTGCTGGCAGGAAAAGAGAAAAGAGGGAACCAGCAGGTGTATGTACAATCCCATAGGTCCAGATGAACTTTTTGAACCTAAAATTGCAAATATTTTCTCATTGAGGTGGTTCTTTTAAAAGCCTGGTTCTTTTAAAAACCCACAACAAATGTTTTGGTTAAAAAATAAGAAAAAATAATTTTCAATAATACTCTTATCTAGAGACCTGAATTCCATTTCTATTGCTGAACCCACTATATACATGTACAGAGTTTTGATGTATGAGGATCTGGATGGGGTATAATGATTAGTGAATAGTGGCCCTTTTTATAATGAATAGTGAATAATGAGCCCAAAAAAATAATGAATAGTGAATAATCAGATTTTAATGAACTATGGGTCTTATTTTAATGAATAACCCAAAATTTTAATGAGATGAATAATAGGCTAATTTTTTAATGAATACCTGACCCCCCCATCCAGACCCTCATCTATCTTTGCTATGGTATTATGATAAGCATGTTGAACTTCTACAATATTTTTATAATTGCATGGTTCTATTGGTTTGGCCGCTTTAAACTCCCATTAACTTTGTTGTTTATGGCCAGTAACATAAACTGTTGCTACTAATTTTCTTAGTTAGAACTGTAATAGAACAACTGCATGGTACACTTTTAGATGGAAATTGAGCAGTTTATAGAAAATTTTCTATTTGCATCAAAACCCCATAATCTATACTACTCTTTAAACACTACTCCTTAAACACTACTCCTTCAGTAGTAACACTGCTGAGTACATGTATTATCGGATAATCCAGATAAGCAACATTTTCAATCGTAATACTGTAATTTAGATTTGATTTCTAACCCATTGGTTTAAACATATATGAGAGCTGAAAAGAACTGTCTCATTGAGAGTTCTTTTGAGTATTTCATTTTGGTGGTTCTTTTGAGTACTCACAACAAAATTCTGGTTTGTTTTTAAAAGAAAAAGAAATTTGAGTTATTCAGTCTTATCTGGAGGCCTGACATTCTGCAAGGGGGTTGTGCATCAGGTTGTCCACAATACCTCAGAATGATAGTTTTGAATAGAGTCCGATAATATGTGTACTAAATGTATAATATTAACCCCAACAATGCTGTAGATTGGACATAAATAAGCATTTCTCATTGGGCACAATACATTGTATTCTTGTGCGAAGTATACCTTCCTCAGTGCTTAGTACAGGCAACCATCAAGGAAACCACCTTACAATGATCATGACTAGCTGTCTCATTCGAGTTGATGCTTTTCATCCTTGATAATTTTGATTGCGGATTTCCGAGATTTCCCAGACCTGTTAATGTTGGGACTTTTCCTGGGTTAAACCAGTACTAAGCAAAGGATAAAGTGTCATGCTCAAGGACACAATACAGTGCCTCCGGTAAGGCTGGAACCAACTACCCTTCAATCTCAAGCCAAGCATGTTCCCACTGACCACTGCATTCCTCCAATAGACGTTTCCGAACCATGCCCAGAAAGTCAATCAAATGTCACCTGATAGTGCATAACTTGACAATGGAACGAGGACCTAGTATGTGAGATAGTTCTGCAAACAAAATCACACATGTTCAATCTCCCTCAATAAATCCTAGATTTGCAGTGTGTGAGTTTAACTCTTTGCATGCTGGGTAATTTTTTCATGTTTTTTGTTGTCTGTCGATATTCTTTCTAAATAATCTTTTTCGATTTTTTTTCAGGAATACCATTACTGTATTAGAGTGTCAAACAGTGAGGATCCAGATCAGGCCGACGTTTTGTCATGCCTGATCTGGGTCCAAACTATTTGCAAAGATTATCATCATACAACACAAGTGGACTGTCCAGAGTTAAAGCAGGCATGATTTTCGGAAAGGTGAATTACTACATTGTACTTGACTTTGCCATTAAACTCGGTCCTTAGATTTACCGGAAAGACCCGAATTACCGGAAAGACCACCGAAATACCGGAAAGACCAAAGAATAATAGGGAAATATTGATATGCCCTTCGCCAATTAAGAAGACTATTATTGATTATTGAATATTGTTAATATTTGAGTATCTAGTATATATTTAGTATATATGTTATAATTTGTTATATATTTTTTGATATTTTTAATTCATTTTTATGATCATTTTGTCTTGAAAACATGAGTTGAAAAAAAGATAAGAAGATTTCCCTTTCCAAATTACCGAAAATGTACGGCTTAAATTAAATACGTCAAAATCATATTATAGAATAGTTGTGTGTTTGGCGAAATGTGATTTGTGAGAAAATAAAACTGGCATATACATGGCATAACCATACATTGACTTACCGAAACGGAGGCTCGAAAGTTAAAATACCAAAAAGGCATAACATATGCGGATATATAAGAATCATTGACCAAAGTTTAAAATATAAGAATCATAAACTGAGCTTCAAAGTTCAAACTAAAGGACATTAAAAGATATAAATATGAGAAAATGCATTTAAACATTCTTGCATAACGTCTTTTATTGGATGGATGGATGGATGGATGTGTTCCCTTTTTCTGAAACATGTTCGTTGATTGGGTTTGTTCCTTGTGTTAACAATGGTCCTTTAATAAGGCTAGTTAGTTCCAACTCATTGACAAAGCAATACAATTCTATAACGGCAATTTTCCCCAGGGCGTGGAGGGGGGGGTTACTTTAGTTTTTTCTCCATACGTAGGCTTGCGCCCAGCATCTACCGTTCACCCCAAAAAATATCAGGTTTTAATGGATACATTTTTCATGGCGTGGCTCATTAATTTTTAATATGTGCTGATAAACAAAATAAAGTTATTATTCAATAAGCAGTGTTATTTTTTTATATTTAATATCAATAGAATATTAACCACTTTCCTCAAAACTCGGGTAAGCAAGGCATCCCAACGTGTTATAGTCCTGCGGCAATAATAAGAAACGCGAAAATCTAGAATATTATTTTATTACTTGCATTTTTCCGAACGTTAGGCTCAAATCTGGATTTAGAAAATCCTGCAGTGTCAGAAGAAAATTGTTTGAAGAATCTACTACCACTGCCCTGACCCCTTATCTCTTGGGAATTTCGACATTTTTAGGCTTTCTGAAAAGCGGGGGGAATTTTAACGGTGTAACAGCCATGTGACGGCCTATATATCTGTACTTAATTTCCTACAGGTGAGTGTCAAAAGCATAAAACATTTTAAAATCGTGATTGCTTTGTACATGCCAGTTTTATTTTTAAGCACTGCCATTCAGTTGATAGTATCGATTCAATCAGCGTAGACACATATCCAACTGACCCAATACGATCAGTTTGATCCGAGTAAATACTGTTTGCTATGTTTGTAAGGACATTTTCTACTAAAATAGCGTGATGTGGCTATTATGGACAGTTTTATAAAAACAACTTTAACAGTGGTAAAAGGCCTTAACATTTTCAACTACATATATAGTATTATAGTCATCCATTCATTTTTTTGTAATTAGTTACATACATTCTTTCAATGGTAACACTCTAGTCAGGGATACTCCTGGACCAAAATGATGATGGGCCCTTAAAATGGGCCAATGGCCCATATCCTATTCAAATCCATGCAGATTACATAATTCTAATTGGCCTTTTGAAATTTCTATGGGCCCTTTGCAAAATTTGATGGGCCCAAGAATCCTTAATATCTATATCAGAGCATAATTGACACGAGCTTTGAATAGCTTATATATGAGGCCCAGCAAAAAATAACGTCCATTTTAGCAGAAATAATAGTTTTCTAACAAAATGGATTAGGCCTATCCCAGGATTAGCCCTGTCAAGTGTCAAATAAGTGGAATAAAATGCCCAAATTCTACCATCAGAATTGTTAGAGCAAAAATTAGCCGTAATACCGGCTAAATACCGCCTGAAATGATGCACGATTATTGAATGCTCAATGCGATTTAAATTGAAAACGTACATCTAAAGTTTCTTATTTATGCAGCAGTACTTTATATGTACGATACACTTTATGCTATACTGAACAATAGTGAAAATGCTACACTACAGTATTTTATATTTGGACGAAAAGTATTTACTAAAGCTTAATAATGTTTTCAAGACATCCAGCAAGCGATTCGTCGAAGCTCCACCAATTTGTTTCGTTTGATGTCTGAGTTAATTCCTTTTTTGTGTTTAAAGCTTTATTCTCTGAATTTTGCAATTGCGCATGCGCAAAAAAGATTGTTATGCTTATCATAATTCGTCATACTTGTGTTGCATTAATACACAAGAAAACTGTATTATCACTTGAAACAAGCTCAGAAATCAATTTCGAATTTATCAAATTTGTAAAAAATTGTAAAATGTCTCCCCTTGACAAAAACAAAAAGGGAATATTAAATATTTGGTAATCTTCGATTTATCATCATGATTCTCGATAACTTTCTTCCTTGTGCCTAATCAGGTAGACCTATCAGCACATTGTTCCTACCATTTCTCTACCAGTAATGTGCTCAGACTAAAGCCTCGTTTATATGCACAATTTGCACCCTGGTGCAAATTAACGCGAGTGCAAAATTGCACCCTGGAGTAAATTTGCACCCCTTATGTAGCGTTCATATGTAATAAATTGTGTTCATATGTTATTGGATTTGCTCTTTAAACATATCACAAATGTTTTAGTTTTACTTTAAGGAAAAATTCGATGTGTTCAGAATGTTTCGATTATTAGTCAGTTCAAGATACCGTTTTGTGAGAAAAATGCACCTCCATTTGGTTTTATTTGCTTTATTTTTTTATACAATATTTAAAGAGGATAATAAACCAGTCATTTGTATCAACGGCCCCCACCTACGGGGATAGCCGTGGAATAGCCGAGGTAAGGTGCTGGACAATTACTTTTTGAATGTCCCTGCAGTGCCAGGGAAGTGTGGGGGTATAACATTGGGACACTAACCCTGCTGGGATTTTCTGTTGTGTATGGTGGGGCAAAGAGCAGGGTTGTTACCATCAGCTTGTCCCCACAGGGCGGGGCTTATACCAGGGCTCTGGAAAGTGAAAATCATTATCCCAGCCCATCCCCGTAGGTGGGGGAGCAGTGGATGCAAATGACTGGTGCATAAATGGCACTTATAGAAGCTGTTGAAGCAGTACTAAGTAAATATATTGCTATCTGGCCAAGAGAGGTGGACGCATGTAGTGCTTGAGACTTATACATGAACTGATGATCCATGGCTTCTGAACGTCACGGGCTCTGTGACAAACTACGCGAATAGCTGCAACGGAATGTGCATGTGCGTTAAGTTGTTTCAAATGAACTACCGGTGACAGTTTGACGAAGGGCCTTGCAGAGCTGGACAATTGAGAACTTCTTCATAATAGCAAAATAAACGTCTTGTGAATGTGTGAAACGGGTTTGGTCTTCAATTGTTGACGGACTCTTCTAAATCTATGTTAAGTTTTCGAAGGGAAATGGCTCAACCAAGGTTATCAATGACTAAAAGAGGTTTGGAATCCTAAATTGGGGGGGGGGGGGGGGGGGGGGTAAGATAGAGGGTAGACATATTTTAATTATTGCTCTGTCTGAACATCACGTTGATTACATCAATCGTAAAGGGTGGTCACTCCGTTATTATGCAGGGGGGAAGCTTTTCACCGATGTGTACATCGGACAGCATGGACTCGTGCATGGCGCCAGGGTTCTGGCAAACTCTGATTTCTATTGCTGAGGTTAGGAAGAAATATTGTTCAGAAATAGAATCGTGCAAATCGAAGCCCATAGACCAGAAATTCCAGTTGTTCTGCGTGGCAACCTGGCATAGCTGATGAAGTGGTGACTACAGAGAGAAGCCATGACTTTAAGTTTGATAAAGGGACTATTTATATAGTTTATTTACATACACATGTACATGTTAATATAGAAAAGATGGGTAATTTATCAAAATCTAAGATCAAATAGTACATATGTGATAACAAGTTGCGTTCATGTGTGCAATTTGCAGCTAGGGGCAAATGTGCACCCGGGTGCTAATTTGCTCCATCGAATTTGCACCACCTACATAGGTGGAGCAAATTCGCACCCGGATGCAAATTCGCACCCAGGTGCATTTTCATAAAACACTGTTTACATAACCAATATACACCCAGGTGCAAATTTACACCCCAGGTGTATATTTGCACCGGGGTGTATATTGTGCATATAAACGAGGCTTAAGATGCAACAACACATTGATTTTCCTATGGAGATTTCAGTGTTAAAATATCAAGCTTGGTCAATTTGACAACAAACCCGCTTTCTTAGGTTGCTTTTGTAAACGATCAATGCATATTTTTGGTTGTCACATGTCTAAGACTACAATTTCGTTCAGTCGGATCTGGTTGGCAGTGGATTTCTGAAGGCCTAAACTGTGTGAGATTTCTGTTCAAATTTGTGACCTGAAAAATTGGACCCCTGTCACATTTAAATTAATATTTCTGTCTTGTTTGTGTTATGCTTTAGTGCGCGTCTGCTTTTTGATGCCTTGTGGTCCCTTGCTTGGAAAGGGCTGACCTCTTGGCTCTCGTTTGTGATGTCTAATTGTGAAGTTATCACTTTTCAATTGGGCTTGATAGTTTCATTTGCTTTACTGGATTGCATCATTTTGCATATAAATGGCAAACAATTCAGGTGTAGCGTTTTCACTTTTGTTCAGTATATAAACTACACGGGGATCACGGACAAATTATTTAGTCAACCGTTGCATAATATTTATAAACTGGGTCAGTTTATGTCCATTCTACCAACAGTTATACTCCCCCTTTGAAAAGAGCCAAAAATATGCCAAAATTCCATCTATTACAGAAAAACACAGCAAAAACATCAGGTTGAAAATTTTGTCAAAATATACTGCAGCTTTTTCTACCAGCATATCGAAAAGTTCTAGAGAAAATAACGTGAAAAGATGCACTTAAAGTCGATTTTTCGCGTTTCTTATTAATGCGGCAGTACTTTAGTAATAGTAAAATCTTCGCAAATGAGTTTCGATGCTAATAATTCGACTCAAAATGACTGAATTATTATTGTCAGACAATAAAATGATTTACAAAGTACATATATCGCTTTATAATAGTTAAAAACAAAAATTCCTATACAAATAAGGCTAGTAAGATCAATACAGGAAATAACCTCTATTATTCTTTGGTCTTTCCGGTATTTCGGCGGTCTTCTCGGTAATTCGGGTCTTTCCGGTAAGTCTAGGGACCCCATTAAACTTAAACAAATTAGACTAAATGGATTAAAAATAACAATACCTTGAACTTCCAGCTTGCTGTGTTGATGTTGCTTGTGGTGACAGTAAGGTACTGGAGGTGCTAGGCTGCTGTGTTGAAGTTGCAAAGGGAGACAAGGCAGAGGAGCCTGGATGCTGAGAAGATCTAGCTACTGGCGACAGTTGTAATTCTGAGACGACCGGAGACCCAGGGAGTGTCAACCTGGGAAGGGGAGGGAGGTGCTGGGAGGACAAACTTGGGCGCTGGGATGAAGATAGTATTGGGGACGGAGGTACCAGATCTAAGACCCCCTCATCTGTATCACCCATGGATGCAGCCACGCTGAATATAGATCATAGTATCAGGTGCTCTGAAAATAAATTAAAACCAATTTCAAATTGTACAAACAGCTTGCACAGCTAGCCAGGAAATATGAAAACTGTACAACATAGATGTACCTTGGCAACCTTGTACAAGTCCGCCACTCTTCCCACCCGAGCTACATGTACACAGGCAGTCCTGTCCTAAACACCGTAGGTTCAGGGTTGCCACTCAATATCCATTTCAAAATTCCCTGACTTTTCACTGACTTTCAACCGTTTTCCAGACCCTTTTGGAAGGCCAATTTTAGCCATTTTCATCCATCGACTATTCGAAGATTTTGCACAAATATTTGAACTTGCTGATTTAATCTTTAAAGAAAAATCTTAAACCATAAATATTAGAAAAGGAATGTTTCTGAACATAAATTGCTTGCAATTTATGTTCAGAAACATTCCTTTTCTAATATTGCTTGTAATTTATGGAATCTAAAATTTCCAGAAGCCTGTTAACTAGCATCTTTTTAGGAAAATTTTGAAATTCCCTGACTTTTCCATGACTTTTTTCATTTTTTTTTAAATTTCCCTGACTGAAAATGTATTTCCCTGACTTTTCCCTGACCTGGAAATTTTTTCATTTTCCAGAACTTTTTCCCTGACCGTGGCAACCCTGACCTACACGGGTACTGGTCAACTCGTACCTAAGTCAACTCGTACCTTAGTCAACTCGTACCCATTTTTGGTCAACTCGTACCTTAGTCAACTCGTACCTAAGTCAACTCGTACCTTAGTTTATTTATAATAGTATATGTTATAGTTTTTAGCAATTGTCCAAGTACGTTAATCATGTCAAAAGCAAAATGATAAGCTTTGTTACGACTTCGGCGAATTCTGCACCTAAATACATGTAACCATAGAAGGAGCATTCAATTACAAATGGGTAAATACAGTATACTGCCCAGGTAATGCTCGCTCTTACAAATTACAGTAGATGAAGCAATAGCTAGTCTCTACTTTGTACGAGAAATAAAAGCAATAAGTGTTACTTAGTACCCATTTGGTGGCAGCTGGACTGTCACTGGTCTTAATGTATTAAACCTATAAGCTGTATTGTAATAACAGGGATCATGCTAGCCTCCTTTACCGTAGTGTTGTCTTAGTATGAAAGTGTATCTAAATGAACATCCGAAATAGGTGGTAACTACGCAGCCACCTCTTTTGGTGTTTACTTACAGGAATAGCACATTGCAAACTTATCGCAAATAGCACTGGCCCCATTGAAAAAAACATACAGTCTGGTTTTGTTGCATGCAAACAATAAAGGTACAGACCGATCTGAGCATCCAAGCAGTCTGATCAGCGCATTTGTTGTTCGCTCTCTAAAATCTATAAAAGCTAAACTTCCTATGCGCATAATTCAAATTGAAACCCAGTTTTTGTAGCTGAACATGCAGGATTTGTCCTTATAGTGTAGCTAACCCCTGAAGATACGCTTTCTCGTGATGCAGGTTTCGTGTACATAAAGCCGCCTTACAGCCACGTGCTGGTGATTGGTAGGGTGTGAAAAACAGTTTTTGGTGTTAGTACACAATTACAGTCTTCCGGTTTGGTAGCCCACGAAAATAGTACCTTTAGAAATTTAGCACTTGCCGTTTCTGGGCCCTTTACGGCGTAAATGGGTGCTTAATTCGACTTTAAATGTACGTGTGATTCAACATTGGTCTATGTTTGTCAGGCTGATGCAGAAAAATGCATCTTTGTGTGGACGATTTTGTCACAGACTCCCCGGCGCACTCCCCAGGTAACGTCTGACGCGGGTCGGATTTCAGCCCGGATTTTTTGACTGTTCCCCAAATAACGGAGAATGCTGAGAAAACGAGATTATCAAGGTAGGTTGTCTTTTCACTTTTTTGATAGGTGAATGACAGATCTTGCCACTCACAGACAGAAAAATGTCAAAGCAATGTCCTGGAAAAATTTGCAGATGCTCGAATTCTGCCTTTTTACATGGAGTTGAATGGGACCGATTAATTGTGCACCGAACCCTTTTGGTACCTAATCAATAATGAATATGTGATTGAATTAGGCTGTAATAAGAAATTAACATTGTCTGACAGTGTAAAGTTTGAATAATTAAAAAAAAGTACAATCTGATTAAAGAAAATTCGACAATTGCAATGTAATTAACTTCAGGTTTATAATTGATTAACACATTTTAAAACAGTGCCAGCTCACCACAGA
This sequence comes from Loripinus fragilis, assembly GCA_964019695.1. Taxonomy (NCBI): domain Eukaryota; kingdom Metazoa; phylum Mollusca; class Bivalvia; order Lucinida; family Lucinidae; genus Loripinus; species Loripinus fragilis. The sequence goes on from CAXHUL010000422.1 coordinate 58,940, forward strand.
GGGTTTGGGTCTTTAATTTAGAAAGTCCAGGCGAGTCTCTCATCATGCAGTCTCATCTGAGCCTTCGCTATTTGCTACTGAAATGACTCAAAATTTGCATTTTGTTTTGTCGTCTGCTGACTTATTTTGAGATGAGTAGTTCAAAATACCTTCTAATATATTAGTGCTAGTTAAAAACATATTGCGCGCTATCGTAGTAGACCTATATGTCGGTATGTCCGAAATTTAAAGCTTTGTGTATACGAACAGCTAAGATCCTGCGGAGCCGTCATTATACATAAAGATACAGGATATAGGAGGTTTTATCGTGACGTACTTCCGGTTCTATAAATAGACTTGGGATATACTGGCCGTCAACTGTGTATTGTCTAGATAGGGAAAGCAGTAGAATTTTCCAGCGATTTTAAGTTCCCTTGTTACAATTTGCTGTTTAATTTATATAAATGTGAATTGTAAATGCATCTTGAATGCATCTAGAAATACTTCGTCAAATATAATATTAACATTTATTGAGATAATTGGTCTGTCGTTGTGTTTGAAATGAATAAATCGGGAGCTGTTAAACTTTTCAGTTCAATTTAACACAACAAAATTAACCCTTTTAAGGCAACTAATAAACAACCTTTTGTCAATGCTAACAATAAACAAGGCGGTTGTTTATTTTTTTATTTATTTTATGTAACTAGACTCTGAAACCGAATGTAGATATTTTCAACTATATTATTGTAAAGAACTTACAAATGGAACACATTTTGAAATATATGAACATTGCATTATTCAATTGCATGTACAAATTTCACCATGTCGCATCGTGTAGGAATTCATCTTGGGTACAGGGCAACTCGACCCAAAAATATATTAAAAAAATCCTCTCGAGCAGCGAAGGCTCATGGGTGCATTCTCGCAAGAACACACACTGCTAAAACAGCTATTTCAACAAAACTGGAAAGAAAGGAACTAACAAAAAAACGGACAGAATGAGATGGTCGCTGAAAAACAACAACACTTTCCTCTCAAGCAGAGAATGCTAATATGAGACTGCACTTAGCCTACTGAGCGTATTCTTGCAAAAAAACTCAGTGCTATAAAATAACTGAGGAAGTTGAAGAACAGAAATGTGCACTTAAAAAATAAAAAAAACCTTTCCTCTTCAGCAGCGAAGGCTCATGCGGGACTTAACATGTGCACCATTTTCGCAAGAAAGTTTTGCCGGGTCTGACCTGAGTCCAAGCTGTTTGAAAAGGTTATCAGCGGACGACACTAGTAGCAGATGATTAAGGACACAAATGGGCGCTGAAAAAGAAACAGAACATTTTTTCTTGAGCAGCGAAGGCTGATACGAGTCTGCACATGCAGGCATTCTCGCGAGAACATTTTGTCGGGCCTGAACTGTTTTCAAAGGTTATCAGCAGTCGACACTTGTACATTTGATTGTGGACATAAACTAGGGGCTGAAAAAAGAAAAATATAATGTTGACTTTCTTCTCGAGTAGCGAATGCGCACACGATGGCGCTAAAATATAATAACATTTTCCTCTCGAACAGCGAAGGCTCATTCGAGACTGCACAATGTCAACTTGTTGCATTGCCTTAGGTGAGCCTGCGCAGATTCGCGGGAGCATAAGTTAGATGAAGATGGATATTCAGAAGAAGAAGTGGACAGTTATACGACAAAATATGTGTTAACTGAAGCTTGTGTGCATACATGCGCATGTACAGAGAGACAGAAAACTGATAGAAACATAAGTGTGTATATGCGTACAGACTGATAAACCTACATATATGCGCATTTACAGACAGGCCAGTTTCATTTTAATTCATTGCCTGTTTTTTGGAAAAGCACTAGCTAATATATAATGTCTGTCTGTCTGTCTGTCTGTCAGGACATGTGCATTTTTGTTTCTATCCGTCTGTCTGTCTGAACATGCACATGTATCCGTCTGTCTGAACATGCACATGTATGTTCCTTTCCGTGTGCATGTTCAGACAGACGGATAGAAACATAAATACACATGTCCTGACAGGCAGACAGACATTATATATTAGCTAGTGCTTTTCAAAAAAACAGGCAATGAATTAAAATGAAACTGGCCTGTCTGACAGACAGACAGACTGCCAGACAATATAAATTAGCTAGTGTTTATACAAAAACACGGCAACGAATTAAAATGTAACTGATAGAGAACGAATTCAGTGTCGTTGCATTATGTCAGACTTGTTAAATTGTGTTATAATCTCGGACCCAGTAATTTTGGGTCCAGCATGTCGGCACCCTTTAAAGATCTTTTATGACCCCCTCTTTTATTACACCAATGACAATCACTTGTGAAAACACTCTGATTCCGCCAGTCCGCGGGGCGTGTCGTTCTTTTATTCAACAGAGGGTGATAAAACGGATCTGTTAGAACGGTGTCAACCGTGAAAATCAAATGTTTAACATGGAATTTTAGTTATTTCTTTTTGGAACAAATTAATCGTAAGTTAACTGTTTTTAATTAGCCTAATTAAGCTACATTTTGGACTGTCAATGATCACTGGTTTTAGATGATATCACTGATGCGTAAGAGAGAGAGAGAGAGTAAGAACTGGCAAACAAGCAGGTGGATTCACTCTGTTCATCATAAAAGTGCTTAAACAAACCAAAATTTTACATGTTTAAAGTTTTTATGGATTTTATTGGAAGAAAATATCAGCGTTCTGCTCGACACTTCTGGACTTCCCACAGCTCATAAACGTTTGTTATTCGGAACCATTATTTATCTGTAAGATGTATTTTGAATGTATATCAAAGAATACAAACAAGTTTTGATATGACACTGGCTATAAAAGCCCATTTTCTCAAAATATAAACCCACATTTAACACAGATTCCATAGAGCTGGACGAACCGTTGACGGCCACGGATATGCGCATGCGCGAAAATGGCGTCACTTTGGGAATTCCTAAAACCTCCTATTGGAACAGGCAGATCTGAAACTGCCCTAATTGTAGCCTCACAGGTCCTAAATTTTAGGTGTTTTTTTTTTTTTATTTTTGAACAACTAGCCAGAATCTCGCCTTATCGCAGATAGCAAAACTGTGTTGATTTGGCATGAGCCCTATTCTGAACACCTCCCCAGAAGGAAAAGGTTAGGGAATTTGCCAGATCTGGCCTAAACATCGTCCGTGATCGCAAATACTCATTTGTAATGATGATGTATGATGGAAAAAGCTCCCAGAAGGTCGCCCCATAGGCATAAGAGTTGGGATCTTTGAACAGGCTGGCACGAACCTAACCTCAGCGCACAGATAGTAAATTGTGATGTGTTAGTGTTTGAAAAGGCTCGTTAGGACCTAGACTTACCAACCCCACGTCTATCAAGCTCTACCCTACCCCGTTTATTGACTCGGGTACGAGTTGACCAAAGGTCAGGTACGAGTTGACCAAAGGTCAGGTACGAGTTGACCAAAAATGGGTACGAGTTGACTTAGGTACGAGTTGACTTGGGTACGAGTTGACTAGAAACCACCTACACTCAGTGGTTAGTTCCAGTCCCACCTGAGGTGCACATTACTTTACATTCAATTTGTAAAAACATCACTACATATTGAAATAAGTTGTTGTACATCTGTTTAAGATACTACATGTTGACAATCGTCTCAAGGCACTTTCGTACCTCTGTGAAAACTCAATGTATATACGTTCTTTTATTTTATATCGAGGTCGAATCAGGTTTGGCCAAACCAGGTAAGGACGAAAAGTCCCTTTGGCTTTTTCTCAGTAACTGAATCGGAAAGCCGTTCCGTCTACAAAGAAAATGCAACTAATCAATATATAAGTATGGAAACTGTTATAGTGAAGAGTTATAATTGAAACAATGGGCAGAAAATGAAAATTACATTTAGCACTTTAAAGTAATGCGCCATTTCAGGTGTTAGTACACAATTACAGTCTTCCGGTTTGGTAGCCCACAAAAATAGTACCTTTAGGAATTTAGCACTTGTCGTTTCTGGGCCCTTTATGGCCTAAATGGGTGCTTTATTCGACGTTAAATGTACATGTGATTCAACATTGGTCTATGTTTGTCAGGCTGATGCAGAAAAATACATCTTTGTGTGGACTATTTTGTCACAGACTCCCCGGCGCACTCCCCAGGTGACGTCTGACGTGGGTCGGATTTCAGCCCGGATTTTTTGACTGTTCCCCAAAGAAGGGAGAATGCTGAGAAAACGAGATTATCAAGGTAGGTTGTCTTTTCACTTTTTTGATAGGTGAATGACAGATCTTGCCACTCACAGACAGAAAAAAGTCCCAGCAATGTCCTGGAAAAATTTGCAGATGCTCGAATTCTGCCTTTTTACATGGAGTTGAATGGGACCGATTAATTGTGCACCGAACCCTATAAGAGAGAAGGTGAAAAAAAACGAAAATCTTTGTAAAACAGTCATTTTTCAATGAATTCAGATGAAATTTCGCACACAGATCAGGAACCAAAATAGAAATAATTTGAAATTATTTTTGGAAGAAATTTAAATTTAAATTTTAAAATTTTATTGAATTTTAGTTAAAATTTTAATTTTTTCTTAAAATCATTTTAAAGCCTGGTTCTCTCGAGGAAAGACTCAAATTGCATTGCATACTAGGAAATGCAATTAAATGGCCATACACAAACAGTTTTGACCAGGATTTGACTTATCAATCCGAGCAGGCTGACCGTGATACTCCGTTTTTGCAGACTGCTGTGCAAGTTGATTTTTGTGATTGTATTCCCTTTTCTACTGAAATGTGCTATGAGTGCTTACTCACTTTAACTGTACCAGTATGGTGACTTAGCATATGGGTATTTATCAAAACACTCTTAGGATACTTACACTCATTAGAACCGCCTCATAGAGATGGCACTTAAAGGCATAATGATGAGGATCCGCAGGGACTGGTCGGGACCATTCCCCCCAAGCAGGTTCCCTGGCCTCATTGCTTAGACCAATAAAATTCAATTGTATTTGGCTGTCCAACTCACCGGGTCGAGGCTGTACTAATTTGAACACAAACTTAAACTTTTTCAGCTAAACATATCAACTGCAGCCCCCCCCCCCCCCCCCCCAGCTTCATCCGAGATCAAATTTTGTTCTTATTTCGACCACGCAAGCAGTAGTATTGTTTGGTACTCATTAGAGCCGCCTCACACTCAAAATTGTTTTTGAAGCTACTCATTAGAACCGCCTCACATATATAATGATATAACACAGTTATCAAAGCTCATTTAGTTACCTAACCCCCAATGAAGCACTTTCACACAGATACTCGTATTATGTGCTTAAGCGGGTTGTGATATTTCTCGTTCAACGAGGCCGTTCTAATGAGTAATCTTTACTTACAGTCTTTTCAGAAATTTCAAATTTGGGTTATAGTTTCATCAAAAAAAGAGGATGAGCAATTTCCATTATGATATGGGCATTAAATCTAGACCTAGGTCTCAAATCTTTCCCACTCTGGCCATTTTGGTAGCATGTAAATTACGGAATATTTCACATTCAGAACTAGCAGTGTAGATCAGGATTAGAATGAAATGATGTGTTTCGTCCAGCATCAGGCACTCATCAGTGAAGCTGCTCTACTTCAGACACAAAGTAAGTGGTATAAATTGCTGTTTTCAGCATGCATGGGTGCAACGTAGCTTGGTTTTGGGGGCAAATTTGAATGTGATTCAAATCTGTTCGCGATTTTGCCTAAAATCACTTTAAAATTTGATTTTTTAGCTTCAGTTTTTAAATTTTTTAACTAAAGTTTTTGTGAGATTATCCTTTAATGACTCTTACAGATGCATAAACTTTCTTTTTTGCTTTTGGGTTATTGGGATTCATTGAAATAATTAAAACTATGAACTTTTTCATCAGACTAGTTTGAATAATTGAACTTTTGCTTGTGTCAGCTCGTGAGGGGGGTCAGATATGAAATCCTAGATTTGTATCGCTTTTTGGTGACTGAGTTAGTCTTTTTGGACGATTATTTGCTTAACTATATGAGTTTGATATGTCACAGAGACAAGATTTAAAAATTCGAAAATTTGCAGATTCTTGAAGGTGTTAGTACACAATTACAGTCTTCCGGTTTGGTAGCCCACAAAAATAGTACCTTTAGGAATTTAGCACTTGTCGTTTCTGGGCCCTTTATGGCCTAAATGGGTGCTTTATTCGACGTTAAATGTACATGTGATTCAACATTGGTCTATGTTTGTCAGGCTGATGCAGAAAAATACATCTTTGTGTGGACTATTTTGTCACAGACTCCCCGGCGCACTCCCCAGGTGACGTCTGACGTGGGTCGGATTTCAGCCCGGATTTTTTGACTGTTCCCCAAAGAAGGGAGAATGCTGAGAAAACGAGATTATCAAGGTAGGTTGTCTTTTCACTTTTTTGATAGGTGAATGACAGATCTTGCCACTCACAGACAGAAAAAAGTCCAAGCAATGTCCTGGAAAAATTTGCAGATGCTCGAATTCTGCCTTTTTACATGGAGTTGAATGGGACCGATTAATTGTGCACCGAACCCTTCAGTTTTTCGCAACTTTCTGTTAACACGACAGCCGTGTTATATCAATGTGATTTCAGCCGTTGACTTTATGCTTTCTCTGTGCATGCTGTGGAGCTAGTCAGAGTCAGTGTTTGGTGGTGGTTCCTGCCACTTCTGAAAAGGCGGGACTAGGATACACCCTGGCGCACTGAAAAAGGCCGGGCTGGTATGTCAAAGTATGACCGGTAAATAGCTATACTCTAGTCGGTAAATAGCTATACATAGCTAATGTTGGGTGACCCTAAAATGCGTAAAGGACTCCTTTTCGCGAAAAGGAGTTTTATTTTTGCGAAAAGGACTTTTATTATGGCTAAAACTATTAATTAGGATTATGTTTGATATTTAATATTATAAAACTGAAGTTAAACGATATTGATCTATCAATAAATGCAGTAGAAATCGTTTTTAAAACGATATTTTACGGAAATGGCAGAAATATGACTAACGAAAAGGAGTTTCATTAGTAAGAAAAGGACGTTGTATCTGATCTATTTTGTTTTCTTATTTATTTATTTAATTATTTATTTATTTGAATTGAATAGTAGTAAGCAAGCAGATATATATTGTTTAAAAATAAAATCAGAAAGCACCTGTGTACAATACATTATATAGCCTTGCGAAAAGGACTGTCGATACCGTCTGAGACTATGTATGAATATCCATGTCCGTTTGCATGCTATTATTTTTAAGGAATACAGTAGAAATTAGTATTGTCTGAATGAATCAAATCTCAAGATGTCGAATATTGAGTATTTGAGACAATTGCACCATAAATGTTGAATTTGAAAAGGACTCGATTCCGCGTAAAGGAGTTTTATTCTTACGAAAAGGACCTCGTTTTTTTTCGGTTTTGTGTAAAGGGCTTGATCTTCATATATTACGTTCACGAAAAGAGCTTAGACTTTGGACGATTTATAATGCCTGGTGATAAATTACTTCCCTGAGTTATATTTATAAATGATCTTAATAGGTTAGCATTTTGTGAAAATGAAGCATATAGATACGTTTGGCATAGTAGAGCAACAAAGACTAACGGCCTGCTCAACGGCGCAGGCCTAGAAGATGGGTGTTTTTTTTAATTTTATACGCGCCTTTTTGAGGTAAAAATTAATTACAGAAAGAAAATATATCACTATTTCGGAATTACCGAAATTCAACTGTGCGTCAATAATGCATGGATTGTTTTACTTTTTTTTTTATAAGTTAAACGAATCTTCAATCACCATGCATACAGCGCCAGGGGTATGCTGTATCCACGACGATTCAAAGTCGCCAGTTTTAAGACTCGTACCCTCTGCAACATAATCATTCCGAGTGTTATAAGCAATAACAATTAAACCGGACCAGAAGATGCAAGAAGCTAAACGAATCTTTGTGGACGAGACAGTTTAATTCAATAGAGCTTACATACATGCGAGCAGCGAAGGCTAAGTCGAGCCTGTACAAATGCGCATTCTCGCAAGAGTGTTACTGCTGGCGGCATGTACATGAATATGAAGAAAATATTTTACGCGTCTAGCCCTACTAGCTAGCTGTGCATATCGCACGCGTGTCCCCAATTAAAGTCCATCTGCTCAAAATCAATCAGAATAAACGGATTAGAATAGCTTATCACATTCTTTGACACATTGACAATAAGCATGGCCAATTGACATATTAACCTAACAAGGTGTGCTTGTGTCAAACATGAGTTATCTAGATCAGGCCCAACATTTTATCTGGGCTCAAACGTATTATAAATGCTATCAGCAGACGACATTAGATTTAAACAGGCCTTTATATAGTTAAGAGCGCCAAACGAAAAATAATTTTCTTATTTCTAAACCAAATCTTATACTGTGGGTACTCAAAAGAACCGTCTCAATGAGACGGTTCTTTTGAGCTACCAAAACATAAGTTAAAATTGATGGGTAAGAAAATATTAACAATTATACGCTCAAAAATGGTGTTTATCTAACCCTATAATTAAAAGCAGATGATTGTGGACGGAATGACGAAATATAACACTTATCCTCTCAAGCAGCGAAGGCTCATATGAGTCTGCGCATGGGCACATTCTCGCTAAAACCCTCACTGCTTTAAAACGGGATAGAAATGGGCACTGAAATAAAATCCAACACTGAAAAGTAGAAATGTACAGTTTTCAGTAATCTTATATTCCTCTCGAGCAGCGAAGGTTCATATGAGTCTGCGCATGGACACATTCTCGCTAGAACCCTCACTGCTTTAACATGTTTAAAAGGTAGGAGTTAATTCGAACTTGGCGTAAAATATTTCCAGTGCACACAAAAAAAATTATGAAAGAAATATTTGATCTCCAATGGCCGTTTCTGTAGTTTATCTTATCGGTAACTAAGTTGCCGTTGAATGCTTTAACTTGGCATAATATTTATTGTAGGAGATGACTCGAGCTTCTCGTTTTCCTTTCAACATGTCACAAAATACAAATAATATCATCATATTTGAAACATGAAGTATTTTCATGCGAGCACAGAAGGCGCTAAGCCATGCTTGGGGGTCCGGGATTCCGCCCCCCCCCCCTGGATTTTTTTTTTTGGAAAAAAAATGTTGAAATTTGGTGCATTCTAGGGCACACTTTAGCCTTCAAAACTTACCTATTTTTTTTGTAAAATACTAAAAAATGTTGCCTTTGCAGACAAGTTTGAAAAAAAACAACCTTAAACGTGATAACGTATCAATATCTCGATGTGCTTATGCTTCATTTTCGCAAAATGCTAACCTATTAAGATCATTTATAAATATAACTCAGGGAAGTTATTTATTACCATACATTATAAATCGTCCAGGCCTTTTCGTGAACGTAATATATGAAGATCAAGTCCTTTATGCAAAACCGAAAAACGAGGTCCTTTTCGTAAGAATAAAACACCTTTAAGCGGAATTGAGTCCTTTTCAAATTCAACATTTTATGGTGTAATTGTCTTAAATACTCAATATTCGACATCTTGAGATTTGAATTATTCAGACAATACTAAATTCTACTGTATTCCTTAAAAAATAATAGCATGCAAACGGACATGGATATTCATACATAGTCTCAGACGGTATCGACAGTCCTTTTCGCAAAGCTATAATGTATCGTGCACAGGTGCTTTTCGGATTGTATTTTTAAACAATAGATATCTGCTTGCTTCCTATTATTCATTTAAAAAAAAGTAAATAAGAAAACAAAATAGATCAGATACAACGTCCTTTTCTTACTAATGAAACTCCTTTTCGTTAGTCATATTTCTGCCATTTCCGTTTCAAAAACGATTTCTACTGCATATATTGATAGATCAATATCGTTTAACTTCAGTTCTATAATATTAAATATCAAACATAATCCTAATAACTAGTTTTAGCCATAATAAAAGTCCTTTTCGCAAAAATAAAACTCCTTTTCGCAAAAATAAAACTCCTTTTCGCGAAAAGGAGTCCTTTACGCGAAAAGGAGTCCTTTACGCATTTTAGGGTCACCGGCTAATGTTATCTCTGTTTTATACTCTCCGACTTTAAATAAAATTTGTCTTATGTCTTATGTCTTACCGACAATTATCAAGAGGTAGTTTCCGTGGACCCATCCCCTTGGGTAGCTAGTTTGTTTGGGACTCCCATCCCATCAGGTAGACATATGACTCTGCGCTTGTGCTTAGTTATGACCGCCTTGTTACCACCGTGCCAGCATGTTAGTTCTTTTAAACAGTATATAAGTCCTTTTATCACATTTTTATAACCAGGCACATAGCATGTCGTGAAACAACCCTTCCTGTCCAGTGACTTGAATGGGTGTGCCGAAAGTCAGCGGCAGAGCTTTAATACATACGCACGCGCGCACGTACGCACGTGCACACACATACACATGGGGAGGGCCGTGGCTAAGTGATAAAGTGCTTGACTCGAGACCGAGGGGCCTCGGGTTCGAGCCTCACCAGCACCACTGCGTTGTGTCCTTGAGCAAGGCACATTAATCCTAACACACACACACGCGCGCACGCGCGCACCATACACACACACACACAC